>JAOTRH010000025.1:995604-1026951 GCA_034768845.1 Heliamphora exappendiculata
ATTACTCTCTCCTCTCTCTTATTTAAAATTCTTTCCGAGGCTTCAAATCTTAGATTTAAGTATTTATACTTAGAAAATCTTCCTGGGCAACAACTTCTTTTTCCCAAGCGGCCACCGTTTGTTTTATTGCCTAATCATCCATTTTAAGGGATTGCTCCAGCATCAGCGATCAATGGTTGGCTTTCTAGATTGTGCTTGGATATAAGACGGAGCTCACAGAGAGCCTCCGTTCTCGTCTGCTCCGACATCGACCCCAGCTTTGACACCAACGTCTTCGCCGTCCGACGTTTCACTTTCATTTTTCAACTCTCTCTCTCTCTCTCTCTCTCTCTCTCTCTCTCTCTCCACTTTTGACTGTATAAATTTCTCTCCAATATATCACCTGGTTTGGATCCGGTGATTTGGGAGGAGAATAAGGCCCCGTTTGGCAACTAAAATCTTTTGGCTTTTTCATTAAAAAACAAAAAAGTTAACATGAACCGTGTAGCAATCAAATTAAAAAGTCAAAGGTCAAATAAAAATACTAAATTTTAAAATATTTTATTTAAATTTTTATAATTTTTTATAAATAAATTTAAATTTTATACTGTCAAAAATTATAAAATAAATTAAAATTCATATAGAAATTAAAACAATACATAATTTGATTTAATACTAAAATAAATTACAAATAAATTTAAATTTTATATTACAAAAAATTATAAAATAAATTAAAATTCATACAAAAATTAAAACAATACATGAAAAAATTCTAACCTTACGAACAAATGGCAAAACAAATAGAGCACGTAAAGAAACTCATAGAGAATGCTATATATAGATGGCTACTTATACATAAAGGGCAAAATTGATATTCTAAATTAAGAGTACTCATACATGATTTGATGGTTGCCTGAATTGAAGGCAAAATGGGAATAAAAATTCATGTAAGTAATGACAGAAACGGGTATGAATGAAACTCTATGGTTTGGGTTAGTATGTAATAATATTTTAAATAATAAAAGAAATTATTGTAATTTGTTTAAAAATATGAAATTGACTGTATTTGACTAAAATCTCATAGGAACTCAATGTAATTTATTCTTTTATTTTTTATGGTAAAAGAAATATTTCGTACTTTTTGATAATAAAAAATGTTTTCAACCCTTACGATTCCACCATTATTCATCACACCGCTATCGCCAAAATCATTGCCACCGTTATCGACATTGCCATCACCACCATTGTCATACGTCATTGTTGTCGTCATCACTACTGTTAGTCTTAGATAACTCAGGAAATGAGTTAATTGAGTTTTAAAATAATAATAATAATTTTTTAAAAAAATTTGAAATTTTTTTAATTTCACAAACAAATATAAGAAAAAATATATCAGCAATAAAACTAAAGAAGTTAAGGAGAGATATTGGAACTAGACATCGAGATTTATAGTAATTTGACTTTTGTCAAACCTGCATTAATTTCCTAAGACTCTCTTTGAGAATTTGTACTATATCCGGATGCTTTATAAGTGCATTCAAAAGCCTTTACAGCTTGAAGGGATTTCTACAAACAATTTTCTATTTTTCTAAATTCTATTGAACTCTTTTTTAAGAAGTTTTCACACTCTCTTAAAGAATCACAATGGTACTCATCCTCTTTTACAATAAATGAAATTTGAATTATAGATTCACTAACAATTACTCCTTACAATGATTAGAAATAAATTAGTAAGAGAGTGAGAGTATTGGGCTGGATGAGTAAATAGCAGTAAATGCTTCAATGAAAAGTTTGAGCTTTTAATGCAATTAATAGAATAGTGTCTAAAGATTTGAAGCTTTAAAACTATTTTATTTTGGAACACATAGCTAAGTCTCTCTCAGGGCCTGGGTGATCGAGAAACGTTGAAAATGCTGACTTATCTTCTGCGCCGCCTTCTGTAGGCAATCATCATTTCTTTCTTGGCCTCAAATTCACCTTGCATTTAGCCGACAACTAGCTGCGAATCGTTGTGCATTTTTACTTGCTTAGTTCCTAGGGTCCGAGCAAGCCGCATTCCAGTGATTACGAACTAGTATTCGGCCTCGTTACTGATGGTTTTGAAGCAGAAATAGAGTGAGCATTCTAGTGTGTCCTCTTGGAGAGATACGAGAATGATACTGACCCCGCTTGCCTCCGTGTTGGCTAACCCATAAAAACTTACCATAAAAATGATCTCATTTCATATTACTGAAGAAGACCTTTCTTGAATTTACCATAAAACTATGTGTAACATTTGCTCCATCAACTTCTCAGCATCATCAAAGAATGCAACACAATGCTTGTCATCTAAACATTTGAAACAGTTCCACAAAAGTCAACTTTGAACTGATGAACAACATTTACAAAGAATTTTTCATACTACACCTAACAAACTCAATTTCCAACTTATCTGCCACAATGTCCTGATCCCACCTCGAAACAATTCTTCTTTTTGTGATGTTCAAATACACAATTCCTCACCACTAATTTCAATAGTATACTGAGAGATGTGTGTATCTTGAAGGTTTAACTACCATAAGAAAGTTTAAAGAATAAGAAGAAATTAATATTTCAATTCAGATATGGTGAGAATATGTGAGATATTATTGGTGATGATAGAAGATGGGTTTATGGTAGACAATTCTTCGGAAAAAAAAGCCTTTTTGTACATTTTTCTAAGATTTTTTTTCCTGATCAAGATAGAAACATTCACTTGCTTGGTCTTGATACCAGTAAAATGTTGATAGATAAAAGTGACAGTGTGAAGAATTGGAGAATTTGTACTCCGTTAATCCTATCCCCTAATAACCTAATAAGTGTGGAGTAACTTTCGTTAAAGATATTGTGCTTTTCTCTTGGTCATTTATTGTATGTGAAAAATGATCAATTGCTAAATCAAAATATCGAATAAAAAAGTATGATGTAAACCCTATGGTGGGGGGCATGTATGCAATTCCGTTGGATATATCTAAGCTCGGCCTTTCTCTTTGGGATCATGCTTTGGTTGGTTATTTCTTTGATAAGAGAGTATCTTTCCATTATATCAAAACTTGGTCAGAAAAAATATGGAAAGATATAATTGAAGATGTAATATCTATTGAAAATGGATACTTTATCTTTAAATTTAAAAATAATGAGATTCTTGATGAGATTCTTGAGAATGGTCCATACCGTTGTAGAGGGAGATATGCCGTGCTAAAAAAATAGGAGCTGGGTATGCTGCTCTTCAAAAAGGGATTTTCAAGTGTGCCATTATGAGTAAATCTATATAATGTTTCCTTTGAATTATGAACAAAAGAGGGTATAGGATACTTGGCAAGTATTCTTGAAAAGCCTTTGCATGTGGATGATCTGACGCACTCTCGAAATAGGCTCACATGCCTAATTTTGTATTGAGGTATAAGCTAATAAAGAGATTTTGAAATTATTTTTTATAAATTTAGGGAATGAAAATTCTTATATTATTCGAGTGAAAACTTTTTGGGTTCCTTTAAAATGCACTAAATGTAATATATTTAGTTACAATATTAATAATTGTGTGAATGCACAAAATGGCATAACAATTTCTAAACAAATCTAGAGGAAAAAAGACGAGAATGACAACAAAAACTCAAATGAGGAATGGATTGATGTGAAGAAAGGAAAGGAGAATGCTAATCAAGTTTCTCATGGGAAAGTAATCAACGCTCAACCATCGAGGAAGCTTGTTGAGGCTTCCACTTCTAACATTTCGAGATCTTCAAATGTTCTTGATATTCTTTTCTTCTGTGAGCTCAATGAAAAAGGTATATGTGAATATGAGCAAAATGTTGTTGATAATATCACATCTTTTCCAATCGTGTTTACCATGAAGCCCATTCTCCATAGTAAAAAGGTTGATAAAATAAAATTCAAAAGAAAAGATAATTCAAATTTAGTATTTAGGGAAAAGAACAAAAGGAAGCAAAATCAAAAGATCAAACATCTTTCGATTAATCGGAAAAAAGATAATTGGTAGTTTTGGATAGTGTTTTAATTTTTTGAAGTTTGTCTTTTGACTCCAATTGCTCTTGTGTTTTTGTAGTTATGACGTGTGTATTTTTGTGTTGCTACAATCCTCTCGGGCCTCTTGGGTTGTGAGAGTTATTTTTTGTTCTGTTTGTTGGTTAGGATGTGATTTCTATTTTTTATTATAAAATCATTTTTTGGTATAATATTTAATTACTTATAAAAAAATAATCTTTAATTTATAAAAAAACACGTATCAGAACATGATCGAAAAGCAGTAAATTCTTGTAAGGAAACATGAAACCAAGAGTCCATCACAAAACTTATGGATAAACCACCAAAACAGATTTGAGAGGAGCTTATCCAATGGCTTCACAGTGACTTGTATTTTTTTCTTTGGGATAGAGTACCATTAAAGATATAAAATGCCTCTCATCCAAGAAGCCCTAGTTGCGTAATTTAAGTCCCATTTCAGGACTATTCCTAATCCAAGAGCCTTGAATTTAGGGTTTAGTGTTCTAAAATTAAATCTTATTCAGCTTATTGAATATTTAGGCGACTTTAAATCTCCAACAAAGTTAAGTTCATTTTCCCCTTATTAGCTTACAAGTGTCTTGAAAAACCAAAAAAAAATTTACAAAAAATGAAAAAATACTCCAAAAAAAAGTCCATAAAAACTGTTACTCTTGTCAAGTTAGAGGAAGCCAAGGGGGGACTTCATTTCTAGTAATAGCAACGCCGAGCCTTTTTTTTTTAAGAGAAAAGTTGACTTTATCATGCCTGACTAAAAAGCGATAACTTACACAGATTATAAGGCCCTAGCCTATAAGGTATTGAAACTCCGCCCAAAAAATATGTGACAATTGTAAAGACTGCAAAAATTTGGAAGAACTTTCCTCCACTCTAGCTCTCATAGATTGATTGAAAATGCTAGGTGCCTATTTTTAGTCCAAAAGCACGCTTAATCATAAATTGTTGCAAAGTAGTCCAGATTGATAGACATGAATCAATGGTGATTCAAGAAAAAATGATTTGAAAATATTTAGACACCAAGGTATGAACATACAACAAACCTATGACCTTTGGTAACAAGTTTATTTTTTGGTCAATGAAAAGTTGCATAAAGTGATGTCTTTATCAAAAATTAAATGATGGCACTTATAATGAACAACTCTAAAAATATTGATTTAAGAAGTTAGTTGATTTAACGCACGACAAAACTTTATTATTTGATTGACAAAGAATTCAAAAGCATTTGTCATACTTCAAGTTAAAGACAAATCAAAAAATTGTATAGAACAAAATCTTGAACTGAATACTTGAATTAAACTAAAAATATACTCTCTCTTAAAATATAGAACTCTATAAAATATTAAGTAACGTCAACAGGTGTAATTCTAAAACTCTACTATTGTAAAGGTAGAAAAACTATTATGAATGACAATAAAAAGTATCTCACTAGCTAAGTGAAAGCCGAGTTTAAACAACTTGAATAATTATTAAAATTAAATTAATAATAACTGCAATAACCTATGCGGCCACGTTAGAGTAACACAAAAAAACTCCAAATAAGAAAATCCATGTACAAATTTCTTTGAGAAAAAAAAAACATAAAAGCATGCAAGTATTTTCTATTTTTGACGAATTTAGAATTATGTACGTAATAATTAAAAAATAAAAATAATAAATTAAACTAATAACAATGCTGATAATAATAAAGTAATATACTTGACAAGACTAATGTGTTTTGGAAATTAATAAAATTTTACAAATTTAGGTCACTAAAAAGAAAAACAGAATACTTAAGTAATATTTAATTAATATTGAAGGGGGCATATATACATAAAATAGCATATTTAACAGCACTAAAATAAATATATATAAAAAATTAACTTGAACAATTATGGCCCCGACGTTAGATTTTTCTTTTCCCATAAAGAACCAACGGGGTGTTTGATAAAATTTTTAGTTTATTATTATTATTTTTAATTATAAATTATAAATTATTTTAAATATTCATAATTTATATTATAACTTATAATTATTTTTTTATATTTTAATTATAAATTATAATTTTTATTAAATATTAAAAAAATTTATTATAAATTATAATCTATAAATTACTAATAATAATTTTGCTTATAAATTACGCAGACCTATACAAATCGAAAGAGAAGCTAATTCCTTTATTCGATCCCACAGTTTATTGGGCCTTTTGGACCTGGAAAAGTCCAATAAATACGTAATAATGTCCTGTTTGGGTTAATATTGAGCATTTTAGTTTATCTTTATCTTTTTTAATTTTCTTTCTGCTTTTTAGTTATTTCTACTTTTATTGTTTGTCTTGATAAAATATATCAAAGTATTTTAAAAATATATAATGATATTTATAAACTTTACTAAAAAAAGGAATAAAAGAATTTCCCAAAAAAAGGGAATAAAAGAATCTTATTTAGTTATATGTTTTTAATTTTTTGGTAAAAAAACTTGACGATTAAATTTGTATTAATGAAAAAAACTTAAAATTAAAATTTAATGATTTTAAAAAATTACTAAAATAAAAAAATAGGAAACTAATAAAAATTTAATAATTTTAAAAAAATTATTAAATTTGAAGTGCTGGTATTTAAAATTGCTGTAATTAGTAACTTATAAATTATAATTTATTACAAAAATTATGAATATTCAATAAAAATAATAATTTGTAGTTAAAATAAAAAAAATAATTATAACTTGTAATAAAAATTATGAATATTTAAATTAAATTTTAATTTATAATTAAAATTAATAATTAAAATTAAAAACTAAGTAACACTAGTTTTACTAAATACTCATTTGGCATAAGATGATACCTTTAAAATTGACACGTGCCACTCAAACATTAAGTACCGGACAAAACTGCACCATATGGAGCTGGAGAGGATCGATCCCGCGGTACCTAGCGCGATATTTTTAGGGCTTGGGGCTTCGGACTTGATCGCAATCCTCTCTCAGTGTAACCTATAAGGCTATCACTGAGAGCTTTCCTCTAACCTCGCCGCCTCTTCCTCTGCCTCTTCCTCTTTTTCGGTAAGTCTCCTCTTTTCTAAATCCTTATTTGACGCCTCTCTCTCGCTCTCTCCGTATATATAAATGTATATACATATATATGTATATATATATGTGTGATTTTCTGTTTGCCTGTATTTCATTTGCTTAATCTGTTCTTCATTATCGTCCGTGCTCCGATCTATCGGGTTTTGTTTTCAACTGGTAATTTCGTGGTTCTTTGATTTTGTTTTCTATCCGAATTCACTGGATTATGTTTATCCTTTTGTATCTGCTTAGGTTTGACGGATTGATTGTGTATTTTCTTACGTAATTCAATAACCTGTTTTCCATTTCTTTTTCCGTCTTTGTGTTTTCTTGACGTTTTCTGTTGTTGTATGTTTAGATCTGCTCTGTATATATGTATATGTGACTTTCTGTTGGTCTGTATTTCAATTGCTTCACCTGTTCTATCGTGCTTGTTTATCGTCCGTGTTCTGATATATCTGTGTTCTTCTATGTTGTTTTCTATCCGAATTCACTGGATTATGTTTATCTATGTGTATCTGCTTAGTTTGACCGGTAGATTGTGTGTTTTCTTATATGCACTTCAATATCCTGTTTTCCATTTCTTTTTCGTTTGTGTTCTCTTGATTTTTTTCCCTCTCCTGTTCTCTGCTTAGATCTGTGTAAGATATGTGATTTTTGCGACCTTCCACTTAAAAGGCTTTGTTTTTCTTGCTATGATTTTTGAGTTTTGGTCAGTATAAATTGATTTGACTCATATCGGTGGGAGTAATAGGATTATTCTATGTTTTGATCCTTTTTATCTGAATTGGTTTTCTTTAGTTGTGTCGTGGTGGTACTTGAAATCTGTGATATTGAATCATGTTTGTCTTTGATTTCAATCTGAAGTCTATGTTTATTTACTGTGACTGGGTTTTCAGATAACTTAATTTATCTTTGTGCACTTATGACTTCTATGGCTAGTTTATGTCAATCATGATGCAGAGCTTCCATGCAGAACCTTGTTAGTTGACTTTTTAGTATAGATTTTATGCTCAATAACACTATGTACACAGTACACTGCTGAAAAAACCACATGTACTACCTTCTCTCTTCGTGCTGTGTCATGTTATCTGCCAAATCCTTGTATGAGATGTAATTATTTTCTTACTAAAATTTAATTATGACATTTTATTATGTTTTAATCATGCTTATTGGACTGTTGAAAATTTGGTTTGTCTATTCTTTTGAAAGTTTGTGGTACATTTTAATTTATTGTGAGACTCGATGCATTGTTACGTTAATTATTTTATAGGTTGGGTTCTTTCAATGAACTAGGATTAGAAGTATCCTTCTACTCTTCTGGAAGTGCATTTAATTAAATTCAATCACCAATCCTAAAAGGTTTGTTTTGTTGTATGGAAGTTTTTGTGGAAAGGTTTTGGTGGTTGAAATTTTTTGTGAGGCAGATGCACAGTTGTTTAATGCATCCAGCATTTTTGATGATTTTACCGTGTCGATTTTTCACGTGGTGTTAGTTTTTTTTGTTTTGCATTTCCTGTCTCAAAGCATGATGTTTATTACTTAAATTGCATTAGGCAAATCATTCACCTAGGAACAGTTACATTGCTGTTTTGTGGTTCTCAAATAAGATATTTTTCTTGGGCTTAAGTCATTCTTCATCTAACCTAACCTGGTTAAAATGCTGATAGCTATCTGCCACATTGATTGCAGGTATTCTTAACGCCTTCCATTTTAGAAATTTTCTGTCGTAGTACCTGAGACTAGTCAAAATGGTAAACCTTTCTTCCAATTTTGTTGATACCCATAGTATATTGTTACGGGAAGTTGCGAATTCACTGATGAAAATGTTTATCTAATATTTGCAGGTGAAGTTTACCGCCGATGAGCTTCGTAGGATTATGGATTACAAACACAATATTCGTAACATGTCTGTTATTGCACATGTCGATCATGGTATGAAATCTATTCCCCTTTTGGTATAATTATTGTTGTTATCATATGGAGGCTTTATTGTCATCAAGTTTCTCAAATATTAAGTGTTCTAATACATAGAACTTTACAGTGTTATTGTAGAACAATTTATCCTTGGGAATCTATTGGGCAGAAGCCGCTTTTGAATATTTGGTCTTTGGTAGTATAGGCTTCTCGTTGTAGTCGGATTATGTTATTGGTTGTCCAATAATTTATATAATTCAGTTTTGAGATCAGAACTGCTAAGACACTTTTCTTGTGGCGATTTTGATATACATTTTACATTGTTGTATTCTCTTTACTATAATTGAGTTGTCCCTTCATTGCATTTAAATACATTTTGACATGAGCACCCACAACCAAAAAATACCAGCCAAGGAGAAGAAGTCCTTATAAATATATTCTTTGGGACTAATACTGACATCACTATTATTTTTGTGATTCCTTGCAGGGAAATCAACGCTTACTGATTCTCTTGTGGCTGCTGCTGGTATCATTGCTCAAGAAGTCGCTGGTGATGTTCGGATGACAGATACCCGTGCGGATGAAGCTGAGCGTGGCATCACCATCAAATCTACTGGTATCTCTCTTTACTATGAGATGTCTGATGAGTCACTGAAGAACTACAAGGGAGAGCGCCAAGGGAATGAGTATCTTATCAATCTCATTGATTCTCCCGGTCATGTTGACTTCTCATCTGAGGTCACAGCTGCCCTTCGCATTACTGATGGTGCGCTTGTGGTGGTTGATTGTGTTGAGGGAGTCTGTGTCCAAACGGAAACTGTTCTCCGACAGGCTTTGGGTGAAAGGATCCGACCGGTCTTAACTGTTAACAAGATGGACAGGTGCTTCCTTGAGCTCCAGGTTGATGGTGAGGAGGCTTACCAAACATTCCAAAGGGTTATTGAGAATGCTAATGTCATCATGGCCACATATGAGGATCCCCTCCTCGGCGACGTTCAGGTGTACCCTGAGAAAGGAACAGTTGCTTTCTCTGCTGGGTTGCACGGCTGGGCTTTCACTCTGACCAACTTTGCTAAGATGTATGCTTCGAAATTTGGTGTTGATGAGGCTAAGATGATGGAACGACTCTGGGGTGAAAACTTCTTTGACCCTGCCACCAAAAAGTGGACCAGCAAGAATACTGGCTCTCCAACTTGCAAGCGTGGGTTTGTTCAGTTCTGCTATGAACCAATCAAGCAGATCATTAACACTTGCATGAATGATCAGAAAGATAAGCTGTGGCCCATGTTGAAGAAGCTTGGTGTCACCATGAAGTCCGACGAAAAGGACTTGATGGGGAAGGCACTGATGAAGCGTGTCATGCAAACCTGGCTTCCAGCAAGTAGTGCCCTCCTGGAAATGATGATCTTTCATCTCCCGTCTCCTGCCAAGGCTCAAAGATATCGTGTTGAGAACTTGTATGAGGGACCTCTAGATGATCCTTATGCTAATGCTATTAGGAATTGTGATCCTGAGGGTCCTCTTATGCTCTACGTGTCCAAGATGATTCCCGCATCTGACAAGGGGAGGTTCTTTGCCTTCGGTCGTGTGTTTGCTGGAAAAGTCTCAACAGGTTTAAAGGTTAGGATCATGGGTCCTAACTACGTCCCTGGAGAGAAAAAGGACCTGTATGTAAAAAGTGTACAAAGAACTGTCATTTGGATGGGAAAGAGGCAGGAAACTGTTGAGGATGTACCATGTGGGAATACTGTTGCTTTGGTTGGTTTAGATCAATTTATCACCAAGAATGCTACATTGACGAATGAAAAGGAAGTCGATGCCCACCCAATCCGAGCAATGAAATTCTCTGTCTCTCCTGTCGTTCGTGTGGCTGTGCAGTGCAAAGTTGCCTCTGACCTTCCCAAGCTTGTTGAAGGTTTGAAACGACTGGCTAAATCTGATCCTATGGTTGTCTGTACTATTGAGGAATCTGGTGAGCACATCATTGCTGGTGCTGGAGAGCTGCACCTTGAGATCTGTTTGAAGGATTTGGTCGATGATTTCATGGGTGGTGCTGAAATTATCAAGTCAGATCCCGTTGTCTCCTTCCGTGAAACCGTTCTTGAGAAGTCGTGCCGGACTGTGATGAGCAAGTCACCAAACAAGCATAACCGTCTATACATGGAAGCTAGACCCATGGAGGAGGGGCTTGCTGAGGCTATTGATGATGGACGTATTGGTCCAAGGGATGATCCAAAGGTTCGAGCTAAAATCTTGTCTGAGGAATTTGGTTGGGACAAGGATCTTGCGAAGAAAATATGGTGTTTTGGTCCTGAAACCACTGGTCCTAACATGGTTGTAGATATGTGCAAGGGAGTTCAATACCTCAATGAAATCAAGGATTCTGTTGTTGCTGGGTTCCAGTGGGCATCAAAGGAAGGGGCACTGGCAGAAGAAAATATGAGGGGTATTTGCTTTGAAGTATGTGATGTAGTTTTGCACGCTGATGCTATTCACAGAGGTGGTGGCCAGGTCATTCCAACTGCCAGGAGGGTTATTTATGCTTCCCAGCTTACTGCAAAGCCCCGACTTTTGGAGCCTGTTTACTTGGTTGAGATCCAAGCTCCCGAACAGGCCCTCGGTGGAATCTACAGTGTTCTGAATCAGAAACGTGGTCATGTGTTTGAAGAAATGCAGAGGCAGGGTACTCCTCTCTACAACATCAAGGCGTACCTTCCTGTTATCGAGTCGTTTGGATTCTCGGGCACTTTGAGGGCAGCTACTTCAGGGCAGGCCTTCCCGCAGTGTGTGTTTGATCACTGGGATATGATGTCATCTGATCCTTTGGAATCTGGATCACAGGCAGCAACCCTTGTGGCAGATATCCGCAAAAGGAAAGGTTTGAAGGAACAAATGACACCACTCTCCGAGTTCGAAGACAAGCTGTAAGGTGCCGTATTGTTCAATTCTAAACGAGAAGTTCAGCTGCATGAAAGAGAGGATGAATAGAGAGTAATGCTGATGCTGATGCTGGGCATTATAATTTTTTTTGTTCTATTTTTTCACTCATTTTTCGAATGACTGGAGTAGCATTTAGTTTGCGGGACTTGATTCCCCAGCTCTTATGTTATGTTTGCTTTCTAGACGTGTTGCTCTGATGAGGACAAGTTTATTTATGTTTTTATTTTTGTTGTCTGTCTGTTTGTCTTGGAACAATTTATATCATTTATGTTTTCAGTTGCTGATAATATTTTGCTCTCTAGAGTGTACTGGATACGGTTTGAAGTGGCGGATCCTTCATTTCATTGGGCATTTATTTATATTTATATTAATAGATTGGAATGGGAAAGCATCTTCTGGATTGGCAAATGATTCGTTCTCTGTGCATATGAATTATTATCAAAGTTTTGTTTATTTTTATTAATTGTTTGATTCGCCTTTGTTACTGTAATAGGCAATTTTTGTTGTAAAAAACCATCAGAATATGTACTTCGAAATTTTTAAAGAATATTTTATTAAGAGTTGTAATGTTATAATTCGTGTTGTTGCAGCATATTCGTTCAGAGAAGTCTGTAATCTCACCGTTCTAATTCTGTCATTGTATCTTGCACTTTTACGCCCGTTGCATTCTTTTTATAAACACAAGAATCTAAGAATTAATTGAAAATTAATATTTTTGTATTTTGTAAAACTAAGGTCTACTAGTTAATGCCCAACTTCAGCAGCAGGTTGCACATGATGTGTAACGTTCACTGCAAGCGCTAATAGTTCACTGCAGCGCGCCGGATATGTGGCAATTGCTGGTCACGATACGGTTGGTGTAAAATTCTACGGCTATAAAATCATAATACCTTTTTTGGCATGACCTGAGATTTTGACATCCATTTAAGGAGGGCTTATTATAGTGAAATTAATCCTTTGAATCTCATATACTAATCCAATACTTGTGATTTGATCTTTTTATCATCACATATATGATCGAGATTAATTCTCGTCTTCACAAAACTTTTAAACATATATTTTTTACTATCATCACTATGAGTTATGAGAACAGAACTGTTAAATATGGAGATTAAAACGAGAAAATTTATAGTTATAATTGAATCAAGAAGATTCAAGAGATTAGTACCATCGGTGGAGAAGTACTCAAAGGCTTGTAAAAAATTATAAGAATTATGTATAACGAGAAAAAGTTAATAATTTTTTAAGCATACGAATATTTGTAATTTTGTGATTATTAGCGAAAGATATTGGTGAGTTGCAATTCTCATCTCGTAAAATATTTTTTTTATAAGCTTTCTACATAAATTTATATATTTGTATAATTTTTATTTATTGTGATTTAATTGGTTAAGATTTTTAAATTGGTAATTAAATTGAATTATGGCCTATCAATTCGATAATGACTTTAATTTTTTAAATTTCCACATAAAGAATTGAAGAGATAAATTTTTTGACTAAACAAAAAAAAATTATTAGTTTATTTTAGCCTTTTCTTTACTCTATTTTCACTTTTAGTAAATAAATTTACCTTTTCAATTCAATTTGACTAGAGAATTTTTAAAAATATGTTTTTTTGATTGGATAATAAAAAAAATTCATTAAAATAAAAATAATTAAAACAACATCAACTATTTTGGCATCATCACAAACCGCAACCGGCCTCAATCTCAAATCAATTAACAGGAGACGATCTGGTTGGTTCAGTTGCACGAGCCATTGCTTACTTGGATTTGGATTGAATATTATTTGCCCGTTTTCGAAACCCAAATGGGCTGTTTGTCACAGACACCAAGGCACCAGAGACGCGAGAGGAAAGAAATTGAAGCAGAAACAATCGCTCAGGAACCGAATCATAATCGATCTCCACAAGGTTTGTTCCATTGTCAAATTCCGACGTTATAACCCTCAAATGTGGATTTTATATCGCAGTTGAGACAGCTCGTATTCTTGTGGAATTCTCGGAGATTCCTTGCTCTATTTCTATGGCATGAATACGATCCGTGTGTTTATCTATGGAGGCAACAAGACAGAGAGCGCAACAACCAAAATTTGGCCTGCCTAGTCAGAAATCCAGGCCCTAACTACGCTGTCTTTGGCCGCTATAGAATATTGCACACGACTTGCTCGATACTTGGTCTTACAGATACTTAGCATCTCCTTACCAAAACGCATAGAAGTTCAATGTTCTTGCGACGATTTCAATGTCTTGCATCCTCTGTTATTGATAGAAGAGCAATATGTGAAGTTGTCGGCATAATCCCATTTGGGAAGTCAGGTTATTTGAGGGTTCCAATAATGCACAAGACCTGTGGAGGAAGAAGGCCCAAGAAGAAAATCTACTACAGAGTCCACGAACTTGACAGAGCCATGGACCTTCAAAAGAAACCATCATTAATTATTCGGCTCAAGTCCATCATCCAATCCCAGAAAAAACAGTCTCTCCTCCTCAGAGACCTTGAAAAAGAAGTTGGGGTTGTGCAGAAATGGAATTTCATGGCTGTCATTGAGAAATATCCTACAATCTTCCATGTCGGTGGTGGTGGCAGAACACCTCCCATGGTTATGCTTACAAAAAAGGCCGAAGAGATTGCTGCTGAAGAAATCAACGCTATGGAGCAAATGGAACCCATTTTAGTTAAGAACCTAAGGAAGTTGTTAATGTTATCGATTGATTGTCGGCTTCCCCTAGAAACTGTTGAATTTATTAAATCAGCAATGGGTTTGCCTCGTGACTTCAAGAAGACTATGATTCCCAAGTACCCCGAGTACTTTACTGTGAAAGATGTTAATGGTAGAGCATATCTTCAGTTGGAAAATTGGGACTCAGGTCTCACAGTAACGGCTCGGGAGGAAAGATTGGCACGTGAAGCGATTCTGGACTCAATTGGATGTTCAGAGAAGGTCAGAATCTCAAAAGATGGGAACTTTCTGGGTCGTTTTGCTTTTCGGTTGAGTTTTCCTGCTGGTTTTAGACCAAACAAGAGTTATCTTGAAGAAGTTCAGAGGTGGCAGAAAATGGAATTCCCTTCTCCATACATAAATGCAAGGAGATTTGAACCTGCGGACCCAAAAGCTCGAAAAAGAGTGGTGGCAGTGCTTCACGAGATCCTCAGTTTGACTCTGGAGAAGAGGATGACAACTGGACAACTGGATGCATTTCATTCCGAGTATCGGTTGCCAGCAAAATTGTTGCTTTGCTTAATAAAGCATCACGGTATTTTTTACATCACTAATAAAGGAGCAAAGAGTACTGTATTTCTTAAAGAGGCTTATGATGGGTCAAATTTGATCGACAAATGTCCTCAGTTGGTTTTTTGGGATAAATTTGTTGCACTTTGTGGTAGGAGAGATTTTTATTCCGGTATTGGGATTCCTTCATAGATTTTTACAACAAAGTTCCTTTTGATTATATTAGGAATATAGAGAGATGATTCTCTCTTTCTCGAAGTTCATATGATTTATGTTCTTTGTCATATAATATCTTTATTGAATCAGAAGATCTTGTTGACTTTTAAATATTCAGATTGTTATATCCTGTTTTTAGTTCTTTTTTCCTTTATTCTCCTTTGATAACTTATCCTCTGTTTAGCTGAGGAGTTTGGAGGGGAGGTGAAGAAATTGGAAGGAAATACTTAGTTATCATCTTGTTTTGGAGTATTTTTACAAAGGGGATGGGAAGTAGATGGAGGGGTTATGAGGGGAAAGAGGGAAGACAATAGATTTAAATTAGTATGAAAATGTTATAAAGGTAAATGTGCAAATGGATGCTAAATGAGAAGAAAGCTCCCAAACAAAGGAGTACTAATACATCAAGTTTGGCAATTGATGTTTCTAGAAATTTTTTACTGGAATTTTTTTTTTTGCTTTGAAAAATATCAAGAATAGTTTTTTCATGTAAAATAAATCCTTTAACTCAATATAGAAGCTTACTTAAATACCTCAGTCAAAAAAGAAAAAATAAATAAAAAAGGACTTAAACTTGTGTATTTGTTTGCTCAAGTAACTAGGCTCCAGTCCTGGTTTTATTCCAGCTTTTTAAATCGTAACTGTGTCTATCTTTAGGAATTGACTAGTAGATCTGAGGGGGATCTCATTTTCATGTAGATTGTGATAGGTTGTACTGTTGTGGTCATTCCTTTCAAGCCGAAGAATGACTTCTGCATTTTCAATGTGAGAAGACCAACACTTAGTCTCATGCGTGCAACCCAATAACTTAGAAAAACACAACTCAGATGTCTTTAACCACACTGAGTTGAGTGCCTTGTCACACAAAATGCACAATTTTCTTTTAAAGAATAATAATTTGATAAAATTAGACCAAGATTTTTCAAGTCTAAACTATCTGTAGGTGAAAATTCTTTGGATGATCTTTTGATGTCGACCTTCCTGCATGCTTTCTGTTATATGGCCTAATGTTTGTGCCTTGTTACATAGGCCGCTACATACTTACATCTTGCAGTGCTCGAACAATAAATATCGCTTACTTTTTGAATAATTCTAACAAGAAACATGATTTTTTTAGCAAATTTTTACAGAGGCATTTTTTTTTTTGCGAGTTTGTCTTGTGAGATTCTAATCTCTCTGTTATCAGGCTGCTTCATTAGAAATAAGCTTTTTGTTGTTTGTGGATGCAAGAAATTGAGAATCTGGCAACCACAAATGCGGATGGCTGAGCTACAGAAGGGAAGGTATCTTCATATTCATCTGGTGACTACATTTGTGCATTGGTCATCGCGGTGAAGATTCATCAAGTTTTTAAATTTGAACACAAGGGGTTTACATTTTAAAGTTTTCTGCCATGTGACTTGCTGGTAGAGGCAGTTATTTAGTTGGAAGTAAATGGTATTAATTATTGGATTTTGTTTTTAGTTTTGGAACATTCAACCTTTCTTCTAGACGCAAAACATCCAATTACGCCAAACATAATTGTATAACAGCAATGGATAGAAAACAGTTGGAAATCGAAACAATCATTTGTTTGTGTATTTACCTGGAATATGGAGCTTAATAACATAAAAGAAAATGCATGTCTTACTTTGCTAGGATATTTTGCAATAGATTTCATCTGGATGGGATTGTATATGGATAGGAAGATGGCATATGTATGGAGTAATTTATAATGTTGAATCCTATTTGTCATTTGAACCATGAGAGATATCAA
The DNA here is from genome assembly GCA_034768845.1 of Heliamphora exappendiculata. Taxonomy (NCBI): domain Eukaryota; kingdom Viridiplantae; phylum Streptophyta; class Magnoliopsida; order Ericales; family Sarraceniaceae; genus Heliamphora; species Heliamphora exappendiculata. The sequence goes on from JAOTRH010000025.1 coordinate 1,012,727, forward strand.
ATTGTTATGTCATTGCTCCAAGGGACTAGGGTATGAAGCTATTTGTTCCAAGATCATATGCAGAAATGATAAACTAAATGAAGGAATTTGGTATCATCTGCATTGATCGGGCTTTAGCAGTTAAAGCTGTAGTAGTACGGGCAGCCTCAGTGATTGTGGTTAATTTGTTTCACTTATTATATATGATTTTGTAGAGAGAGAGAGAGAGAGAGAGAGAGATCTTTGAGCTCTCAGAAAAGGAAGGTATAAATCATTATATATTTTTTAACAGCAACAATAAAATATTGATTTTCTTTTATGCATGTATTATCTGACCAGTTTTCTCTTAATGCAGCATCTTGAAGCAGAGAGTGGAATATTTCGTTTCCTGCAAGTTGCATGTTCATAAAACCGGTCTTCAAGATAGTGTCACTATCTTGTTCTTGGAACATAATTATACTGTTGGGGGTTTCTGTTATAATTACTTAGATATAGTTTTCCCCAAGTTTTGACTGGGATTGGGAAGATGCTGTATTGTATTGTTTTGCAGCAAAATTCAGGGCCATCTTCATATGCATTATTTTTTCTTCCCCCTCCCCAAGTAGTTGATACTGGCTTGAGTTTTATCTTACTGAAACTGCTATAATTCCTGAAGATCACTGGGGCAGCGTTTGGGCCTTTTTTCTTTGCTTTCTTTTATTGTTCACTTTCTTTACTACCCTCTTGACATATAGCTTATTGTTGGTTTTATCAGTAATTTAATTTTTCAATGCCATTGGTTTCTTCATTGGTCCCTCGCCAACACACCATGACAACAGAGGGTAGCTTAATCTATCATCTGCACAACAGGGACCCACTTCGCTATTGTCCCATCCTTTTTAACGCTCCCACCTCCAAGGCTCCAACACATGCACCCTCACACATGGAGAATTGCTTGGGAATCTCTATGCACACCACTTGAGCCACATTGCCATTGTCCAATTTTCACATTGTCCCACTGCTCTAGAGCTACTTTTTGAATGTAGTACATTGTTTAAACCTCTTTTCTCAAACTTTCTAGTTATTGTGTACCAATATCGTGAATTATCTCGTTGCACAGTTGATTAAGCCACCATTTGGAATGGATATATGTGACCTGTGGGCATTGTCTAACCATAGAAAAGCTTTCACCATCTGGGGCCATAGAATTTTTCTGCCTTCTTGTTCTTCAAGTGTCTTAAAGATTAACCAGATCCCTGTTATTTTGGCTGCACTTAATTGGAGTTGTTAGCTGATTATCCTGGATTCACGAAGTAAATTCAATGAGCAGAGACTAATTCCCCTGCCCCTGGTCATGTAATAACTGAGAATAAATCACTCCTGGCATATTTTGCAATGAAGCCTGAATATGAAAATCTCTCAATTTTAGCTCTCTCTTTCTTGTATCTAGTTACACAAGTATCCTTTATGCCATATGATTTTGAGTAAACAACATGAAGTCAAGAGCTCTTTTTTCAAAAAAAATTGCATTGTTTACATTTTAAATTGCTCATTTACCCTGTCAGATTAGGATCCTATTCTTCTTGCTTATCTGTTATGCTTGAAGCCAAAAATTGTCGTATCCCGTGATGATAAATGTGCTCACTTCATCTTCCTCTTGATTTTTAGTTAGTACCAATGTACTAGATAGCGCTACAACTTCACCCAATAGTTATTGGGAAATGATTCCTAAGTGGTGATAGCTAATTATCAATACCAATATGATTATTTGTGTGCAAAAATTATGATCTCTATCCTTGTGGACACTATTATGCAACCTGATGAAGTTAACTATTGTAGATAAGTTAATGTTAAAATTTATTTATCACAATAGGAATATGTTCAATAGGCATAATAGCCCGTCTGCCAGCTATTGGAATAGGCCTAGGTGCATTCCTTTTATCACATTTTGTTTGCTTTCAATTATTTAGTACAATCAATATAGAATTCGATGATTAGATTGGATCATGACTTGAGTATTGAGAAATTGTGTGCCCAATGAGCCTAATATTTCAATGGGAGATCAACGTCCATCCACAAGCTTTCAAAAAATCCAGAACCAGCACTTCTGGAATTCTGTGATAGATTTCAAAGGAGCTGCTCACAGCCCTTTTTTTCTGCTCTCTTTCTCCCTGAGTTTCACAATCACATGCAGGCTTGGCTTTCCCTAAATTTCCCACTTTCTATCAACAGGCTGGTTTTACGCACTGAGTGGTGAATGCATTAGTATCAGTCTCTTGACAGAAATATAGTGTACTTCCTTTTTTCGTTCTGATAGGCACGAGATTTCTAGTTAGTGTGTAATTTGAGAAAATAGCTATGCTTCATCACGAGCTGTTTCATGCAATTTGACCCATTGCACAAGCTCCCATTATAGTGAGATCTGGGAGAGCAAAACGTATGCAGCCTTACCCTTCTTTTGAAGAGGCTGTTTCCGTGAATCGAACTCATGCCAACAGAGACATAATGGTTAGTCTTACCGTTTAGTCAAGTTGCCCATTCTAATGATATCAGCAATAGATATGTTTGCAAAAATTATGTAAATATGATTATGTCACTCTATATAACTTTGTCATATCTACGTAATTTTTACATAGGAATTCACTCTCCGTTTCTAACGGGACCACTAAGCTGTGAAGAAAATGTTAGCCTTCCCAATAACTAATGACTTATGCTTCACAGTGTCTCTTTATTTGTGATAGCACTATAAAGCCTAGAATATATCCTCAAATGCTTCTCTCGTTTAGCACCATGAAAAATGCTTTTCTTTTCAAAAGTGAGTTGACTTTGTTATTTATTTACATTTCATAGTCAACTAGATTGTTAGAGGAGTTGGGTTGATCTCCTGGGGACCCATCTGGGTTGGCATGGTATTGGTGTTAAATCTAGAGGTTGTTATCATTTCTACATTGTCATAAAGACAACTCTCTTAGGTGGTTGAATCTTTGGTTCTTCTTTGGAACTTTTTTATATGTGCATGTTAGGTCACAAGAAGAACAGTGTGTTTATACTTTATAATAGTGAGACCTTAACAGGAGCGGGAAACCAAAACTCACAATCCACAAGCTATGGTCCCCATCTAATTCGTGAAGCCAAAATGAGAGAAAAGCTACATACACCTATTGAGGAGCAGAAATTAGCATATGATTAAGGAATATGCTAACCACTGTCCATTGGGTGGTGGATAATAGATAAAAAGTGTACAGATATCTGTGTAAATTGTATTAATATATGTGAAAGTGGTAGGTTTAATTTTCAAAAATATATTGATATTAAAATTTTTTTTTGTCTCCATTACCCCTATTACTGGGCAGTGGTTAGCATATCCTTATCATTAAAACGTAAAATACACAGGCTGGTCTTGAATGTACTGCAGGTTTAATCCAATGTTTTAAAGTTGTTGCCAACCATTACATATTGTTACGTAACGGTTTTGATGGTTACTGCCACTCATTACAGCCAATATAGCGGTGTGACAGAAATTTTCAGCTATAACGGCTGCCACCGTTACGTAAATGCTGCAACGGCCATTACAGAGCTGTTACAGCACTGTTACGGTTACGATGATTACGTTTCTGTTTTTAGTAGATTTTGTATACAAGGCCATTTTTCTCAATTTGTATTTCTAGTGTTTAAAATCACACACACACACACACAAACCATAATAACAGTTCGTTATTTAGTATGTGATAAATGTTAATAAATGAAAGAATAAGTATCCTTCTGATCATTGTAGTGGCACTGTTGTTAAATTTCCTTGCAGTATGATTCTATATGATGTTATTATCGGCTTTACCATTTTGGCTTTGGTTTCTCCAGTGGTGCTTGTCTAGTATCTTCCACTGACTGCCAAAATGGGATTTCTTTGGCTCTCTGGTTCCAATAAAAAATTATTGGGCTGTAGGAAACTAAAGTTAATGTGTTTTTCAGCAACACAGAAGAAGTGTGTGAAGGAAATAGATAGAAGTCAATGAAATTAACAATTTAGAAACGTAGTAGACTTGCGAGTTCTTTGAGTTAAACGTTGCAAACTTATCCTGTTTACTGGGGGGGTGGTTTGAAGCACTTGAACTATAATGATCCTTTTGGTGCTTTTGTTGTTTCATTTATTTGAATTATGAATAGGTTTATCAGTTTATGCATGGATGAAGTATTTACCAAGAAACTCATAATCCTTGTTAGGCGTGCTTAGTGCTTACACCTCTTCTGTGCTCTATTGTTTACACGTCTCGTCTGCTCTATTTTGCAAGTATTTACCGGCCACGCCATTCCAAAGGATGCAGTTTAGCTTTAGCCAGCAAGCCCAAGTGCCGTGCACAACACGCAAACATTTGGAATTCGGTATTATTTGATTAAAGCGTTGATTTTCCATATGAAGTTTTGAAAAGTTAAATATGATGTTATTTGTACCTTCATACCTTGGCTCTATTCCGTTAGAAAAATCATATAAAGAAAATAATTCATGCAAAAATGAAGTGATGGAAAAAAGTAAAAATATAAGGAAATTAATTTCTGTTACCAGTTTAATATGTAAAAAAGTTGGTAGAAAATTTAATTTTTAACTTTTCTATGATGCATAATCTTAGGGCTCGTTTGGTATGCTGGATGGAATTTGATAAGATAGTGTTGGGGATTGGAACACAGTCTCAACAATCTCATTCAAGAACACCTAGGAACGCACAAACCGCAAGAATAAGAATGAAGGAAGAACACAATCAATCACACAATCGAGACACAAGAATTTACGTGGTTCGGTAAGTAGTACCTACGTCTACAGGCTCACTCTATCACTATAGTCTTGGAAGAATACAAGAGGAATATCTTTTGGGGAGATAGATTACAAGAATAGAGCAAAACAACATAAAAACATAATGGCTGCCAAAACCTTAACAGTCAATAAAAGGCGCAGTCCTGCACAGACTCTCGAGCAGTCATCAAGCGGTCAAACACTACTCTCGATTTCTCCTCTGTAGACCGCACACCGCTCGAGCGGTCTGTTCCAGATAGGATTTTCTTCACACCTCTAACAATCTCCCACTTGAATTAAATTCACTCCAAGCCTTTAGATATTCCCGAAAAAACTGTCATCTTGAAACAACCAAGTAAACCCGTGTGAGCCATTCTTTCGTCTTCTAAGATTGAAGACCAATCGAAGCTGAACATAGCTACATGTCAGCTGGGTTCTTTGCTTTACAAATCTTCTCAAGTTTCAACTGTCCTCTGTCAAGTAGAGAGCGTATAAAATGATACCTCAACTGTATGTGCTTTGTCCGAGAGTGAAACGGCAAGTTCTTAGCATTCTTAGCAAGAAAAATAGCGCTCGAACTATCACTATAGATAGTACCTCTATCAGTCTTTTTTCCTAACTCTTCCAAGAGACCTTGCATTATAGCCACACCATTTCCTTCCTAGCTTCGGTAACATCAACATACTCAGCTTCTGTAGTGAAAAGTGCAACAATCTTCTGAAGTTTTGAAACCTACCACACAATTGTACTACCTAGAGTATACACAAACCCAGTAATACTTTTTCTACTGTCAATATCACCGGTTAGGTCAGCATCCACATACCCTATAGCTTTAGGCCTGTCCTCATAAAACGTAGAGAATTATCGGTAGTGCCCTTTAGGTATCTCACAACCCACTTAGTAGCATTCCAATACTGCTTTCTTGGATTGCTCATATATTTGCTCACTACTCCCACTGCATGTACAATATCTGATTTTGTGCAGACCATGGCATACATGAGGCTACCAATTGCCGATGCATAGGGGACTTTGCTTGTGTAATCCCGCTCTTGATATGTTTTTGAAGACTGATCCTTAATTAGCTTGAAATGACTAGCTATTACAGATTTAGCATCAGTCATGTTAAATCTGCTAAATACCTTCTTCACATACTCACTGAAAGTCTCAAAAATCCCGTTGGCCTTGTCTCTGATGATCCTCATTCCACGGATTTGTTTGGCAGCTCCTAAATCCTTAATTTCAATATGTCTTGACAACTGTCTCTTCAGCTTATTGATTTCCTGAATGCACGATCTTGCAACAAGCATATCATTTACATACAGTAGTAGAATGATATAGGAGTTGTCAAAGTTCTTGACATAGCAGCAATTGTTTGCTTCCAACCTTGTGAACTCGGTACTTTGCATGAAACCATCAAACTTCTTGTACCATTGTCTTTGAGCTTGTTTCAGACCATACAAGCTCTTACTAAGTTTGCAAACCAAGTTTTCCTTTTCGGATACTATGAACCCTCTGGTTGGTGCATATAGATGTCTTCTTCTAAGTCACCGTGAAGAAAGGCAATCTTGACATCCAACTGTTCAAGATGCAAGTCATCTACAGCCACAATACCCAGTACCGTTCTAATTATTGTCAACTTCACAACTGGTGAAATTTTTTTAGTATAGCCAACATCTTCTTTCTGCTAAAAACCTTGGACAACCAATCTAGTTTTGTAGCGCTTGTCACCGTCATGTTCTTCCTTCACTCTGTTAGCCCATTTGTTATGCAAAACTTTCTTTTTCATTGGCAATTCTGTCAATTTTCATGTCTGGTTTGTCAGCAATAAGTCCATTTTGTTAGTCCTAGGCAATCTAGAAGGGGCTGAATCGGGTTTTGAAAATAAATAAACTATTTTAAATTTTTTTTTTGAAAACCTTAATTTCACACAAAGATTAAAGCACAAAGCACAGATAAAATAGTCAGAGAAATTAAAAAGATAAGGAAGAGATATTAGAACCAGACATCAAGAATTTATAGTAGTTCAGTTTCTTCACAAGCCTACGTCCACTCTTCAAAACTCATATTGAAAATTTACACTATAACCAAATACTTCACAGGTGCAGTCAAAAACCTTTACAGCACTGAAGTTGTTTCACAAACAATTCCTATTTTTCTAAACACACTTCAATTAAGCCTAAGAATTGTAACACACGCTCTTAAAAACTACTAGGGTGACTCACCATTCTTCTTACAATACATGTAGATAAAAAATTGAAAGTTAAAACTCACTAACACTCCTTACAAAGATTTAGTAATAAATATACAAAGAAGTAAGTGATTCTAGGGCTTGAAGATTTATGAGCTTGAGAGAATGTTGGAGAGCTTTTAATGCACTTGGTTTATCAATAATTCGGCTACTCAAAGCTCAGAAATTTACTTCTTTTATAGCTCACTGAAGAACTTGACCATTAGTGGTAGGTGGCGGCTCTTAATGCTCTGAAATGTTACCATTGAACTAGGCTCCTTTCTTGAAATTTGTTGCAAGTGTCGACATAAGGCTTCTTGGTGTCGACACTGAATAGTCTTGGCCTTGGTTTTTGAGCAAAAGTGTCAACTTATTTTTCATGGGTGTCGACTCATCTTTTAATCTCTTGGCCTCTGCACCTTAGTGTCGACTCAGACTTAATCTGGTGTCGACTCATTGAGTTCTTCAGTTCTTCAGGTTGAAGCTTGATGTCGACTCATAATAGAGTGATGTCGACTCAAAGCTTCATGTCTTGGTTGGTGTCGACTCATGATTGCTTTGGTGTCGACCCAGGCCTTCACGTCTTCTTTAGTGTCAACTCATGTTGACATTGGTGTTGACCCAGCCAAAGAGCATCGGTCTCGAAACTTTAGGGTTGACACAACTTGAAGTTGGTGTCGACTCAATCTTCTATTTTTTTTGGAGGACCGCTTGGTGTCGACTCATTTGTTCTTTGGTGTCGACACAAGTTGAGTGGTGCCCGGATGGTCACTTGGTGTCAACTCATATGATCTCTGGTGTTGACACAAGTTCGAGTAATGTCCGAAGGTGTTTACTTGGTGTCGACTCATGTATATGTTGGTATCGACTCGTCTTGCTGTTCATGCCTTGACTTGGTGTTGACTCAAGCTATAGCTGGTGTCGACTCAACTTGAATTTCAGTCCATGATCTAAAAGTGTCGACTCAATTGATCATTGGTGTCGACTCAACCTGTTTTTTTATAGAGCTTCAAACAAAGCATTAGAGATGCCGACCCTTAACTTAATGGTGTTGACACTTGAATTAACAAGCGAGCTCTTCATGTAAGTGTCGACTCAAAGGCTAATTGGTGTCGACTAAAAAGTTTGTTTGAGAACATAAAGTGTCAACTCATTTAGCGTGAAGTGTCGACTCAAATAGCATGAGGTGTCGACTTATAAGCTTTATGGTGTTGACTCAACCTTTTTTGGAAATTTTTTTATTTCTTATCTTTTTGGACTTTAATAGAAAATACCCTTTAATAAAATTATCAAAATTCATTTAAATGCCATTGGGCTAACACATTTCATCTTTCATGACCAACTCCTCCCACTTCATTGAGTTCTTCGTCTGCAAGGTTTCAGCATAACTCTCGGGCTCACTTCTATCAGTGAGTAAGATGTAGAATAGGGACGGTGAGAACCGTTGTAGTGGTCTGATACTTCTGGAAGACTTTCTGACAACAGTTACAGGTGTATTGTGTTCCACATGTGGATTCACATTTTCTTTGTCTTCTCCATTCCCATTCTGCACAGTATTCTCAAAAATATCATCCAAATCAATGAATTCAAATTTCTTCGTTTCTAGCATCAAAACATTAGATTCTGCCTTTATCCTGTCCTTGTATATATACATAACTTCTCATTGAACACAATGTTCTTGCTTTTAACAATTTTTTGGTTTTCATCATCCAAAAATTGATAGCCAAATGCATCATCTCCATAACCAGTGAAGAAATATTTTCTAGATTTTGTTCACAATTTATTTCTATCATCATAGTCTATGTGAACATATGAAGCGCAACCAAATACCTTTAGAAAGGAAAGATTTACCTTTTTTCTGCTCCAGACTTCTTGAAGAATTCTGAGGCCTAAGGGAATTGACGGTCCACGGTTAAACAGATAGGCTGCAGTGTTCACTGGATCAGTCTAAGCATGCAGTGTCATGCTCCTAGCACGCTCATTCAGAGTTCTGTTCGTGCGTTCAGCCACACCATTCTGCTGTGACGTTCTAGGAATTGTTTTCTGTCACGTGATTCCATTTGTTGCACAAAACTTTTTGAATCCCCGTTTGTGTACTCTCCTCTGTTGTTTGATCTCAGACACCTTAATTTTAGGCCTGTTTCAGTTTTAATCAGGGTCTTCCACCTTTTAAAGGTTTCAAATACATCAGACTTATTCTTCAGAAAGTAAACGAATACCTTTCTGCTCGAGTTGTCAATGAACATGATGTAGTATCTGGAACCTCCAAGAGATGCGACTGGGAAAGGTCCTCACACGTCTTTGTGCACCAACTTTAGCCTTTCAGGTTTTGTTGTCCTGTCCCTTTCAAGAAATTGATCTTCTTTTGTTTCCCAAATATGCAGCCTTCACACATATCAAATTCTACAAATTTCAAACTTGGTATTTTACCTTTTGATAGTAGAATTTTTATCTATTTTTCACTAATGTGCCTCAGTCTCTGATACCATAAGTTTGTGTCTACACCACCGTCAACAACTGCTGTCATATCCCCTATGCTAGATGTCATGTACAAGGCACCCGAGCTATTACCATAGCACTCTTTGTAATCTTCTAGGTGCTACCAACAAATATCACTGAATGCCCTTCAGCGTCAAGTTGCCCAATAGAAATTAAATTTCTCATTAGCTTGGAAACATATTGTACCTTATCTATCATCCACATAGATCCATTTGGTAACTTTATTCGGGTATTTCCAGTACCCACGATAACCAATGCTTCCCTATTTTCCAAATACACCTTCTCAAAATCACCCGCCACGTTGTTTTCGATAATTTCTTGATGTGCTGTAGTATGAAAGGATGTTCCTGAATCTACTACCCAGGAATCAATGGGGCTATCAACTGAAAGAAGTAAGGCGTCTTGTACATCTTCTATCATAGCATTGGCAGACTCATTTTCAGTCTTGTTTTTCAGTTCTCTACAATTCTTTTTGATGTGGCCAGTTTTGCCACAGTTCCAACACTCAGGTTGTCGCCCAGACCTGGATCTACTTCTACCCTTCCTAAACTTTGATCTTCCCCAATTTTGATTCCTGTCAATACCTCTACCCATTGCTTCGACATTCAACGCCAAACCAGTTAGACCCGGAGCCAAACACCTCATCGGCATCTCTCATGCGAATCTCCTTGCTCGGCATAAGATCACTAACGTTATCGTACTTCGGTTTATTTTTTCCAGCAAAATTACTTACTGACATTCTCATTGCTTCCCAACTATTTAGCAATGAAACCAAAACAATCAAAACCCGTATCTCATCTTCAAAATCAATCTCAACTGAAGATAATTGGTTTGTAATCGTATTAAAGTCATTAAGGTGCTGTGCAACAGAAGTGCCTTATGCCATCTTAAGATTGAACAACTTTTTCATAAAATGTACCTTATTATTGGCAAAGAGTTTTTCATATATACTCGATAAAGCCATCAAGTCTACTGTAGTCTTTTCCTTGACCACATTGTGCACCACCGATCTGGACAACGTTAATCAGATGACTCACATCACTTGTTTGTCGAGTAAATTTCATTCTTCATCCTTCATGCCCTCCGTTTCGTACCCAAGAGAGGCAAGTGTAGCTTCTTCCCGTACAAATAGTCATCGATCTACATCCTCCAATATTCGTAATTCGTTCTATTAAGCTTCTCGATCCCTGTCAATCTTTCTTCTTCTGTCATGTGTGTTCTTCAACCCTTATATTCCGAAGCTCTGATACTAGTTGTTGAGGATTGGAGCACAATCTCAACAATCCCACCCAAGAACACCTAGGATCGCACAAACTACAAGAATAAGAACGAAGAAAACAATCAATCACACAATTGAGACACAAAGATTTACGTGGTTCGGCAAGTAGTACTTACGTCCTCGGGCTCACTTTTTCACTATAGTCTTAGAAGAATACAAGAAGAATATCTTTTGGGGAAAGAGAATACTAGAAATCCCAATGGGTTGGCCTGGTGATTGAGACTTGGGACTTAGGAGTTTGCTCCCTCTTAGGTCTCAAGTTCGAAATTTTTTAGGTGTTATTAATACTTTGGGGTCAGTTCATACGAGACTTTGTCTTGACTTTAATTGGGATCCCCGCAAGTGGGTGGTGAGATCGGTCCCCCAAGGATTAGTCGAAGTACGCGTAAGCTGACCCGAATACCCTGAGTTATCAAAAAAAAAGAGAGAGAATACTATAATAGAGCAAAACAACATAGTAACATAATGGCTGCTGAAACCCTAATAGCCAATAAAAGGCACAGTCCCGCACAGACCGCTCGAGCAGTCATTGAGTGGTCAAATACTGCTCGAGCGGTTCTCCTCTGTAGGCTGCGCACTGCTTGAGCGGTCTCTACACTGCTCGAGCGGTCTGTTCCTAGATAGAATTTTCTTCACACCTCCAACAGATAGGATGAATAAGTAATATTGTGGGTCATATATGTCTTTTTTAATACCAGGGGATTATAAAATGAATTACGCGTACAGTGAGAAATTTAGTTCATGTTTGATTAAGGTGGGATAAAGAATGGAATACGAGTTATAGTAATATTTTTTATCGTTAGATAAAGAGAAAAGATAATCTTCAGTATGGTACCAGTAATATTAAGGGAGGGCCTGGCATTATTAATATAATGAATAATGTATTACTAATCCCTCATTTACCGAATTATTAATTCCAATTTCGCAATATCAATGCACCATGATCTGAGTTGGATTATAATTATTCCAATATCTTAATTAACCGTTATACTAATTCCCTCTATGTCCTTCTTCTTTTTTTCTCCTGTTGGGGCAAAACTTTACCATTGAATAAGTTGATCACCATAGATAAACATATGACAGCGGCAATGTTTAGAAAATCGGACCGAACTGGCCAGTTGAACCAATCAAACTTTCACCTAGCCTTAATAACACTTTGAACTAACCCAAAATCGTATTATTTTTAAAAACCGCTATACTTTGTTAAAATCACAGTTGAACTACCATTTTTAAAAAACCACACTGGCGGTTTACATTAACCGGACAGGTGGGACATTGGATCATAATAAGCACGGGCACCTTTGTTTGCCAGGAACTTGAGGCTGAGGCTTTAAATAGGAAGCTTCAACTTCCATCCGTAACTATTCTTTCAATATGGGAATAAAAACAAAAGGCTAAAAGAGGTTTAAATAAAGTGATCCACCACTTGCCAATGGTTTGTTTTTTGCCAGAGGGTTTTATAAATATAACTGACATTATTACAACGGTAATAATCTAGCTCGGGATGTCTTGGCTTGATTTCAAATATTTATTTAGCTATCTAATTCTTTCAGTCTCCAATAACTAAAGATAATGTATGTTTTGTAATTGTAGCCTTTAAAATCTTGATTATTTGTTGTTAGTTAGATGCCATTGTATTTTTTTAATTTTAATACTTATATTTATAATTTATTAATGATGTAATTATAATGGTTCAATTTTGATTTGACAACGGTAGATGTGTAATTTTGGTCTGGCATAACCGTGACTCGAGCGGTCGGGTCAGGCCGAGTTTTTTTGGAAGAGAGGCAAGCCCATGCCCCAAGATAGTGGGCTCGGGCTTAAGACTCGGGCCACGGTCCGGGAAAAAAATGGGCTTGGGGCGAGCCTTTTGCGGGCTTTTTTTTTTTTTTTTTTAATTTTAATTTTTATTTATTTTTTGAGAAGTTGTATAAGAGTATAAGATTATAAATTATTAATTTTAGATTTTATAATTTATTATTAGTTTATTATTTTATTAGAAGTTTATTTTTTATTATAAATTTATAATTTTATAAGTTTATTAGTTAGTTAGTTAGTGTAATATTAGTTTATTAGGAGTTTATTAGTTTATAAGTTTATAATTTATGATTATTTGATTAGTTTATAAGTTTACAGTTTATTATATAAGTTTATACTTTATCAGTTTATCAATTTATTATTTTATTATAAATTTATATTTTATTAGTTTATAAGTTTATAGCTTATATTGTTATAAGTTTATTAGTTTATTATTGTTTATTAATAAATGTAATAAATTTGAACACTTTAAATAATTAAATATAATATAAATTTTATTATTCAAAACTTAAATTTTACCAATTACATAAATATTATATTTTACACTTTACAAGTGTATTCTATTAATTTATAATTTATTAGTTTATTAATTAGAGTAAATTACACTGACCTTTTCTAAAATTTTGATCAAATACAGTTAATTCTACTTTTTTAGATAAATTACTGATCTTCTGAAATATTGTTAGTAGTTAATGCCGTTAGGTTCCGTTTGTGTTCTTAAATATTTTTTCATTTTGTCCCTCAAATGCATGCCATTAAATATGTTTTTTTTTTTTATAAAATTTGTAAAATAATAATTTTTTACTTTGAATACTAGCAATTGAAATCGTTCACAAACTACCTTAGGTCATCAACATGGTAGTCAAAGTTATCAATCATTCTATTCTCATTTTGTCCCTCAACACATAAATTTATTTTTTTTTTTTATTTTTTTTATAAAGTTTATAGAATAATAATATTTTGATTTAAATTTTTCAAAGTAATTTATCGACGATTGAACCCGTTCACTAGCAGCGTTAAGTCGTTAAAAGGGTAATAAATATTATTGACCGAAAAATAATTTATATTTTATAATTAACTGTGAGTGTAATAGCTCAAAAAAAAAACAAAATAAAACAAAACAAAGAAAAAAAAGAGGAAGAACGGGCAACCCCCAACCGCTGCACCTCGCCACCGCCGCACCCATGCCGTCGCCACCTTCGGTTACCGCCACCGCCGCCAGCGACCCTGTCGCCGCCTCTGCCGTGGTTCCGCCGTTGCCGGACTCTCCTCTCTCTTTCGGTTTTCTCTCTCTCTCTCTCTGTCTATATATATGTATATATATACCCTCTTTCGGTTTTCTCTCTTTTTTCTTTTCTTATTTCTCTTTTTCTCTTTTCCGACACAGAGAGACATGAGAAAGAGAGAAAGAGAGAAAGAGAGAGGCGTCGAGAGATAGTGTGTGCGGCGGTGGCGTGGTGAGAGAGAGGGAGGGAGAGATACACACGGGGAGATGGAGAGGGAGAGAGAGTATATATACACACATATACATTTAGAGGAGAGGGAGAAGACAGAGAGAGATAAAGAGAGACGGAGGGAGAGAGACCCGCGGTGGAAGTAGTTGGAGGAGGCGCCGGCGGCGGTGGGTGGGGCGGGGGAAGAGAGAGAGAGAGAGAGAG
>JAOTRH010000025.1:1027051-1059099 GCA_034768845.1 Heliamphora exappendiculata
CTCTCAGAGGGAGATGATCAATATATAGCCTCAGAAGAGGAAGAGGAGTTACAGAGAATTCAATTGAGAAATCAATTAGGAGTTACAGAGAATTCAATTGAGAATTCAATTGCCATTTATGGCTATTGAATTCTGGGCAGACCCTTGGAGCTCCAGGCTCTGTCACGTTCTCTTCTCTGTGACTCTTCCTCTTCTCTGTGACTCTTCCTCTTCTCTGAGCCTTTCAATTATGGAAGGCATTCCCTGAAAATCAATGGCCACTCATGGCTGTTGGTTTCCAGACTTCAATTGCAAAAGAATGGCCAATTCAATTGTAATTGAATCTGCTATTGAAATCTGAATTTCAATGGCCAATGAAATTCACAAATTCCAACAGAAGGGTCACAATTGACTAAGGTAGACAACGGTTCTAAACTCAACGTTCTAGACTTTAATGAGGACTACGATCTACTTGATTCTATCTCGTCTCAAGAGATCAACGATCCTGTTTTACCTTCATCCATTGAAGAGTTAGATATTCCCATGCAGATCACCGGTCCTCTTGAATGTAAAAATGCACTCAATTTGGCACTTCCTACTGATGATCCACCAACAAAAGCTTCCAATAGGTTATAATATATTGATTTCGTTGGTGTTGAAAAACTTGATTGGGTGTTCAATCCATATTTGGTAGGTCTTGTTAACTGCCTCAAGATCAAAGTTAGTTGGCCCGCAAATAAACTGAAGCAGCTTGCATATTCATAGTATTTGATTCATTGGCATAGCACAGTACAGTCTTTCAAGACGAATTTGAGGTTGAGTTTTTTTTTTCCAGTGGAGGAAAATGATGCGGAATACAAAGGACCATCCACAATTTTATTTTCATTATTTAATATTTAATTTAATTTTATTAATTAGGATTTTATTTACTTTAAGATTCTAGTTATTTTCTGAACAAGGTTTTATTTTTATTTTTCTTCATTTAGGATTCTAAATTATATTAAGATTTTATTTTACTTTCTTAAGATTTTAATTTTAATTTTTAGATTAGGTTTTAAGCCTATAAATAAAAGGCTCATTGGATGTATTAATCAGAGTTAAATTAATAAAGAGTTGAATTTAAAGGCTGTGGTCTTGTGTTAGGGTTTCAACTCTTATGCGCTATCTATCTACCATTCTCACCCCTCCATGACAATCAATTGGCATTTATATATGTTTATCAGTTAAATAATTTATTTAAAGGTGAAGAAAGGGGAAGCAGCCACCGTGCACTGGGCCATTCAAAAAACCTGCTTACAACGTCTAGAAAAGATAGATTCCCAATGAAATCAACAGAAGCAACAGTGGAATCACAAAAATTTCCTTTTAACCAAAAATGAAAACAACGTAAATATGGCCATTTTGAGATATGTATTGCCAACTCAACATCCTCAAAAGAACTTCAGTTTTGCTCCCTCCAAATGCACCACATTAAGCACAAGGCACAGCCATCCAAGCCTTTTAACCATATCAAAACAGTAACCTTGTGCCCAACTCTCATGGAAATGAATAACCATATACCGGCATAAACCAACAAATTCCATAAGTGGAGAATAGGAGCCCAGAAATCTTCACGAATATTTCCCATATATAATGGCCACAAATTGATCTTTGTCCTGCCTGGTCGAAATTCATTGACATTTAATTCCTTATTCCTGGGTTTCAATCGTAACTCGTAAGTTTTAACCTTCTGTTGTTGAGTTGAAAATGTGGATTTGGATTTGCATGGTAAATCTTAAACTATCTGAATCAACTATATTTGCTAGGCAGTTGTTGTTTTAGTGGTAATGTTGGATTGAAACATGGCATTATATTTTCACTTGGTTGTGTGTAAGAAGTTAATAGGATGTGATGTAATCATTGGACTTTGGTCCTATCGATTATGTTCCGGATTAGATCTTCTGCCATCTGAAATAAATATCTTCTCATTGCCACCATTTTATTTATTTCTCAAGTCATATAGCATGGCTTCTGGCTTGGTTTTCATGCTAAAAAATTTCAAGCAGACTAAAATTTGCAGAAGTTTTGATTAAAATCTGAGGTATGACCATGTTAGGCTAGCGCCATTCGCCAATCAGCTACTTGCCATAATTTTAGTGGGTTTGATAATACTGTAAACTGATTGGTTAAAATAACAGGAGATCTTGGAATTACATTCTTCCAGAAAATTTTAAAATATGCCATTAATTATTTAATTTGTTTCTAGCAGTTCAACTGAAAGATGAGGTTCTCCAACCACATAGAAATCTTCTGCTTATATAGTTGAATTATCTCTATACACCTTAATAGGATACTGAGCATAATCTGCTTCTTCTTGCTTGGGGTTTTTGGTTGTGATTAGATACTGTTGCAAGGGTTCTTTGTGGTTGGCAAATTACCTTCGTAAGCACATTTTAAGACATCTGGATTCCTCAAAAGCCGTGGCCCAACTGGGATTTTGTTGGTTTTTGGACGAACATCCTGCGAGATTGACATGCTTATAGAAAAAGAATATTCCAACTGGCCAATTTAAAAAAAAAAACACAAATATAAATATTATGTATACTTTTCTTTTTTGTACATTAAAGAAGCTTTGCTACTTGTCACCTATGCTACATGGACTCTTTAGAATATATAAAGTATCCATGCCGGACATTCGACTCTTAGACAATGGTATGGGATATTTGTCTAATTTTTTTAATTGCACATCCACCTAAAAAGCATATTTAGTAATTCAAATTTAGTATAGATCTATGCATAATCTCCTATTTTATGTATAAAATGCTTTATGAAACATTGTAAATAACATTTACCCTAGAAAATATAAAAAATTATGAAATATGAATATATTTTGTTGTGTCACAATGTTTTTGATATTAGAATTAGATGCATGTGACGCTTATACAAATACTCACGCCCTACCCCGTATGTGAGTCCATGTAACATAGTTTGTCACTAGTGATTTTTACCATTACTTCCAATATTTATAGAAATTTGATGTATCCGTAATACGGCTCTACATTCTCAAGTTGCAGTTCAACATTTGACGTTTTTACTTTGGTATTACAAGTTTAGTCATGATTATTAGCTAATCCATTTGCTCTATTTGTTAGTTATCGTATGGGTTTGCCTAGATTTATTCTATTAGATGTGTTAGCTTTTTATAGTATGATACGGTTGCATTTTTTAATTAGGGTGTAAGTGCAATGCATAAAAGGGACTTGGATATTTGAAGCTTGATGTAAACATTGGTAGTGCTATTGCTTGCAAATGGTAGATTGTCTCTACATTGCCTTAGGATATGTACTTATAATTTCAAATTTGGCAAGGGAAAAGGTTAGTGTTTCTGTCATTCTGCAATTAGTTCGCTGAGAAGAGGATTAGGAGGAATATTAAAAATGAGAACGAATAAAGTGAGAAGTCCATAACGACGTCGAAGGGCATGGAGAAAAAATCTATTTGTGCTCAAGACAGGAGAAGACGAATTATAAAAAGGTCAATAAATGCATTTAAATTTGTTTATTGAGATGTGTGTGTATTGGCATTAAATATCTTCTTGCTTCTAAATTGATCCTTATAATTTTGTTCAGACAATAAATCTTCACCATCTTCAGAAATTACAGGTTGTGCGTCCAATTTACTTCTTCTGTAATATTAATAACCTTCATAGATCAATTGTGAGCTAAGCTTGCAACATGACTTCTCTAGATAAGATTCTATAAGGTGGATGGACTAGATCGCCTAAACAAGTGAACTTGTTTTTGGAACCGGAAAGTTCACCTTCCATTCTAAACTATCAATATATAAATCTGAAAAATTTGGATAATAGATTATATTGGTTTGAAAGGGGAACTTCTTAGTCAATGATTAAGCTGGGGTAAAACATTTTTCTCAGAATGAGAACATTATCATCAGCATTAGCATTGTTGCTAAGTTTTTGATCTAAATATGGTATGAATTTGTAATGCAAACGATTCACCTAGGTTATTGTACTATCTCATGGCTATATCCAAGTATGGCTGTTTGTCTTTTCAAATCCATTTCTGTTGTTGAAGTTCAATTTTTTGGTTACTTTAAATTAACCAATAATGATGGACCTAACATTAATGATTCATTAAAATCAATAGAATAAAAATTCTGCTGCAAGAATTTATTGCAATAATAAATGTTGATCTATACCTTGACATTTTTTGGTTAGATAAGTGTACATATATGCAACCATTTTTTGTCACCACTTTTTCCCCGATATGGCAATTTAAATATATGCTCCTCAATAATTCACTGGATCCACAGATGGTTTGACTTTCAAATGAATTCCTGTTACCTGGACGTGTGCTTGGCTTCATTGAGATTGCTTATCGCCATTTATATGCAGGATAGTGTTAGAATTTAAAAACATGAATAAAGTGTTACCTAGAGCATCTTCGTTTTTTGTTCTTTAAGAGTCTTGTCAGTGAGAAATTTTAAGCTTCACATTCAAGGAAATTTCTTGGACTAGTAGCACTTTTCTATGGAATTATTTATAACATTGCAAAATCTGAGGCAGTCAGGGACACTGCAAAAAACTGAAGTTTTGGTTTTGCATAGGCATTTGACGTGCCATATTTTTACAATCTGAGTAGGTGGTGGAACTGTAGGAGGTATATTGGAGTGACCAAAATATAGTTTTGATTTTTCTTAGGAGGTTGTATTGTATTTAACTATCAAGTTTGTAGAAAGGCAGGGAGAATAAATTACCTGATCAAATATGGCTGTTGGGATTGCAAGGGTGGCGACAGCATTTGGGGAGTCGACTATTCCTGAAATCCTTCCTTCGCATGGACAGCATGACACTAGAAGATAGATCTGATAGGCACCATCATACCTCATTGGTCAGTAACTATTAGAATCCTAACTTATCACACTTGTGTTTTTATATGCTTCCTATGTGTATGCTTTTGTTCAAGTGTTCTTAATGAACGTTGTTTGGGTACAGAGATTTTAGACCTGTTCTTTAGAGTACCCAAATTTGGACAGGTAGTCGATTGCATTGAGCACTGCCCGTTTGTACGCGACACTTGCATCAAGGTAGTGCTGCCTCCCACTCTCATCGACACTAATGCCCTCGAATACTAACCATTCTGAGAATCTTGGCTCAACAGGGCCTATCTCAAATATTGGGTTTACATGTAGGGGAGTTGGTCCCATTGGTGTGAGGTACTCCTTCATTCCACCTCTAATGATTTCACACCTGGCAACAAGTAGAACAACCCTGGATAAGTTGTGAACAAATGGACTAATGAAAATGGCTTGTTGTATATAGTTAAACACAATTATGAATATTATGGATATCAAAGTCTTGAAGTACTCGGTGCATAATGAGCAGAATACGGATGAGGCCAAAATGCTGGTCAAAGATTTCCGGTGACATGTAAACAACTGGAAGAAATGCCTCATATCCCTTTGGTATCCAGAATATAATCTGTGAGTTTATTTTTACAGAACAAGTGACAAAATTTCCAACATCATGCATAATTGCATACATTCATACATACATAATATATTCCATGGTTTATGCATAAATAAACCCATGGAATATATTTTCTTTATTTTTGAGTATTCTAAGAGCACCCTGTCTTTATTGTTAGAATTATCATTACTATTTATTAAGTCCTATTGTCTCTGTAGTAGTTGTGTAGTTGATATAATAGCAGAACTCACGTTTATTGTCTCAATGTTGACTACCCAAAACTATTTGAAGCATAGCATGACATGAAATGAAAAATAAAACTTTTATGTTAAATTCAAGTTTATGTTCGGGGGAAGGTAACAAATTGTAAATAAAATTTGCATCTTATGATGTCAATTGTAAAATTCTTATTAATGGAATTGTTTAGGGATTAGATAAAAGCTCTTAAGGAGCAAATAAAATTTGCTTGGTTTGTCAGTTAAATTTTGTCACCTTTTGGTTTGAAATTTGTGGCTTATAATTTGTCGGTCTTCCGATTATTCTATAAGCTCCTTTTTTTTTGTTCACATAATTTGTATGATGATACTTAAGACTATATTCAAATTATATTTATTGTGTGCAAGGCAAATAATGTCAACAAAGTATAGCGAATTGAGAGACATGAAGTGTACTTGAGTTCTAGAAAACCACTCATCTCAATTGCCCCGCAGAATGCAATTTCGCCATCACCTTGAGAAAAGTGCATGTCCCCTGTACTAAAATTTGCTCCCTCTACAAATACAGGAAGGTATATTTTTGATCCTCTACCGAGATTCTTGATGTCACAATTTCCTCCATTTTCTCTTCCAGGAACCGTCCTTGCAGCCTCGTTAGCAATTTTTTCCCATTCAGGAGTCCCATCTTGAATCTGCAGCCAATTGTGGTCTATTAGATAACCTTTTTGTAAATACTTCTTGGGACATAGCCCAGTTGCAGAGTTCCTTAGAGAAGTTATTGTATGTATGGTTGTAGGATCTCTCTTTGCCTCAGGGTAACAGCTGTGAGCACTGGGCAGTTCATTAAAAGGTTAAAAAAGGTTCCATAACCATAATGTTAAGATGAGATGCGGAGTAATAGCCATCTTGAAACTGTTCAAAGGGCTTTCTAAAATGACTCGGACACATTTATTAGTGCGCTCAATGAAATCATACCTTGCCAAGAAGGCAACTTTTAGGTGATGGTAGGTTTGCCAAGGGCCTTGAATGCAAAACTTCACATAATTTTAGAGTTTGGAGACCAGTTTCTTCAAGTTTTCTTTCCCTTTCGTTCCATATATTAAGGAGTTCCATGGAAGGTGCAGTTCCAATTACTCCTGGGTGAGTTAACCCGGGAAATCGTACACCTGTCATGCAATGATACGCTCTTAAGTAGAATAAGAAAGGAACGGAACACTCAATAGCGCATGTGAGGAAGGGGATATATTCTTCTGTTTTACAGTTATTGTTTGTCAAGAAGACAAGTCTTACCTGGTATGTGAGGAGAATAAGCATATATTCCTTCAAAATACCAGATGGCTTTGGTCGCGCACGGAAAATGATCAGTCAGAAAACTACCACCATTTCCTCTGTCAAACGTTGCAGTATAACCCCATTCATCTCCTGGGAGAGGACCCAAGTTGCAGATTTCAACTACAAGAAGGTCCCCTGGCTTTGCCGGAACCCCGTCTGCATCCAGAGCTCTAATTGGCCCACTGAGGTAATGTATCTACATCATTTATACATATTTGATCATTGCTGTTGATATGAGAAAACAGATACTTCTTATCATGTTGATATTTTATCAGATACAAGAAATTGCAGAATACGTAGGCAACCTTTTGGCAACCTTTTATTTCTACCAATTACTCTATGGTTTCATGAGGGGTTAATTCCATTGCTATGAAATGGAGTGATGTATAAAGTAGATTAAAGTTCTCCGGTCCATACTTACACTTGAGAGGTCCATGAATTTTATGTCGATTGCAGAGTCATCTTCCTTTATATTGCCTCCTGTCGAGTCTAACATCTCTACCCTGAAGACCTCTCCGGTCTTAACCTCTGCAACTGGTGGTATGTTTGGGTGCCACCGGTTGTGAAGAGGGAGCTTTTGCTCCCATGGTTTCTTCTTCAGGTCTATAGGGATTACTAGTCTTGGAGTTGGACGAACCATGCTGAGGGGTGGGGTGGAACCAGCTGAGTAGTAAAGAGTATGGCCTTTTTTGTTATCAACTTAACATATTAAACAATTGACGTTCATTGGAGGAAGATAGAGTTTTACTTAGTAGGATCATTAGCTGACAAGTTGGGTGACAATTATTTCCAATGGTCCCCATCTACCTTTTGCTAGTGGACCAAATTGCTGATAATTTCTGATCATGACACTGCCAACTATTTTTAGAACTGGGATTGTAATAATAATAATAATAATAATAAAGTTTTTTCCTCCATTATAATTCATGATAAGGGAAATTTATGCTCAATGAACGGCAACAAAGGGTCATCGGGTGACTTTTCAACAACTGATTTTGAAAGCCAATTGGTACGCCTGGTTCCTCAATCTTAATGTTAGAGGCTCAAGTGTTTTGTTATATTATTTTGGAAAAGTATAAAAAAGGATAGCATAAAAAATTAAAAAAAGTAAAAAAGATACGATTAGTATAACGACTGTTTTAGTTCACCTAGATATTATAAAAATTGGTTGCTTAGATGAAAAATTGGTAAAGTACTGGTAATACAGTGTGAATGCGTTATTCGTATATTGGGCATGTTGAAAATATTTCATTTGAAGCAAATCTTTTACCATATTTTTCATGTGAACTTACCTTTTTATCATTTTTATGGTTGGTTTACTTTTCTTTTCTACATTTTTAGGTGGTGTTATGTTCTCTCTTTCAACTTCAATATAATTACATATATCTAAATTCTAATTTTTGTCCCTTTTTTTTTTTTTTATCATTTTGCAATATCATGTCGAAAAGACGCATTATAGAAATGCCCAAGCCCATAAAAAAAATAAAAAAAAATTAAAAAAAATAACGCAGCAACACTGAAGACAAAACCCTAAAAGTACTAAGACAAGAAATGCAATCAGCAAAAGAGAAGTATTTAATTTTTTATGAACTACTCACGCATTTGCTAGGATAAAATTAAAGAGACGTATTTAATATTTCTGCTGGATGAATCATTGCTCCTTGTTTCTTCATACAGAATGATTATTCCTGCCCAATGGGTTTACATCCATCCTTGAATGTCGTCGGGTACTTCATGCCATTTGTGCTCACATAATCTGTCCCCTCCCATGACCTAATTGCAGCAGTGGCATAAGATGGGGGGAAAATGGGGAATCCACACCCATACACTATGGCCATATTTGATGCGTGGGATGAATTAAGGAGGATAGGAGGGATAAGTATAACGTAGTTCTCCGGCTATTTTACCGAGCTCTTTAGAGTGAGTTGTCTCGTGCCCCTAGGTATGTTTCACTTTTTTTAATTCTATTGTACAGTAAATGAGATTATATATGTCGTGATATTATTTGTATCATGTTTGGTTAAAGCAAGATAAAGCATGAAATAAGATTTGAGAGAATTATTTTTGGCCGTTGGTGGGTTTCACATGTTTTTTAGTCTAATTTGGAGCACCTAGTTAGGCGCTCCAAACATGGTCCATGTTTGTTGTGTGGGATTGGATTAAGAGATATCATAGACCCCATATTATTTTTAATACCTTGGGATAATGAATGTAGTTCTATATAGAGGGATAAAAAATGAGATAAAAAGTTAGAATTATTTTTTACCGTTGAATAAAAGAGGAGTGATAATCTAGAGGGGACTAAAAATACACGCGCGGGGGTGTGGGTTGGTATAATTGTTCCCATAAATGACATGTTAACAATCCCATGTATGGGGTATTGACATTCCCATTTGAACCAAATAAACATGGAATTAGTAATCCAAGAAGACAAAATTTTATGTCGTCAGCCCCACATGTTTTTTAGTCCAATATCTCTACCCTATGTCCCTTGCAACAAACACAACCATATTGTTCATTCTTTTTAAATGCTTTGATTGTGTAATTTTGATTGCCTGCTGTTTATTCCTATACAAGTTTTGAATGATGTAGAAACATGAGAAAATTAACAAAAGGACTTTACCACAGAGGGATCATCATGTTTGATGTCTTCGGCAGAGTATTCTTGCATCATCCCACCGTCGCTGAAGTCCATCATCTCTACCCTGAAAACCTCTCTAGCTCTAACCCCTGCAACCGTAGGTCTGTTCATGTGCCACCAGTTGTGAAGAGAGAGTTTCTGTTGCCATGGCTTCTTCTTTAGGTCTATGTGCACAACCAGTCTTGGACCATGAAGAGGCATGGCTCTTTCCAAGTTCTTCTTTAGGTCATTGAGAAATTTAGTTCACTTTTAATTAGAGTGAACTGAAAGATGGAATGAGAATTTTAAGAGTTATTGTTAGCCGTTGGATAAAAAGTGAATGATCTAGAATCTGCCAAATAATCTCAAGAATATTTTGGAATTTGACGACTCTTAGTGGGAATCCCCTAATAAATGAATCCCATCATACAGAATTTGAAGAGTTGGCCCCAAATGTCCCTTTATTCAATGAGCCCCCTTAAGTAACAAACAAGCTCGTTGTGTTAAGATTGTGACTGGCGCTCATATAGCTTGACTTTAAAGTAAAGCTCACCATCATTAAAGAATAATGTAGATGCTTAGTGGTGGAACTTTATGCGGAGTTATATTTTATTTATCCGATTTGATTAAATGCTGTGTTGACTTGGTGTATCCTTCTGAATAATTTGAACAAAAGGAAAATAATAACCGTTTGAACTCAATGATGCTATGTTTATTTAGCTTTTCACTCATTTTGTGTTACTTACATAATAGCATAAAGTTCTTGATTTTCTTCCTTAAATTTATTTTTGAAATGAAGAAAGAACTGCTAACATCCATGAACAGTTTAGTCTTTTGCCCATTTCCGCACCTTTTCTTTTATCCTGCCTAGGGTTGCAATTGAACTGAACTGCATGCTCATGAACAGTTTGGGCTCAACTCAGTTAAAGTTCATGAACAGTCCGGGCTTTACTCAGTTAAAGTTCGTTCAAGTTCAAGTACGGTTTGTTAATAAATGAGTTGTTCATAAACTGAAAATTAGGCTTGTTTGTTAAACGAGTTTGGTTCAAATAAGCTCAATTCGACTAGAATTAGATCGTAAATAGTTTGTTTAATCATTCGGGTCAACTTAATACAGGCTCGATAAACTCGTTTACTGACATGTATGAATACCATTATAAGATTTAGAACTTTCATCCTATTTGGACATCTTTAAAAAAAGAAAAATAAAACTCCAATATGAGTTGAAAACTCTTGCTCGAGTTCAAGTTTGATTATTTATGTTATTCGAGCCGAGTTTAAATATAATTTTTTTTTCCAACTTTGTGATGCAGAAAAGTGTATTGGTTAGAAAGACATTAGCATCGAAATTCACAAGTTTGCTTAAATTGGAGATGTTCTCTCCGATAACAAACATGAATAAGAAAAATTTTTCAAGAAAATTCTTATTAATCAACAATTAAAACTCAATAGCTCAAAAGCTTGCATCTTAATTTATAATAACCTTAGGACTCCTAAAAAGGATAATTAAATAATATAAAATACACATAATTATAGTAAAACAAGAAACTAAGCATAACAGAAAGATTGAATAATTTAAAATTAGAAAATCAAATGTTCTAGACAAATAAAATCAAATGGAAGACTAAATAATATAATATTAGGAAATCTGATCTTCTAGGAAAATAATATTAAAAGTATTAGTTTCTTAATAAAATTATTAATTCTAAAATAAAAAAAAAAATTAATCTTTCATAAATTCGAAATTGTGCCCGCATCATTTTGCGAAAGCTCATATCGGTTAAGCTCTGTTTGTTTGCGCCCCTAATCCTGCCAATTCGGATCCTAACCGGATCCTAACTCCTCCATCTTGTTATCTTCAGCACCTGTCTTTGCAGGTGGCGTTTAATGGTTGTGAATATTTTTGAATGGATTTGTGGAGGGTCAGAGACAAATAGGGTTAATAATTTAATATGTATATTTTCTCTTTATAGTAAAATGTTCTTGCCATTTCTTATTTGTAAAAGTCAAATTACGTAAATTTGTTATGTTTAGTGTTTTTTTATTATCTATTAATTATTTTATGCTATTATTATTATTTTTGTCACATGAAGAATTTATATTATTTTAATTAAAAACAAAAAACAAAAAAGAATCGTCCCAATTATCCATTTTGAGCTTGAATTGGCAACTTTCACCTTAAGAAATTGAGGTGATGTCATTAGATTTTAAAGCCCTCAGCTATTTTATGCTATTCAAATCCTCGCTATTCATAACATATTCTAAGATGATATTGAGAGTATTTGGTAAAGTTACTGTTGGTAGTTTTTAATTTTTTATTATTAATTTTAATTATAAGTTATAATTTTTTTTAAATAGATTTATTATTTTTGTCATAATTTATAATTATTTTTTTTATTTTAATTATAAATTATAATTTTTATTATAAATTATTATTGATAAATTATTAATTTCAGTAATTTCAGCAATGATATTGATAGAAGTACCTTCATAGTTTGATACATCGGTTTCTCTATTGCATTTCCCAATCTACGTCTAAATTATATTTTAAAAAAATAGAAAAGGATTGTATCCAGTGGACAAGGCTCTAGCTTAAAACAGTGTCTAATAGATGAAGTTGATAAATAGTTTTTTTTAATAAATTTTTTTTTTGTGCTTTCCAACTCAAATGCATAAAGATTTGTTGCGTTGCGTAACGATGACAAACACATGCTAATATTTCCTGACTTTTGCTTTATTTTTTGCTTGATTTTTTTATTAATAATTTTTACTTTTTCAAATAATCACCATGATAAGAATTGAAAAAATAAAAAAAATGATTAAAAGATGAAAAGTTTACTATAGATAAAAGTAAATTATATAAAATTTAACTTATTAATTTATTTTTATTATTTTAAAATATTTTAATAAAATTTTTGAACTTGTTTATCTCGTTTCGAAGAGAGAAATTGAAAAAACATAATAATTTAAACAAATATTAAAAATATGCACTAAAATAAAAATAAGTAAAATAAAATTAATAAATAAGCAATTATTCTAAATAGGGCCAAAATGTGTTTGGTAACAGTGTGTGTGTGTTTTTTTATAACCTTTTGTGCCTTTCAACTCAAATGAACTAAACTTTGTTGTGGTGCCATTACCCATAAGCATGACAAAACATGCAAGTATTATTAATATTTGATAAATTTAGAGATTTGAATGTGAAATCTAGCATGCAAGTATTATTCTTATATGATTAATTTGGAGATTTCAATGTGAAATCTACTTTAATTCAACATTTAGATTTCGTTTGTTTGGACGTAAAATATTTTATCATAAAAAATATTTTACATGTAAAATAATTTTGTAAAAATTATTTTTTTTATTTGTATTTTTTTGTGTTTGGTATACATTTGAAAAATATTTTCAGTACAAAATTTTTTCATTGTTTGGTTCAAACAAAACATTTTTTACAACAAAAGTCATGATTCTAACTATAAATGGAAGTGGTAGGTGAAATATCCCAAATATTTTAAAATTATACATTTAAAAAAATAAATAACTAATATACACACGAATAAATACCATTATATGAAAGCAATTTAAGAAATAATACGATAATAATTGCAATGTACACATTTAATCCCATTAAAGATAGCAAATATTCATTAAAAATACCAAATATATCAAAATTTTAGCATTAACGCGATATTTAACAATACCAAAATAACGAAAAAAATAATATCCAAAAAACTAAAGTCCAACCAAAATATAGAAAAAGATAATATCCCCAAACGAAACTCCAACAAAAGTCTTTGTAGAGAAGATATACTAATAGCAACAATAACCAATAAGTTTCAAAATTCTCATACTATTCATTTCTTTTTAAAATTGTCAGTCAAATCTTTTGGAGATCATTATCCTTTGTCATGAATGTCTTCCCAAGCTTTTCATGTTCTATCAAATAGTCGAATGCAGAGCCAAGAAAAGCACGATTAAAACCCTCCAAATGCATTGGTTCATTCTCTGACTTAGATTCCAAATCAATATCAATGAATGATTTAGCAAAATTTTCTCGTGCATGTTCTTTACCCACCACTAGAGCCATCTCATTATACATTTCAATCTTTTTGTTGAGATACTTTTCATGAGATGGATGTGCTTATTTGCAAAATAATAAAAATAAAATCATAATTAGTACGTATGTATAAAAAAAGTTAAAAAATCAAATAAAATAGTGATTCAAATGATCTAATAATTTCACCTGAACATATTCTGAATAGACTTTTGACTAGCTATTACTATCTTCATATTCTCTTCCCATCTAAAATTACTTTTGCTTTGAAGTTGATCTATGATACCCCATGAAGATTTCACAGTTCTAAGATGATGTTCGACGTGGTCTGATGAACATTCACTTCTAAATTTTTCTTGTATCGCAGCTGACACCTTATTAAAAGAACTTTCTCTGAATGTGTTGTTAGGTCTATTTTTAATTTTTACCTCGTTCGCAAGAACTTCTAGCATAATACGCTCCATAGGTTTTGTCCATCCAAACTGTTTACTTTTGCCTTCACTTTTTTTGCTTATTTTGAAATCAAAAGTAATATGATAATCAAATTATAAGTAGTTATAAGTATATGCAAATTTTTGTTATGGGAAGTACAATTAAAAAACACAAGCCCAAAGAAAAATTTCAAGCAAGGTTTCAAGTTAGTGGTCGTAAAACAGCATCATGAGCCATAAGTAAGGTTTCAAGTTATTGCACTAACAAACTTTAAGCTAAGCTCACAGGTAAGACAACAATTTATAACAAGATGTAATACAAGAAAGTTATGTCAGGCAATAAAGCACTCATATATTGAATATCATTGATGAAATAACCAAGTTTCTTGAAAATGAAACTCTTAGATCAACAAGCTACACGTTATTTCTATTTATATATTGGTCCCATATGACTTGTGCTATATCATCTATTTTCAGTCTTCAATACTCTAAAACTCCGTTCAACTGCAATTCGCAATGATGAGTGGCGAAGGTTGAAAAGTTCTTTTTTATTTTCAGGTTCATGGTTCGTATACTCTTTTAAGTGATATCGAACGCCACGATATGGAGGAATGAATCCACTTCTAATGCCATAACCAGAGTCAACAAGGTAATATTTATCTACAAATTAATAATAAAATGTTAATATTATGTACTCATAATGTTACCATAATAATAAAAAAATCTCTTATAATTCTAAAAAATTACCTTCAGGGACTTTAAACCCCCAAGGCCTTGAAAGTGCATCGTTTAAGACACGAGAATCACGTGTCGACCCTTCCCATCCAGCAAGCACATATAAAAATTTCAAGTCAAATGTAATGACTGCTAAAACATTTTGTGTTGTCATTCTCTTTCGATTACGAAACCTTTCTTGAAGTTCAAGGAGAACTAATGCAAGAATGTGGCTCCCATCCATAGCTTCCACACAATCCTATTTATTCCAATTTAATTAAAAATTAGGTTAATATTTTAATTCTTAAAGTAAGAACTCAATTGTTAATAAGTGTTTTTGTTACTTACCGCAAACTATGGATAAAATCGTTGATTATTTCGTAATTCTGGGAGAGTTGAATCACCTGGTAGTCTAATGAGTTTTGGATATAACTTTAGAATTGCATTTAAAACAATTCAAAAGTACCGATGAACAGTTTTAATCGATCGAAAAAAGCGTGAACCAATAACCCGGAATCTTATATTATGTCCAAGTATATGTAAGAAAATCAGCAATTGCTCTCTCACAGTCATGTGAATTGTTTGATGTAACAAACTTTTTTGAGTGAGAGTCTTGCATAAATTTGAAAATGCTAAAGGACTCATTCGTATATGATTTATGCAATGAGTATTACCAGCATACCAAATGCTATTTATATAATTCTCCCTCTCTTGGTCTCTATTGACTTTAGGTGCTCTAAAGATATCAAGCGTATCATTCTTGAATCTGTAAGTCTGAACGAGTGCAACACCCGCAGTTATAAGTGAAATGCCAGTTCCTATGACAGCAACTTCAATTTCAAGTGCATTTTTCATGACTATAGCTAGATGAGTGAGTGCTAGCAAGAAGTAAGAAATAATAAGAACTCCCTGCATAAATAATGGTGAAAAGAAAGAAAAATTGTACATTATCAATAAAGAAACTTATCATATAAAAATACACTAAACAAGTTACCTTTTACACATTCTCAGTAAAGAAAAAACTTATCATATATACCAATTGAAAGAAAATTGGATATAAAATTTTTCTTAAAGCATTCAAGTGCAATTGGAAGTGATGACTAAACTTAACCTTCCTAGCTTTCATCTCTAGTTAAAATAATTAACACAAAATAATTAGAGTAGATTATAGATACTATTGACACTAGATATGCTGTTGAAAGTCCTAAAGTAACTCCAAGTTATTTTGTGAACTTATACAGAGATTCATTTCAACCTCAAAGTAGTAAGGATTTTACACACCTGATATACACAGGTAAATCCATAAGTGATTTTTGACACAAAAAAGGTTAGATATTCAACGATAAACCTGGAGGAATTAAATAAACTCTAAAAATAATCAAGGAGCAATACATCAACATTAAACAAGGTAGCCAAAAACCTCTTTCATGGCTATCTGCATAGTTCTAGGACCTTCAGAACTCAATACTTTACTTAAATTATGCAGAACATATAAATCCAACCAGTCTTCGAAGAGCTATGAATGGGTCTTAATCCTACTAAGATGTGTTAAACACTATAGATTGATTTTTTTTCCGCAGATGTCCAAACTCTTCACAATGAACAAAACTACAGGCGAATGTACATATAAAGACAACCATATCTGGCAACTATAGGGAAGTCACATTAGATGCTAACTCAATTGAACCTCAATTTTTTTAAAGCTTCTTTCAACAAAGAAGAGGGCAACTTTCCCTATATGTTGAGATTTTTACTACAAAATAGAAACATAATAATTGTTATCATGAACATCAAAGTTGGAGGGAGATAAGGAGACACTTGATAGAGTAGCAAAACTCTTTTATGTAAGAATTCCGAGACATCACACCATAAAATCACATCTCAATTACATCTTAATTTCAATATTTCAGAATTCAACTACTGGCATGAAATCAATCATTAGTTAGGAGGAGCAAGCATTTTTTGCTGATAGGCATATCAGGAATCCCTGATAGTTCCACAAAATAACAACCATCTAACCTTTAAATTAGATCAATAAGATAATTACAAGCCCTGATATTTAACAATCAATTAACACAAAATAATTAGAGTAGATTATAGATACTATTGACATTAGATATGCTGTTGAAGGACATAACAAAACATTTTTTTACTGATAGGCATATCAGGAATCTCTAATGGTTCCACAGAACAACAACCATCTATTCTTTAAATTAGATCAATCTAATAATTTTGTTAAATCCAAGACCAACAATTAACAAGGTTCAACCACGACACTAATTCAACTACAAGCCGATTATTAGGGCAAAAGGTATGAGAAATACGAGATTGAAGAGGAAGACTAACAGAGATGGAGTGAGAGAGAAAATGTCCTGTGCAGGCTGTGGAGACGTTGAATAGCTTACCCCGAGAGAGAGAGAGAGAGAGAGAGAGAGAGAGAGAGAGGAGATCAGAGATTCAGAGGATGGGCGAGTGGGTTAGGGTTGAGAGATGGAAAATAAATTCGAAGAGGAGGTGTTTGGGTTTACGGCTGAAGGTTCCCGAGCAATTTTCAAAATTAACTTATGGTTTTATATTTTGTAATTCAAATTTCGTTAAATGAGTAAAATATTTTACATAAATATTATTAACTAAATAATAAAAAATACGTAAAATATTTTATCCAAAA
This sequence comes from Heliamphora exappendiculata, assembly GCA_034768845.1. NCBI lineage: Eukaryota > Viridiplantae > Streptophyta > Magnoliopsida > Ericales > Sarraceniaceae > Heliamphora > Heliamphora exappendiculata. The sequence goes on from JAOTRH010000025.1 coordinate 1,044,532, forward strand.
ATATTTTACATCGAAACAACGGAGCATAAATTATGGATCATCCACTCATTTTATTAAAATGAGTCAAGATTGCTTGAGTTCTTTTTAGGTATCATTTTAAATGAGTTTTACAAGTTATTCTTTTAAATTTTTATTTTTAAAATAAAATGATAAAAAAAATCACAAGATCAAAATGAGATAAACTAGGATTATTAGAGAACTCTACAATTTGTCTCTGTCTGGTTTAGTTTTTTTAATACTTTTTACTTAATTTTTAAAAAAATTTACTTATTTAACTTTCTATTGTAATTAATTTACTTTTTTTTACATATTTGCCGAACACAAAAGAGTGTCTCATTCCAATGCAACCGTACTCATGAGTCAAGTTGAAAATAGTCCTCCTTGGGTTAAATTTAGGGAATTTTGTTTATTTTTATACTTTTTTGATTTTTTTTGATTTTTTTGACTAAATTCTTTTATTTAAGAGTGTCTCATTCCAATGCAACCGTACTCAAGAGTCAAGTTGAAAATAGTCCTCTTTGGGTTAAATTTAGGAAATTTTGTTTATTTTTGTACTTCTTATTATTATTTTTGATTTATTTGATTAAATTCTTTTATTTTTTCAAATTGTCTTGATGAGATAAATTAAAAAAAATAAAATATTTAATTAAAAAATAAATAAAAATTACTAAAAACGAGCATAAAATTTAACTTATTATTTTATTTTTATTTTTTATAATTTTTTTAAAATTTTAATTAAAAAATATTTATCTTTAAATCTCATCTCGGTCGTCTCAGGTAGTCCTAATGATGAAAATATACAGAACAATACTAAAAAAGCAATTATCCCAAAAAACAAATAATACATTTGCCAAAAAAAAAAGGCCTTAGGTTTGAAATATTATTATATATGACTGCCATACAAATTTCAACAGTCCTACATTGAAATATGAAACAGAATTGGAAAAATGTTAATAGAAAAGATAAATATATAAAAATACGCATTGGTTTCAAAAAATTAGATGGCATATTTGTAAAAGTGCTCAGTGGTTTTAAAGACAAATGTGAAAAAATTATGTAGCTTCAATTATTAAATTAATTAAAATTTTTTCATAAATAATTTGTACGCTTAGTCTAAAAAAATGTACGATTTAATTATCAAAGTGAAACTCAAAAGGTGGACATGCACTATCTTTCGAGGGAATAGCGTCGTTGTTGCTGCTGTGAGGGAACTCACGACACTCTTGCTAAGTGAATTTTTATAATTTGATTGGAATTGATCATTATTTTGTATTTGATGAGTAATTATTTTTTGTAAAAAAATTAAAATAATTGAATATTATTATTCATATGATCAAAAGATATTTGTGTTCAAATAAAATTAACTAATTTATAAAATTTTAAAAATAAAATATAAAATAAATGTATACCGATCATGTGAATATAAATACAATGCCAAATTGACCAGATTTTTTTAAACAAAATAACTACTCATTAAATTTAAAATAATAAATAATTTTAGTCAAATTATAAAAATTCACCTAAAAAAAAATAGACTCACAGCGGTACCGTGAGTTCCCTCGCAGTAGGACGCTTTCTTCCATCTTTTGATGATTTTTATACAGAAACTTTCAAGGAAAAGCATCCAATCTCGCGGGTTCATGTGGAAAATCGGGAGTAAAGATCGATCGTAACTCTTGTTTCAAGACACTTTTCAGGTTGGTACCAATCTTTAATTTTTGCATATTCCATCTAAATCTTTGTTTTCTGGAATGAAAGTTTCCTGAGGGCTCGATGACAATTAACTTAAATTTTTTTTTTTTTTGCATTTTTAGTTAGAAAACTAAATTTAGTTTAAAGTAGGATTTTTAGTATAAAATTGATTGTTTAGGTAAAAAAAAGATAGTTTTTTTTTTGTTTAAATTGAATAATTTTGCTATTCTATATATTTGATATTAATAATTATATGGAGTTGATAGTGGTACTAAATAAATTATGAATAAAAAGTATTATTGTATTTTAAAAGTGTTTGGAGTTTAAATAAAATATTTTAGAAGTTAATATTTTAATTTAACTTTTTGATATTTTAATTTTTTTTCATTTTTACCAAGTGAACAATGTTAGTTTTTTTTTTTTTGTATTTTTAATCAAAAGCCAAAAAACTAGAATTGGCAAACGGGCCCTGAATAGATTGCGTGTTTTAAGAGGAGAATGAGGTGGAATGCTTTTGTAAACCATTATTTCAAACACCTAGGGTTTTTTGATAACTCATTTTAGAAGGGTCATCAGGTAATCTTCCATAAAACAGCTCATATATTTGCAGTTGATTTGTGGCGTGCATTGCATTCAAGGGAAAAGGATCCGGAGAGTTCAATGACATAGGTGCATTTTATTTATTTTTTTGATACCTTAAGGTGTTTCGTTCGGCTTATGCACACCTCGTGGATTAATTATTGTGACTAATCTCACGGTTCAATAGTGGGAGCCCAATTAAAGTTGAAGAAAAATCCCGTTATCCTCATAAAAATTGGTAGTACTTAGAAAGTTTTGAAGTTAAAATCTTAAAAATAACAAACTCCAAATTCAAGCCTCAGCCGCGTGCCATCGCCTCTGAGGTATAATATAGTGCATGGTCTAAAATGCTTTAACTCGAGTTTTTAGAGTATTTTTAACTATTATCTTTAAATTTTAGTTAATTGACTCTCTAAAATAACTAAAAATTATTTTAAAGTGTCACATTTTCACATAAAACTCCAACCATACTCTTTATTTTAGAGAGTCATGATTTTTTTAACTATTTTTTAACATACAAAAAATAATAAAAGTAATTTATCTCTTTGCACCTTTTTTATTTGTAAGGGACTAGAGTTTTATTTTATTTGTACAATTTTTTTTATCTAAATGCACACAATATTTTGCTTATTACACATCTTAGTACAAATTTTTTTTTGGCATCATGTACAAATATTCAATACACATTGTTATTGACTTAAGTAAAAAAATAGTTGGAATCATCACTCCTCAATAAAGGGGCTCTCGAAAAAATCCCATCCGCTCCCCACAAATGGGGAGGCAATTTTGAACTCTCTAAAGTGGCAAGCCAAATGGCGAGGCCATTGGAGTTGAGTTTTCATACTACTCTTGCCAATGTGGCGAAGGAGGGGGGAATAGAGAGAGAGTTGGAGATGCTCTTAATAAGAGCACACATGTTTCATTATGTACTAAATTTAATTTCTATATTCCACCTATGTATAATAAGGTATCACAATATAGTTAAGCCTTATTTTGGCATAATCAATTCAGAGGAGGAAGTGGAACTACGAGTTTGCTCAGTATATCTTGAAGAGAATATGAGGGATTTAATCCAAAAAAAAGTTTGAAAAATATGTTTGTTTTGTCCATCCTTAGAGAAATACTTTCTAATGTGATAGTCTGCAAATTAGACTTGTCCTCTCAAGTCTTGGCCAAGTGTGTGCAGACATGAAGTTTGGTGATGGTGAATGGAAAGTGGTTCTGTATCTTGCTCTCAACTTTCAACAAGTAGTTTTGAACCTTCTGTTGTTAATTTGGTAATGTAGATTTGGTTCTGCCAAGGAATTATTAACATATCTACAACAACCAATTGCCATTTATTTAAAGCTGCAGAAAGGGGAAGCAGCTAGCCACTGTTGCACTAGGCCATTCAAAAACCGAGCTTACAAAGTCTAGAAAAGATAGATCCCCAATAAAATCAACAAAAGCAAAAGAGGAATCACAAAAGTTTATTTTTGACCAAAAACGAAAACAACGCAAATGGATTGCCAACTCTCATGGAAATGAATAACCAAATACGGCATAAACCAACAAATTCCAAAAGTGGAAACTAGGAGCCCACAAATCTGCACAAATATTTCCAATATAAAATGGCCAGAAATTGATAATACTGTAAACATTCTTCCAGAAAGTTTTAAAATATGCCATCAATTAATTTGTTTCCAGCAGTTCAACTGAAAGATGAGGTTCTCCAACCACATACAAATCTCTTGCTTATATATTTGAATTATCTCTATACGCCTTAATAGGATACTGAGCATAATCTGCTTCTTCTTTCTTGTGTTTTTTGGTTGTGATTAGATACTGTTGCAAGGGTTCTTTGTGATTGGCAAATTACCTTCGTAAGCACATTTTAAGACATCTGGATTCCTCACAAGCCGTGGCCCAACTGGGACTTTGTTGGTTTTTGGACGAACATCCTGCAAGATTTGACAATGCTTATAGAAATTCCAACTGGCCACTTAAAATAAACAAACACAAATATAAATATTATGTATACTTGATGTGGCATTCAGACTTTTTTATTTGTACATACATTAAAGAAGCTTTGCTACCTATCACCTATGCTACTCGGACTCTTTAAAATGTATAAAGTACCCGTGTCAGAAACTCGACACTTAGACATGGATATGGGATATTTGTCTACTACTTTTAGTTGTACACTCACCCAGAAAGCAAATTTAGTAATTCAAATTTATTATAAAACTATGCATAATCTCCCATTTTATATATGAAGTGCTCTATAGAACGTTGTAAATAATATTTAACCTAGAAAATAAAAAAAATTATGGAATATGAATATAGTTTGTCGTGTCAGAGGATTTTTGATATTAGAATTAGATGTATTTGACACTTGCACAAATACCCACACCCTACCCCCGTATACGAGTCCATGTAACATAGTTTGTTATTAATGATTCTCACCATTCCTTCCAATTTGTACGGACATTTGATGTATCCTTAATACGGCTATGCATTCTCAAGTTGCAGTTCAACAGTTAAGGTTTTTACTTTGGTTTTACAAGTTTAGTCATAATTATTAGCTAATCCCATTTGCTCTATTTGTTAGTTATCATATGGGTTTGCCTATGTTTATTCTGTTAGATGTGTTAGCTTTTGATAGTGTAATGCGGTTGCATTTGTTAATTAGGGTGTAAGTGCAATGCATAAAAGGGACTTATATTTGAAGCTTGATGTAAACATTGGTTGTGCTATTGCTTGCAACTGGTAGGTTATCTCTACATTGCCTTAGGATATGTACTTAAAATTTCAAATTCGTCATGGGAAAAGGTTCTTGATTTTGTTATTTTGCAATTAGTGTGTTGAGAAAAGGATTAGGAGGAATAAGAGAGAGATGGAGAACGAAAAAAGTGAGAACAATGTAGAAGGGCATGGAGAAAAAGCTATTTGTGCTCATCACAAGAAAAGGTGAATTATAAAATGGACAATAAAGGCATTTAGATTTGTTTATTGAGATGTGTATGTGTATTGGCTTTAAATATGCTCTTGCTTCTAAATTGATCCTGGCTTATAATTTGTTCAGGCAATAAATCTTCACCATAAAAAATTACAGGTGGTGTGTCCAATTTACATATTCTGTAAAATACTAAAATTGATGACATTCCTATATCAATAATGAGCTTGCATCATGTCTTCTCTAGATAAGGTTCTATATGGTGGTTAGATTGGGTCGCCTAATAAAAGAGGTGTTTGACAATACTATTGTTAGTAATTTTTAGCTTCTTGTTACTAATTTTAACTATAAATTACTAGTTTTTTTTAAACATTCACATATGGCTTTAAATGGCTGTAGCGATTTGCGTAACGGTAATGGTAGCAATGATGCAGTTTCGGGGCGTCACGGTCGTAGTGTAACGACAGCAGTACTCGGAGACGTGATTTTTTTTATTTTTTGTACAACTCAATAAAAAATAATTGATTTACATCTTTTTATTCCATAAATATATTTATTGAAGTTTAAAATAATTTTTGATGAATTTTGTTTATTTTCTAGACATGATTCAATATATGTCTTAATTTTTTTGCTATATAATTTAGTTAAAATTAACAATTTAATTATTTTTTTGTAGTAATTAATGAATTTATGTATTATAAATTCATAATGCACAACTAAAATGTCTTTAAATTTTTAATAATTATAAAGTATTGTGTATATTAAAGTACAATATTTGATTTGTTAATTAAATTGTAATTTTGAATTCACTATTTTAAAATTTATATTATTGTTTGAACTTTAATTTGTATAGATTTAATTTTTTTGAAGTGGGGTTGTAAACAAGTATGGATCTTGAATATTTTTAAAAAAAATAAAATACTTGAACATCATATTTTCTATCAACAGCATCACAAAAATTCGAATTTATAAACAGTATCTTCAAAAAATATAAATCTTGAATCAAATAAGTTATTTAGTTTTAAGCAAATATTTAATCTTAAAGAACTCATCAAAACTGAAAGAAGAATGAACGTATTAAAGAGTCGAAAGTTAACAACGAAGAGCAAAATTACCCGATTGTTGTGAAATTGAAGAGATTTGAGACAAATTCCACAATGTCCCAGTAGTATTTGACTTGTCGGACTATTATGAATAATTTTAGGTTAAAAATAATAGAAAACGAGGAATCTGTTGAAGAAAAAACGAAATCAGAAAATTTACGATCTAAAATCCTGTTACATAAATCGTAACGGCCATAGCAGTGCCGTTTCGGTCCGTTTCGACCGTAATGGTGGTGTAATGGCCGTTTCACTTGTGAATTTCTTTTATACTAAAAAATCAGCCGTGACGAGTAACGGAAGTCACCAAAACCGTTACGTAACAATAACGGTCGCTTTTTAAAACTGTACCCATCACCCTACGTACAGAAGCCCCACCGTCACCTCTACCAGATCGACCCATCACCCAACATACACCAGCCCCCACCTCACTTCACTAGATCTCCACAACCACCCACTTCACCTGCATTGCCACAATGCCCAAACCACCATAAGATCAACCCTTAATAGAATAAGAAGAAAGCGACATCTTGTGATGATAGTTTTAAACATGCACGTGAAATGAAGAACTGCAATGGCCAGGAATGTACCAAGGGGTGCGACCAGAATAACGACGACTGTTTTTTATTTTGCAAACGTTTTTGCAACTGTGTTGGTGGTTCGATTGTCACACCCTAAATTCGAGAGGTATGACCGGCTGTGAACTACGGGCCTTGACCCAATAGCCACGAAAGCCTAAAAAAATAAAACAAATGTTACGAAGCATGCAATGTTCCGACTTTACTGAAATTTGAGTAAAACAGTGTTTCAAACTGTAACAAATATCTTGTGGGACACAATAGCTCACGAAAACAATCAATTGATTTTAGTCAATTCTATTTTCAACTGAAACAACGATCATTCATGAAATATTAATTTGAGTGTCAACTCGTTGCCAAAAGATACTGACTCGATAAAAATGCAAAATGAATATTTCTATGAGGTCACTGGTACGGGATCCCAAAACACAGTATAATCTTCACTAGTCTTTTCATTAAGCACCTGAAAATATTAAAAACAACGTCAACCGATGACTCGGTAAATGGTAAGGATACATAATAGAATACAGTTTCAGAAATGGGATATTCAAAATATTTATAATTGAACATAATCATGGCATATAATAAACGAGGATAAATTCATGTGATTTCACAAATCGGGTTTTCTCTTGTCAAAATTCATATTTTCAGTGCACTAAATAACTTCAGTGGATCTCATAGTAAAAAAATGAGTAATCAATATATCACGTCTCATCATAAAAAGAATCAGTACCACAATGGTGATAAAATATGATCATCTATAAATAGTGGGAACCATAAATAAAATAAGTATCCAGTGCCACATATAAAAAACTCGGGACATCCTCGGCCCGTTGGATCCAATATCGAACTTAGAGTCACCACAGGATGACGCCTGAGTCTTTTCTCTAAGACGAACCAGTTTAGAGTCACTCAGAATACCAAGCCTTTGTCCTAAAACTGTTGAGCACTAGAGTTACTACGGGCGCGAGGCCGTGGCCTTTTTCCTAGCGGCTTGAGTTACCTCCGTAGAAGACCTTTCCCATAGATTTTGAATATGGTCCTAAAATAGAATTTCATAAGTTGCACCTTAAAGGTGCATAAAAAAAAATTTCATGTATCATTTGAATATTAAAACTCCAAATAATTCTTGAATGAGTCAAAAATAATTTCTATACCATGAATTTCACATCAGAAATATCTATATATATTTTTAAACCAAAATAATTTTTAAAAATTTTTCTTTTGTTTTTCAAAAACCAATTAGGGACATGGGTGATTTTAGAAAATACATAACATGCTAAACCTCTCACTTAGAATCCAAAGAATACATAGCTCGCAATGAGAATGATAACGTATGACTCGAGTGTCACCCTGAATTATGCCACATAAAAACCTAATATTAATTAACGGCAAACTCAATTAATATTTAAATACTATGCGAACCCCAAAGAAAGATTTCATTCGTACTATTTATTATTTATTATTTAATTTATATTAATATTTAATTTTTATTTATATATATAGTAATTAGTCCAATCAAGACCATTAATTCTTTCAAACTCTACTCAAATAATAATATATTGAAGTATTGTAACAATCGAGTTAGTTTTCACCGTCTATTATTTAAACTTTTTTTTTCTATCACTTATTTTATATTAATATTTTACCATAATTATTTAATTAGAATAGCACCACAATCAAGTCCTATAATCACGTCCTGCAACTTAAAAATAGAAAATAAATTATTGGATTCCCAAATCTCATAAATTGCTTTGTTCCAAACTTATCCCAATCAATTAATTTTATTATTTTTTATAGGACTAAATTTATATTTAATATATAATATTTATCCAAATCAACTCAATTAGTTATTTAAATCTTGGTTCAACTAATAACATACTCAAATATTATAAAAGTCGGATAACGTTTTACCATCAATTTATTAAATAATATATTATATATTATTATTTTTGTTATTCTCTATTTTTTTAAAAATATTTATTTACTTATTTAATATTTAATATTTAATGATATCAAGACCATTCATTATCTCAATCTATATTTGAATAATAGTATACTAAAATATTACGATTATTGAGTTAAAATACACCATTAATCTATCGATTAACTACATAAACTTATATATATATATATATATATATATATATTTTGTACTTGATTAATATCAATATCTTAGTATAAGAATTTTATTAAAATAATCTCAAAATTGGATTCTACGTATCGAAAAACATAAGAACATATTCTTCATATGATCAAAAATTTACCCGTTTGAATCGAATAAACAAAAATACACTAAAACATTTGTAAGCTTGTCACACCAAATTGTTGCTCATGGCTAAGAAAGTGAAAATCACTACCCTCCCTTCCTGTCCTCGTCTATTTCTTATTCTCTTTTTCTTTTTCTTTTTTTTTTCCTTGCACTCTCTCTCTCTCTAATCAATTCCTGAGAGTTCTTTGTTCTTCCTATTCTAAAATCCTCCATTTTCCTACTCTAAATATATATAAAACTATATTTTATATCTCTAAACTAATTCATGCACATCTCAAATGCTTTTCATGTTTATTCATACCTCTTTGAACTCCTAAAAATTCTATACTTAAACTCTATCTCTTTATATTTTCTTATCTTATCAAAATAAATTTCAAATTTTAAAATAAAATTACACACACACATATATATATGTATATATATAACAAGTAATTATTTTAAACTCTAATTCGAGTGCCCTATTCTATTTCTAAATCTTTTTATGTTTATCTATTTTTTTTATATCTCATGATAATTCTGCCCACCTAATAATTCTCTACCGAATTCTATTACTCTATTCTTACTTATCTTGTCAAAACAACTTTAAGATTTTAAAATAATTCATAATCTCAATTTATAATATATTTTCTAAACATTTAAGACTTAAATATTTAATTAATTAATTTTTCTATTACAAAATAACTACGAAAGTTCGGGATGTTACATCGATGATATGGGCTTTCACTGGTGGTGGTGACTTACCAATGAAGGGGATTTGTTTGTGATGGTCCTGATTGAAGGTGTGGTGGTGGTGATGTGGGGTTTCTGACACTGGTAAGAATTAATGGCGCAAGTGTGGATGGAGGCATACATGTTACTGTGTATGCATGCATATATACATATGAATCCTATATATATGCAATTGCTTGGAGTTTTAAACTCAAATTTTGGGGTGCTTTGCAATGGTGGGGTGCTTTGTGGTGGCAGGGGACTTTGCGTTGTACACTTGTTCCTTGCTGCAAATTGAATTGCAGTGGTGGGGGACTTTGCAGTGGTTGGGTGTTTTGCAACGGTGGCTGGCTGGGTTGATTGGGTTGGTAATATAGACTAAGAGGGAGGGAGGGAGGGAGGGAGAGAGAGGAGTGAGGGTGTCCATGTAGAATAAGGGTAATATGAAAAATTGTTAGTGTAAATAAGGGCAATAGGAAATAAGTATAAAATATGTGGGAGAGAGAGAGAGAGAGAGAGAGAGAGAGAGAGAGGAGTGAGGATGTAGAATAAGGATAATATAAAAAATTGATAGTATAAATAAGGGCAATATGGAAAATAAAGATAAAATATATGCTGACCTCAGCAAATTATGTTTTCTAATTAACAGTCAATTAACAAAAGAAATAATTTGAAACACAAAAGTGAAGCAGAAGGGTTGTCAATGTTATTTCAAAAAATTTTACGGGAGGTTTTTGTAGTTTTTAGATACCTCAAGCGAGGTCAATGTAATTTACTCAATTTTAAATGGTCAGATTGCCCAGTTTGAAAGCATGAGTTCAAAGTTTGTGGGCAAAAACTTGGTGCAAACAAAGAGGATGTTATGGTTTTTCCCATTGTACTCTTCTGAGTGGGTCAGATTAAGATGACTAGAGCTTGGCCACTAAAAACTTTTATGGAAACGTGATAAAAATATATCCACACAAAATCTATTCCATTCCCTTCCTTTCCTTTCCTTTCCCTTCCCTTTTTTCCCGTCAACCACCAAAAAATAAGAAGCAAAAAATAACATGGTCCTTGTTTCTGTAATGAGGGCCATTATGTCTACAGATCTTCCATTGTCGCATCGTTTATGGGAAGTTGGATACCAGGTGTATACTCGACGCACGGGCATCAAAACTTGCTGTTGGTCACGTATTTCTTAATTTCATTGAACGCTTGCTAATGCACTTCTTTCCACGCCAACTCTTCTGAGCCCTTTAGTTTCCTGCGCGGAGCCCTAGGTTCTACATTAGAGTTGGCATAGCGAATGTCCATAGACTAAATGGAGGGACCCAACTCGATGGACGTATGGTGAACCAATATCATACTCTAGGGCGGTTTACCGAGAGCAAATGATCAAGGACGCCGATGTGAATTTCTCTTTTTGGGCGCCGCGAATAACAAACTAACTACTTTTTACATGATGTTAAACCCCCGCTATGTTTCCGACTTCAAAGAGCAAAGAAAAGCATATCGTTACACCAACGGTATTTGACATGTGGCCAAATTGGGTGATAGGATAACGGAGGCAACAAATCCCAGCTGATGGAAAACATGAGATGAATAGGCTGTTGGAGAAAGGTCAAGGACAGCCAACTTTGGCCCTGGTTTTGAAATGTGGAATCAGAACACCAAAAAGCACTTCTCAAGGAGTTTGACATAGATATTATTTCTCTCTATGACACCAAAAGCCGCACCTGTAAAAAAGTAAAGTGAAAATCAGAAGTTGTACAAAGTTCAAATTCCAAAGGGCGCTCGAAATTTATTTAAAAGAGTAGTATAGTCTTTTGATATTACCTCATAGAATCATAAACCATAACCCCACTACCCCACATTTTTTCTGTCCTTCGATCGTGCCTTAAGGATATTCACCATACGATGAATTGTCATACGGCCCAGTGCTGGTATATTTGAGAGCTTGATGCATTGTTGGGTCCATTAAGCTCTTGGTGCAAATGGGTGCCTAGAAGTATAGCCCTTTTTTCTTTTAAACTAGAAATTACATTGATAGGAAAACCAATTAAAAAATACTATGGCTTAGATCTATTCGATTTATACCCAAAACAAACTATTGAAGTGTTCAGTTTTACACTGGCTAGTGGTAACTTGGGAAGACAAATTATCTGATGCAAATATAAGGCAGGTGAATGGGTGTGGATATGTTTTTCCCCACTCAATTTCTGTTTATTTAGAGTGAGAGTAGAGAATTTTATGGGGCATTGTTGGGTGATTCCTAGATCAGTGACTTTGAGCATATGCAGAATCAGAGAGAAACAAAATGAATTTTGATCCATTGTGTTTGGTGTAGCATATCCGGATGGATGGGAATTGTCGATCATCTGAAGGAATGGAGATCATCCATAGGCCAATTTCTTTCCAGGGGTAAAAAATTGGCCTTTTATGCTTTTGGGTTGTATACAGGTTCCCCATTTGGTGTCATCAATAGGTATAACCAAAAAAAAAAAAAATCCTTGAATATCATTGATGGTTACAGATATAAATAATGAAATTGTTGCTGCTTTCAGATATAATCGTGTAACAGAAGTGGTGCTTGTTATAATGATTTTCATATGCTAAAATGGCAACAACAAGATTGTGTTGGGGTTCTGTTCTTCTTTTCTTTTGTCCTAATGTATTGTGGATACTTGATAGATAATGATGCTTATGCTTGCACCCTTTAAACACAATATTTATAAACTACAAAGGGGAAGTTCATATAAGTAATAAATAGCACTAAATGTTATGCAAGGAAATATGAACAAATGCACACAACTATTGCTGCAATTATGTGCAGTAAAACTGATAGAGCTCAGACTTTCTCTGTTGCATGTAACCCCTGAAACTATATTTGTGTGACTTCTTACGAGGAATATTGGCAATCTCTAGACCTGAATACATTTTTCATGCCTTACTGATTCCATAAGTCATAATAATTGACCAGTTGCAAAGGTAAACTCCATTTATTATGCGAAGTAGGGTATTGTCTGCTCTCTTATGAGTGATCTCTATTTATTCCTTGTGTAGGACAGCCCACTCGCACTTGCTCAGGCTTATGAGACACGAGACAAACTCATAGCTTCACATTTAGAGTTGGCTGAAGAGGATGCTATTCAGATTGTTATAATAAAGACAACAGGTGATAAAATATTAAGTCAGCCACTTGCAGATATAGGTGGAAAAGGCTTGTTTACCAAAGAAATAGATGAGGCTCTCATAAATGGTGAAATCGACATTGCTGTCCACTCCATGAAAGATGTTCCAACTTATTTACCAGATAAGACAATTTTGCCTTGCAATCTTCCACGTGAGGATGTTCGGGATGCATTTATTTCCTTAAGTGCTGCTTCGCTAGCAGAGCTTCCAGCTGGAAGCACTGTGGGAACTGCTTTCCTCAGAAGAAAGTCACAAATTCTCCATAGATATCCATCCCTCAATGTGAGTGCACTGTCTTACATTTGGTAGCACATTTTTGCTATTATCTTATATAAATGATTGAATGGGGAGATAGAGGGTCTTCTTTCTCTTTCTTTTTTTGGCTTATTTATTTATTATCATGATAATTATTTTTTGGGGTGGGGGTGAGTTGTTTGAAGTGATGATGTTAAGAATAGACCAAGTTTGTGTGCCCATACAGGGTAAACCATGTTCTCTGCGAGTCTGAATGCATCTTCTTGAATTTTGATCAAGTTGGATAATTTTTTTTTATAGTTTTTTCCCTGGTGACATAACATATAATGGTGGTGTTTGTTAAAACCTCTTCAAAATAGCTTTTTCACCTTTAATGAATTTTCTTTTCAATCTTAGTCCGAACTTTTGTACTTTTTATATTCATCTCGTCATGAGTAATCAACATTGGTAAAAAAACAGCTCATTTTTGCACTAGTAAACTATTTTTTTAACATTGATCATTTTTTTTCTTTCATATTGGTGAATTTTTAAGAAATATCGAAAATAAGTTGTTTTAAGCAAAAAATACAACTTATTTTCACCTTTAGTTAACTTTTTTCAACATTGGTCAAAATAATTTTACCTTTTAGATTCCTCGTAACAAGGGGAATCGGAAAAGTTTAAAAATGGATACAAATATGAAAAAAATTTAGAAAAGACAAAAGTAAGCTACTTGGGACTAGTTTTGTCGATATAAGTTTCTAAGGAGCAAAATCTTATTAAGCTTGATTGGTATTTCCAAGTTTGATGGAATCAGAAATTACGATAGTCGTACTGCTAATGTCTTTTTATTATCTCTCTTTCATATTTAGTGATTTCATCTGTAGGTACTAGAAAACTTTCGTGGTAATGTTCAGACACGGCTAAGAAAATTAAATGAAGGAGTGGTCCAAGCAACATTATTGGCGTTAGCAGGACTTAAACGCCTAAATATGACCGAAAATGTGACGTCCATTCTTTCTCTTGATGATATGCTTCCAGCTGTTGCACAAGGAGCAATTGGAATTGCTTGTCGAAGCAATGATGATAAGATGGTATATTTTCAATTCCCTACTTAGATGAGTTGTTTGAATTTATAGCTGTTTCATGTGGTAATATTTTTAAAGAGATGGATAGCTATGTGATAGGCAGACCAATATCTGCTGAATTTGTGTTCTCATATACCCACTATGCTTGTATATGCATTGAGCATATTGTAGTATTTAACTCCTCTCCTCTCCTCCCCCCCCACCCCCC
>JAOTRH010000025.1:1059199-1076583 GCA_034768845.1 Heliamphora exappendiculata
TTAAGGTTAAGCATAAGCTTTTAATGACTTTTTCTGGTGAGCCAGACTGGTATAGAGAAATACCATTGGATAAAAGTTGCCTATGTGAGTATGAAGTAGGGCCGCTTCTTTGATAATTTGACCAGGCGAATTTCTCAAGAAAATACTTACAGAACCAGAAAATGTGTTTCATGGCCAAAACGAACACAACCGTGAGAATAAAAACTTCGTTGTGTGAAGCCTAATGTCTCGGTTTACTGCTAAGGCGACACAGTTTAAGGCGGTACCGCCCACTTGTTTGCCGGTAAATCCAATGGGTTCTTACAAGAGAAGGTTCAAGGCTAACCGATACCTATCTTATGTAGGGACTTTCAGTTGTCTATCTCTCTTGCAGTTAGCTTTGTAATCGGGGTTTATACTCCTGCCAATTTCATTCATTGGGGGATTGTTGGAATTTTTGTGAATTCATTAGCCATTGAATTTCAGAATTCAATTGCAATTGAATTGACCATTCAATTAGCAATTGAATCTAAAAAATTAATACCATTCATGACTATTGATTCTCCTAAAAATATCTCTATGATAGAAAGCCTATATATGATGTCATCACACAGAGGAAGATATACAGAGAAAAACAGACATAGCAAAGGTTACAGGGAAGACAATAAAAGTGAGAAATGAGATATACAACTTAGATTATATAGCAAACTATAAGAGAGAGAAAGACATGCGGAGTACGTTCGTAGCCGATCCTTGGTGGTGTTCCAACGATCGTGTAGCTGTTTTATCCTGAGAGAGTGACGCCGGTGGAAAACCTACAACACCCTCGGTAGGCGGTGAATCATACTTAAGGAAACTGCATTTGCATGACTCGTTTTACAAATTTTATTCATGTTATTTCTGTTATTTTAATTTTCTGTAATTTTATATTATTGTAATTGTTGAAAGTTAATAAAAATGTATTTTTTATATCATTGAGCATGTATATATATTTTTGGCGTTGAATTTTTTCCAACAATCTTAAAAATTAGATTGTCTCCCAACACATGGACGGTGGGGGGTGGGGTGGTGGTTTGGGGGTAGTGGTTTTGGAAGAGATGGTGGTTTTGAAGGCAGTTTTGAGGTAAGACGGTGATTTTTGTTAAATTGAACGAAAATTATAACGGTTGGAATCTCTTTGATGTTAAAATTAAATCTGAGAAGATGTTAGTATAATTTTTAAAATTACATAAAATATTTTTATTTTTATCAAAAATTTTAGGAGAGTAAGTATAATTTACCCAAGTTTCTTTCTTTAAACTTTAAAGTACTTTTAAGTATTATTGATGTTTCCTGAGAATGTGGGTGGCTGTCGATAT
The DNA here is from genome assembly GCA_034768845.1 of Heliamphora exappendiculata. NCBI lineage: Eukaryota > Viridiplantae > Streptophyta > Magnoliopsida > Ericales > Sarraceniaceae > Heliamphora > Heliamphora exappendiculata. The sequence goes on from JAOTRH010000025.1 coordinate 1,060,537, forward strand.
TATTTCTTGAGTTGGAAACATACTTTATTTTGCTTGTGTTTGAGATATTCTTTTTGTTAAATTTTTTTATTTTTATATTTTTTTTGTTAAAAAAATATATAAAAAGACTACTTAAACCAAACTAATAAATTTTTTTTAAAAAAATTTAAGTAATAAATTTAAAAAAAACTTCAAAAAATGCTATACCAAATATAGGCTTACCTATAGTAGTACTCAGGACACTTTACAAAAAATAGTTCAGCTTTTGCGTCTCTGCTCAAATTTGACCGTTAACGTTCAAAGCCAGCGTGGGAAAGGAATAATTATTGGTACTACACTGACCATCAGTGATCAGGCCAGTTTTTGTACGATTCATTCATCATGGGTCACATGGACTTGGACTCATTTCATTGGGCATATGTCCTAAAATCCTAATGACATAAAAAAAAATTTATCTCACTTAAAATATTTTAGTAATCTTACTGGTTTATTAGTCCTTAAATTATCTCAGATGGTATTTAGTATTACTAAAATTAATAATTTATAAATTATAATTTAAAATAAAATTTATAAATATTTAATAAAAATTATAATTTATAATTAAAATAAAAAATAATTATAATTTATATTAAATATTATAAATATTTAAAAAAATTATAACTTATAAATTATAATTAAAATTAATAATAAAAAATTAAAAATTACTATAAATAACTTTGACAAAAACCTCCCCCCACTAACTTAGAATCCTTGAAATTTCTAGAAGGATTCAAATCATTCCCAATGATCATTATCAAAAATGGCTCAAGAAGCCTCTCAAACTCAAAGAAAATTTAGAATTGGACTAATTATTAATTATTTTTATAAAAAAATAAACAAATGCTCATCAATAATAATAATAAATATATAAATATCTATTCAAAAAGTATTATAATATTTATAAAAGCAACAAAATTTACCTCAAAAAATGTATTAATATTAAAAAAAATTACCATCATTCTCCTTTTATCAATTGTCTCATGGACAACATTTAGCATGATCCAAAAAAGAAAAGCTAACCATCACTCCTTCAGTGTTAGATAATATTTTAAAGAAATAATATTAAACATTTATAAAAGTCGATAATTAATAAATAACACGTGAACATTTATAAACAATATATTAATATTTATAAAAATTGTAAGTTTTATTTTTAAAAATATAATAATATTGAATTTTTTTTAATCTTTGTTAAGTTATTAATCACCTGCCACTAGGTGGTTGAAGGGTCAGATTAATTGGGAAGCCCACTATGAGACCTTGATGATCAACAAGGTCAACCTTTTAATTTCGGACAATGCAACCACGATAGGCACAATCAAAGTTAAAGAGTATTTATAACGATGAGACAGCCGAGTAGAATCATTAATAAAGATGACATATTCATCCACATTTGCTAGTGATAGCTAAAGTGGCCCAAAATGACTCAAAAAATCGCTATCAGAGAAAAAAGAGCCTCAATCAAACCCCAAAATGGTAAAGGTGTTTCCCGCCAAGGTCGAGCTTGAAAGGCGATCGCTTTTTTGCCAAAATTCATACCGAGACTAGTATAAATAATAAATACAAAGGAAATAAGGTACATATACAAACTCTTATAAATACTAAACGCAAAGCAATGAAGGTACACACACAAACTCTTACTTGCCGATACTCTGTCCAAATCAATTCAAGACTTCTTCTTCGACTTACAGTACACTAACTTAAGCATCAAATTGGCTATTTGGCCAAAATTCACCAGGTAGTCTCACCTTATTTTCTTATGCATGAACCATCAAGCTAAAGAGCTCAACATCTTGAACCTAGTTATTTTTGTTCTATCTCACATCAGTGACCCTCAACATCCCAGGTTACGATGTGAAAAGGGTCTGGTGGATCATGGGAGTTATACTGAGATAATGTACTACCGTCTATTCCAAATGTTAGGGATTGGATAAAAAGGACTTGACGCTGGCACTGACCCCCTAGTTTGATTTAACTCCCAATTGGTCTGGCAACTCGACAGGGTTACCTTGCCATTCGTAGCAGGATCAATCAAAGTGCTGACAGGCTTTCTGGTTGTGGACGTCCCATTGGCTTACAATGCCACAATAGGCCGATCCTGGCTCCGCGAACTAAAAGTCTGTGATGTCGAGATTTTAGAGTTTTTGGTAGATCAAAAATATGGGGTTCAAAAGATGTTTGAAAAAATATTTTAACACATTGAAAGTCAAATTTTGGAAAACTCTTTTTTTTTTAAAATAGAGTCGTCACTTGATTTTTGAAAAAAATTAAAAAAAAATAAAAATAATTACTGACTTTTAAAAAATTTAACTAGAGAAAATTTGTTCGGAGGTTAAGGTGCGAATCGAAAAAGGTGTTAGGTACCTCGTTCGCCCAATCGCAAGGTTAGCCTCTACTAATCATTATTAGTTCTTTAATAGAATTTTTCAAATGCATGCAAATAAAAAAAATTTAGACAAAGAGGAAACATCTAAAATTAAATATAAAAAATACATAACATACGTATATAGAATGCCAAATAAAGCAAATAAAGAAAAAAAATCTTAAGTCCTACAGCATGCAATTTCTAACTAAAAGATACATTGAACACACCTGCATACAATTTTTCCAAAATAACCTAAACTATCATGATTTAAATAAAAGAACAAAAATATGCTAGAAATTACTAAATGTAAAGCATACTACAAATGAACATAAAAATTGCTAGTAATATCATTAAATGGTCAAAATAATCTAAACTACCAAAACAATCCAAAATTATACTAATATGAGACATGCTTTAAAAATGTTAAATTTTAACTAAGAATAAAAAAAAGTAAAAAGGAACTAAGCTAATGATTAAAAAAAATTTAAATTTGTGTTAAAGAGAAATAAAAGAAATGAAAAATAAACAAAATACTATCAAAAGGAAATTAAATTAAAACCAAAAAAAATTTATGAATTTTATGTTTAAACAAAATAAAAGAAAGACAAATAAAGGGAGTGTTATTAAAAAGAAAAGAAACCAACATTAGAAAATTCTAAAAAAATTTAATACTTTACAAAACAAAAGAAAAGGGAAAAGAAAGAAAGAAAAATAAACTAAAATAAAGGATTTTGATGGAATTTTAATACTTAGCAAAGAAAGATAAAAGAAAAAGAGATAAAAAAATTAAAACAATATTATGAAAGAAAAATTAAGTTAACATTTAAAGAAGAAGAAAATGATAAGTAAAAAGATAAAACTAATAATAAAAAGAAAATAAAAGAAAAGAAAAAAAAATACTAAAAAAAGAAATTATACTAAAAAGAAAATAAAATAAAAATAAATGCTTGTAAAAGAATATTAAACTAATACTAAAAGGAAAAAAATATTAAATTACTATTACAAGAAAAGAAAATGGTACATTAAAAAGGAAAAATTAAAAGAAAAATAAAAAATAAAATATAAATGTAATATTGACAATTACAACCATATACATATAAGTACGTGGATTATAACAACAGCGGCATTGTTTAGTTTTATTGCTAAATTATGTTAGCATTATTTAATATATTTAATAAATTTAATGCAAGCAAATAAACAAAACAAGTAAGCTAAATAAGTTAAAGTTTGAATTTAAATATAAATAAAGCAACTATAAACAATGCAAAAACGTAGTAAAGATGAAACAATCAAATTAACCTGGTTACTCCAAAGAGTTAGAAAATGGAGCTAGAATGACCGAGGATCCAAGTAAAGTACCTGAATCGCTAAGGAATCCTCAAGTCGGAGAATGGCAATTCGGTCCTCGGGCAATGATCCAAGTTAAAGTTTCAGAACTTTGGTATCGGGAGTTCGGCTCGCGGTACTTCAGTAGGGTTTCCGCGTTGGGGCTCGAAATTGCTCGGCAACTCGCAGAGCTTCTCTCTCTAAAATTTTATCTTTTTCCTCCCAAAAAGTACCAGGGGGTACGGTATTTATAGAATTCTGCAACTAATGAGATACTGACACATTCTGGGACACGTTCGGATTTTTGGAGTTGGCGGTCGCCACTTCATGAGAGTTTTCGAAAGCTTCTTATGGCAGTTGCCACTATGCAAGTTGGCAGTTGCCAGGTTGGAGTTGGCGGTCGCCAGGTATGGACATGGCAGTCACCACAAAAAGGTGAAGCTACCAAAAGGTTCTATTGACGGTCGCCACAATGGAGTTGGCGACCCCATGGTTTAATGTAGCAGTTCAATGATGATTTCACTGGTTTGAAAGTTTTGATCATTTGGTTCAAATACTGAGCTTGAATCATTTTTCGAGAATCGTACTGAAGCACCATTCCAATTGTTTTCATCATTGGATTCACCTAAGATTAGACATAGTCAAATTGGGGTGTCTATAAAGTTGTGCCCTCGACCTACCACCAAATGATGAAGTCTCCCACTCTGGAAAGTGTTGAGGTCATCTATGGGGACCAGGTAGCATCAAAGTAGTGTTTTGTGGCAACCCTTAAAACCCTAGAACCATCAGAGTAGATGGAGGTAGAGAAGTCAACAGAGCTGTCTATCTTTGAGGACGTTGGCACCGACGCGCGAGATAAAGTCGTTGAAAGTCTTGAGTCCATCCCTCTTGATCCCACTGACCTAAAGAAATTATTTATTCTTGGCTCGGCCATGGCCGAAGATGAAAGTGCAGGCATATTACAACTTCTCCAAGAGAACATTGAAGTCTTCGTGTGGACTCCGTACAACATGAACGGCGTGGACCCCAACTTCATCCAGCACGAGCATAGCGTCGCGCCGACCTTTAGACCGGTGAAGGAATGGAGCCAAAGGTCGACCTCGCACCATACTAAGGTCGTGATCAAAAAGGTAGAAAAGTTATTGAAGGCAAGCGCTATACGGGAATTCCAATACTCAAATTGGCTATGCAACACATTGGTGGTGAAAAAGAAGAACAGCAAATGGCGAGTCTGTGTGAACTTCACCAGTTTAGACAAGGTGTGCCCCAAGGACAACTTCTCCCTGCCAAAGATAGACCTGCTCATGAACTCAACGACTAGACATGAGAGGATACGCCGACACACAAACTCTTATTTATCGATACTCTGTCAAAATCGATTCAAAATTTCTTCTCTGACTTATAGTACACTAACTTAAGTATCGAAGGGGCTTTCCGACCAAAACTCGTCAAGTAGTTTCACCCCGTCTCCTTGTGTAGGAACCATCAAGCCTAAGAGCTCGATATTTTAGGTCTAGTTCTTTCCGTCTTATCTCGTATCTGCGAATTTACCCCCGCATAGTGGTGATTAGCTTAACCTTTTACCTATTATCAATTATTTCTAATACATATTTATGAAAAACAAATACTATCATTTTGATCTTAAAAAGTAAATTACCAAATAACTTACATTTTAATAGCCAAAAAAATAATTTAAACTAAATAAAAAGTTTGATTACTAATCAAGACTAAGGCATCAATTGGCAACTAACTTAAAAAGTAATTTTTTTATTTTTTTGAGTTTTTAGTCAACAAACTAAATTGGGTTCAAAATATATTATTTGATAGCTGAGCATTTAAGCTAACTTTTTTTAAATTGATTCTTTGGATAAAAAGTTAGTTTTTTTACTTTTTATTTAAAGTGAGCAATTTTATTATTCTATATATTTGATATAAACAATTATATGTAACTGGTAGTGGTAATAAATAATATATGAATAAAAGATATTATTGTATTTTAAAAGTTGTAAGAGTTTGAATAGAATATTTTGAAAATTTGTGTTTTGATTTGATTTTTTAATTTTTTTACTTTTTTGCCAAACGGGTAATTTTGACTTTTTAACGTTTTTAGCCAAAGAGCCAAAAAGGCAAGATTGCCAATTAAGCCTAAATCTATCTTTGAGAAGCCACATGATACTCTACCTCGATTTCACATTCCTTTGTTGTAATACATTAAAAATTTAGAAGTCTAGATCACGTTTTGAAATTTTCGTGTTTCCAAATTTTTAAAATTCTTCTATGATTCAATAAATCATGTTGGTGTTTTATCCTTGATTGTACCTTCTTTTTCAAGATCTTCTTCTCTAACTTAAAATAACTCGAAAAAATCATTAGGAAAGGTGCTGGAGTGATTCTGACGGAACCTCCTCCGATGATTAAATTAGTAAAAACCATCTGCAGTTATCACAATAAATGTAATGCTGTAGAGAGATTGTGTGTCTCCATGGAATCGTACCTGAATTCGTTCTAACTTATTTTTTATTTTGGTTCAGGGTCACCATGTGCAAGCAGTTATGACTGTACTAACTTAATAAATTTTTAAGACCTAAATATTACACGTGTCAAGTACACGCCGTTCCTGGTCAAGACATTAGCCTGACCTGAACGACGACATTTCATTTAACGTTCTGCAATTCCTTAATCACCACCTAAGAGAAGATCAGAAAGACCACATGATCAGATCAAAACCAAATGGTCAGCAAAAGAAGGGGAATTAGCTGTAACCTAGACAAGTCCTTCAAAGGTTTTGGTCTCCAACCTTGCTACTCATCAATGATCCCCTATTCTTAATCGGTGTGCTATGAAGAGTACAGCGAGAAAAAATACACATGAAGATATATCATTATTTTCTAATATTAGTGCTATCAGGACCCTCGAGGTTTGTCCAGTAACAACCATACTCACATTAAAGGGGAAAATGTATCCAAGCGGGGAAATGACATCTTTCTAGGATAGATGGATACAGTTGGCAATGCGACCATTAAGCTTTCCCAATGAAGGAAGACGCTGTTACAACTTCCGAGGGAAAACTTATGCAAGCTTTAACACATTTATTTTTCCCGTGTTAGACATCGCACTAGCTATTAATACAGTCTTTAAGTGCTCTTTTTTGAGCAATAAATCGTGCTTATCCTAGGAGAATTGTGGTCGTTGATATCAGAGGCGTTCATATTGATTTTCAAACTTAACTGGCTTTCTCAAGTATTCTAACGAAAGAGGGAGAGAAGTTCTTACATGATTTCTTGGTGATTAGTGGAACGCGAAGCATTCTTGGTGCGATTTCCTATCTCGAGTCCAGATAATGCACTCTCTCATTTTTCACTTTATCTCAATCGTTATTCACTTTTCATTATGGAATCCATGGATCTCATCCGAACCATCCAGAAATGAATTCACCATCGAAAAATAAATATTCCTATAGACGGCACCAATTGACAGTGTCTTCTCCAAGATTGTTCCTTCTCATTCAAAATCTTCTTTCCTAATTTGAAATGACTCGAATATTTAGGACGGGCGCAAGACTGATTCCAACGAAACTCCCTTTGTTGATTAAGTTAGTAAACCCTCTCTAGTTATCAGAGAAAATGTAATATTATAGAGAGATTGCGTATCTCTATAGAATTATATTTGAATTCGTTATAACTTACTTTTTATTCTATTTTCCTAGTTAGGTTGTGGGATCGCCACGTGCAAACAATTATGTCATACTAACCTAATAAATTCTTAGAACCCAAATGGTGCACGTGTCAAGTATGCGCCATTCCTAGTTAGAACATTAGCCTGACCTAAACGATAACTTTTTTTTTTGTGTTCTACACTTCCTCAATCACCACCTAAGTGAATATTAGGGAGACCACATGATCAAATCATAACCAAAGCATAACGAAATGGTTAGCAAAAGAGGAGAAATCAGCCGTAATCTTGTTAGGCATTTCAAAGATTTTGGTCTCTAATCTCGCTACTCATTAGATGTCAAATGCATTAAGACGGAAGAATTTTTTAGAACAATTTATCTTTAGTGCTCTAAATCCTATATTTGTTACAACGAGTAAGTAATATGGATGTTTTGGAAGCATGCTGATCAAGAAAAAAATGTTTTGGAAACATAACTTTTTTATACAACGTTTGCAAAAAGAAAATGTGGCCTTTATGCTCATTTTATCCTTTTACTCATGAAAAGTTAGGAGAAGTATGAGAACCCACTATTTCAGAGAAAATAGGTAAACTTTGCTCGCATCAATTTTCAATTACATCCTTCTCAATAATGTTAATCATTTAAACCTTTGCCAATTCAACCTCCCAAATAATAATAATAATAATAATAATAATAATAATAGGGGCCTTAAAATGGAGGTTCAGGACGGCTTTCAACGACTTAGTTCTACCAAGGCCAATAGTGGAGCCTTATTGAGCCGTAAAGCTACTGACAAATTGGGCCCTTATTAGCCCAACAATATTGAATTGGGCCGTTAGAAATGTGGTCCGATAGACGTTATGTGGTGTGGGTCCCAAGTTTCTTTATTTAAATTTCGCGGTGCTGTCATGGCACATTTTTTGTATGACGTGGAGGATAACTGGAGGGAGTAACGAACTGGTCTTAAACCCCGAAGACAAATCATATTCAAACTCAAACATCTCTCTCTCTCTCTCTCTCTCTCTCTCTCTCTCTCTTCTCCAGAATCTCCAACTGCGGAAATGGAAAGCATGGCGTCGCTGAATCAAGCACACTATCCTGCAAATTTACGAATCCTAAGTGGTAATTCAGTTTCAGCTCTTTGCTTCTCTCAACCATCGTACCTTAAGACTCCAGCCGCCAACCATCGCAGCAAACTAACAGTCACAACACAAGGGCCTCAATTGCCGTCGAACAGCAGACGCACACAAAGACGAAGGTCGCTCTCATAATAATCGGCACCAGAGGGAGGTAAGGTGCCTTCTTCGCCAAATCTCACTTTTCTGGAAATGATATCTTAACTCTAAATTCAGGGCATTGACTGGTTATCAATTTTTTCTACTGATGTTATATGAGGTCTCTATTGTTCATTCCAAGATCTCATCTTGGCATCTTGTTCGCACTCTTTGCAGTTGGGGGATTATAAGCAAATGGTAGTAGTACAAGCTGAAATAGAGGCAATGATATATAAGAGCTCAGTTATCAATTTCAGATTCGTATACGTATTTGGTGTGTGTACTCTTTTATGTTTCTACATGTATGCAATTCACAGGCTTGGTGACATATATATGTATATATATAAGGAATACATAATTAGTCAAAAAAAATTTCTGAAAAGCTTGGACGTCTAGAGGAGGCTTCTCTTTATTCATCTTCAACTGCAAAGTGAATTTCTTTGCTAGACCAAAAGTAAAAAAGGAAAATTAGTTATGGTACGAATGCAAATATAGATTCATGCCTTTATTACTCATGCGAGTAGTGATCTGGGCCTATAGGCAAGCACAACAGTTATTTAGGAGAGACATTTCTTTTAGCATGTACCGGTTGGCAATCATACAAGTTTTTATGATCACAGTATACTGCCAAAAACCAAACACCAAAGGCCCACAAGGTAATGGGGGTATATTCTTGAGAAAAAAGTTTAGGTTCTGAAAACATCTTAGAAGCTGTGGAGATAAACTTGAATGCATGTAAATCACACATCCTTCTTTAATAAGTTCTATGTAGGAGTGTTCAAACTACGGGTAGGATCTAACTAGTTTATAATCAGTTGAGAAGGTGGGGGTGGTACAATTTTAAAAACCAAAGTGTAGTTAGCTTGAAGACTGAGGAACCTGAGCTGCTGTGACTCGACACCTAAAAGAATGTGCATGAACGTCAGTTTATTTTTTTATTTGAGGATTTAGAAGATGATGTATTGTGAAGCATAAGAAGGTCATAGTGGCATGGAGAAACTATAGAAATTCATGCTACAAGCACAAAGCAGGAGTCATGAGGTTATGGTGTGACCATTGATGGCTGGCTTGGCTCCAAATTTAGACCCCTACCTTTTAATTTTCAACCTCAAATCGGTGGAGGCATGAAATCCTGAAGCAAAGTTTTTATACTCCACCCACTTCTGACAGCATTTTTAAAACATGAAAAAGGTGTCATCAATTCAAATTTTGTTCTGGCTGTTACCATATAATACCCAAATCTCAAGTGGGATATATTAAAGACTCGGCAACCTGCATCCGTGGCCAAACAAGGCACGAAGGTGAGTTAGAATTTAAATGTGGACAAACCTGAAGAGAAGGGGCTATTGCTTGGTGCAACTGCAAAAGATTGGGTTGCCTAAGGAAACACAAAGTTCATATACTGATTGATATATGGCAAAATTGTGGTGGCCCCTTGGAATAAGAAATGTGCTTGTTGCAGAGATTTGCATGCATTGACAAGGCCATGGTAAAAGATTGCATTGGAGGTTTTTTTTTCTTTCTCTTCTTCCTAAATTTATAGGGGAAGCCAGTGTCCAGTCGGACAGGAGACAAGGGATATAAGACCAATAATGTTGGTCCTGTGTACCCTTTTACATAATATTAGAATATAATATTTGGCAAATAATTATGTTCTTGTCAAGTACATAGGATTACAGAAAGGGAAAAAGGATTGGATGTACGTAATTGTAACCTATGTTACATGGTCTCCTAAATTTGTAGAGTATGCATCTCAAACACTAGACACTTAGCTTACGGCACGGGGTATGTAGCTGACATATTTAGTTGGACGTGAACCCACCGAATTGGTTTAATTAGTAGAGTTTACTATAAATTTATGCATTCTAACCATTCAATGCATTTGAAAAAAAAAAAACCAAATGCTAGTTTGTGAACAGTATTTTGCCCTACATGAATAAAGGGAGGTAAGAAGCATGAAATTTAGAATCTGTGTTCTGGTGTCATTCAATACCCACACCCGACACCTTTACTTGAGCCTATGTGACACAGAATGCAACAAATAAACAACCTTACATGTCATGCAAAAAAGTATGAATGAACATATGCAAGTACTGCTGTAAGTAAAACTGCTAGACCAAATGCTTATTCTGAAGCATGCAACAAGCTCCTAACACTGAATTTATGCAACTTTTTATAGAAAATATTAGCCGTTGAATATGTTTTCCATGCATGACTCATTGTACAGTTCATATAATTAAGCAGTGGCAGAGGAGCTCTAAATCTTAAGCAAGATATTCTGGATATATCTATTATCTTACGAGTTCTGTGTATTTATTACTTGTGTAGGACAGCCCACTAGCACTTGCACAGGCTTACGAGACTCGAGACAAACTCATGGCTTCACATCCAGAATTGGCTGACGAGGGTGCTATTCAGATTGTAATAATAAAGACAACAGGTGATAAAATACTAAGCCAACCACTTGCAGATATTGGTGGGAAAGGCTTGTTTACCAAAGAAATTGACGATGCACTCATAAATGGTGAAATTGACATTGCCATGCACTCAATGAAAGATGTTCCAACTTATTTGCCAGATAAGACAATTCTGCCTTGCAATCTTCAACGTGAGGATGTTCGGGATGCATTTATTTCCTTAAGTGCTGCTTTGCTGGCAGAGCTTCCAGAGGCAAGCACTGTGGGAACTGCTTCACTCAGAAGGAAGTCACAAATTCTCCATAGATATCCATCACTCGATGTAAGTGCACTAGCAAAATTAAAAAAGAAGAAACGATAGCGAATGTGTGCATACATTTTAACAACTATTCTTAAGGCACTCTACACACAATAGAGCCAACAGACCTTACAAATAGAGCCATATACAATATGCAATTGATCAGGAGGAGAAATCCAAATGTGCACAATTCTCTAAGCAAGACCTAACATATTCCACTAAATGCCCACCAATGTAATTACAAAAAGGTAGCCAAGTAACAAATAAAATGCAATATTGTAGAAACTTAATTACAAACATTTAACGCAGAAAATGTAGCAGTGTCTAGAGATCAAGATATTATGGGATACTAATTCTGGCTCGGGATAAAATAATGTGAGGCTAACGGCTTTCTTTCTGTGTGTAAACTCTAAGTTCTCCATTTTCAACCTTAATCTTGTAATCAAACAATGATATGGCATGAACCGAGATACCAAAATTCCACATAAAATGAATTAACTAAAATTATTCGAGTAAGTCAACCCTTCTCCACAAAGGCATCCAAGTGGATCCATGAGAGCATGGGTGTTTTGTATGGAAGCACAGGAAGTATCTTAGGAGAGGCTCCAATTTCTGCCTTAATGTCTTTGCTTAAGTAGGGTAATGTTTTTGTATTTTAATTTTTGGTAAGTTTCTAACTCATGCGCTTGATTGATTACCGGAACAATTTGAATATTTCTTTGCTGTATCAGTTTCCAAGTAGCATAATGTTGGTATGCTTGAATGGTGTTTGCAAGTTTGATTGTGCCAGAAATTACAATGAATTATACTGCCAGAGTGCAGAAAGTTTTGTATTGAATTTACAACTACATAGAACTAGAGAAGAGTTTTTCTTCTACAAGCTTTTAGTATTGAATTTGCAACTACATTACTACATAGAACTAGAGATGAGTTTTTCTTCTACAAGCTTTTAGTATTGAAATTGCAACAACATAGAAGTAGAGATGAGTTTTTCTTCTACAAGCTGATGAACTGTGGAATACGTAGCAAGCTTTCACCTCTATTATAAGCACTACGTGACTCCCAGCAAAGTTGCTATACTATGTTTCTAATTCTCATAACTATGAAGATTGGTAATTGCATGAGGCATGAGCCTTTAATCGTGCAAGCATGTGTTGTAGTACTCATTTTCTGGAATGTTCTGTTAAGAGGTCATATTCCTTGATAAAAACAAAAAGGGAATCAATTTGTTTAGGCTTCACATAGACTAACGGGCTCAACAGCATTCTTTTGTAAAATGCCATTGCATCTAAATTGATTGGTGCTTGATAAATAGGTTCCTACACAGTTCAAAGGTTTATGGTCAAATTTTACTCACTGAAAGGCTTCAATTCTAAATGATACGGCACATATACCTTCTCTTAAAGCTTTAGAGCTGTCACTGTTGTAAACAGTGTGCCGTCTTTTAGTGTTCCCCTTTTAACCCTTTTGGCTATGTTGCACTTGCACATTTAATTGCTTTAGGTGGTGGATTGGTGTTCTTATTGCTGTCTCTGTTACCTCTCTCATGTGTTTGGGGGTTTCATCTCAAGGTGCTGGAGAACTTCTGGGGTAATGTTCAAACACGGTTAAGAAAATTGAATGAAGGAGTGGTCCAAGCAACATTGTTGGCATTAGCAGGACTCAGACGCCTAAATATGACTGAAAATGTGACTTCTATTCTTTCAATGGATGATATGCTTCTAGCTGTTGCTCAAGGGGCAATTGGAATTGCTTGTCAAAGCAATGACGATAAGATGGTATATCTCTAGTTCCCGAGCTAGATGATTTCTTTACTTTGAGTTTGGCTTAGTCTGCAAGTCATTTATTGCAGCAGGAATATCCCAGTGATACCGAACCCTTGAGAACTAGTGACAGTTAGTGAACATTTGACTTTCTCCTGAGTTTGTATTAATCTACTTCTTTCCAATCTTAGAAACAAGAAAATCTAATCTTTCAAGAATTATCGCCAAGGGAGATAATCTTCTGTCCTAGCAAAAAACCAGTCCTTGTAGGTGTATGGAAATTATTGTAGTCAACATGATAAAAATAGAAAAACTAAAATTTCATTTCAGTTTTTCCTTGAAATGCCTTGTAAATTTGTTTATCGTTACTTTTTTGTTCCAAGTTATGAAATCAGCAGATGCAGCTGATCAGATTTAGTAACCAATATGGGGGCTGATCAAATTATGTAACCAATATGGGGACTTGATTCCATTATTTACTTTATCAAATAATTAATTTTGCTAGTTTACGTGCATCACACCATATGTATATGTCACCTCCTTGAAGGGCATATGATCTATGTACGCGTATTTTTTCCATATCCACCTTTCTGTGTTTCTTCTGCAAATCTTCTTATGAAATATTTAAGATTCTTTTTGGATGCTGTGCTTTTCCCACGCAGGCTAATTACATAGTCATTGAATCACGAGGAAACAAGATTAGCAGTTGAATGTGAGTGGGCTCTCCTCAAGGCACTGGGCAGGTCTTGTCGCACTCCAATTGCCAGATATGCTTATCGAGATGGGGATGGGAATTGCATTTTTAAAGGCTTGGTGGCCTCACCAGATGGAACCAGAGGTAAAATATGTTTATTGTCTTGTATTTAGCTTCTGTTCTTGTGAACCTACCTACCAATTACACATTGTTGCTTCTCTTATGATCTCCTTATTTCAGTTCTTGAAACTTCTAGACATGGCTCATATACCTTTGGAGATATGATTCTCCTGGGTAAGGATGCTGGCAACGAACTACTTTCGCGGGCTGGCACAGGATTTTTTGATTGAGTAAGTTAAGAGTGAGGACAAGGAGAAATCCAAGGGATTCGTTCATTATCCTGATGTTGTAGCATTAGACAGAAATTTTTTGATTAGTTTACTAGTAGAGCATGTTTGGATAAAAGATGATTAATTATGAGTAAATTAACAGTCCATTTTTACTCTCTGATTTCTGAAAAATTAGACACCCATTTGCATTTTTGTTTCCATTGCAAAAGGGAAATATGGTATGAAAGTTTCTGATGAAGAAATCTTAACCCCCAATGATCTATTTAGCTTTAGTCTAAATGTACACTTTTTTCCTTTCTGGCACACATGCAGGGACCTCATGCAGTAACTAGTACGCATGATGCAAGTGTCCAAAGAAAAGAAGTGTACACAAAATCACGCAATCATAAATTCCATTAAGGACTACTAATTGGGATTTGTACTAGCCTTATCGTTATAGGGATGGTAATTACTCTTCTTTCCAAACTCTACTCATCTACAAATGCTTACCATCTCCCTATCACCACTCTACTACTACTAAGACTATCTGAATCCACTCCAAGATACTAATTCTGCAAGAGCCAAACTATTCACGATGGATGCTACGAAGACAGCCAGGGCCATAGCACTGATCTCTTTTTTTATTGATTCAATACAATAGGAGAAAAAATCGTACAGTTCCCAGCCAAAACAAACTCTCAACGGATCCTTCACACGCTGGGCATGCCTCTTCCATGCGTCCAGAACAAGGAAAGACCCGACCGACCTGCCCAGGGCTTGAAGGCAAGCTTTATTTATTTAAGAGAGAATGGGAAGAGAATCAAAAGGCTTTTGTCTCTGTTTTTGGTTTGGGGGGCCCATATCTGTTGAAGGGATTTGGCCTCGGACCACAAGTTGAATTACTTAATTTCACCAAGCAATTAGACCTTCCAAAAAGGAAAGAATATGTACCACTTACAACTCTCAATGCAGACTAGCGCATACATGCATATTGCATATTACAAACTTTACTTTGATTACAAAACTATAATTGTAAATGGGTAGCGCAATTCTAATAAAAAAAAATTAGTACAGCATACTTACAAGAAATTAAATGAGTAAAAAAAATAGATAACGCGTGGTGTAAAATTTATTATATTGGAAAGAGAGAGAAATGGATAATATGGATAGAAAAAAATCAAAATAAATAAATAACACTTGGTGAAAATTTTATTATATTGAAAAATAGAGATATAAAAATAATATAAGAATAATAGTAGCTAAACACCTTTAAAGTAATACAGTATCAACCACACAAAATAAAAATAAGATAATTTTAATTAAACTTGTGATTGAAAAAATTATAGTTGATGTAGTTAGTGCCGATAGAATTGGATGATCATTCTAAAGAATAATTTTAGGATCAAATGGATGAAAAGATTTAAGAAATACAGGAGAAAAGATAATTATAGGGAGATATTTCAATAGACACGTTAAAAATAAAAGGCAAAGATATGAGAAAATTCATAGGTGATTTAGTTTTAATAATCAAAATGAGACTGAAAAAGAGATCCTAAATTTTCAAGTAGCATTTGATCTTATATTAACTACTACTTTTTCTAAAAAAAATAGAAGAATACTTAATTAACTTTTCCTTATTAGAAATGTAGACTCCCTTAATCTATAAAAGATCACAAAATCATTCTTGAAAAGAGCTCAACATCATAATATAGATTTATGTTACTAAATATTCATATTAAAGAACAACATAAAACGAGAAAAGATATTATGATCTCACGAACTAAATAATGGAATCTGAAAGATGAGAAATTATAAATTTTTTAGGACAAAATGTTTAAAGAAATAAAGTAGAACTTGAAAAAAGATACTAATACAATGCAAAGTACCAAT
>JAOTRH010000025.1:1080175-1121516 GCA_034768845.1 Heliamphora exappendiculata
CCCCCCCCCCCCCCCCGCTTCATGACAAATCTCAAGAGCTTTTGAACATGAATGGATAATTGCTGAAAAGAATTCTTCCCTCTACCATGTTGTTAGGGTTGGCCTTCCCCGAGTTTGATAGTCAATTTAAAACCTGGTGGAAAATCATGCAAGCGAACTTTGTTTCTGTAGTATCTTGAGATCATGAAACAATGTTGGCTCCACTACACTTGGGAATAAGAAATGACCACTTTTCCCCCTGTTGTGTATCCCACAGTTTTCCATTGGTCCCAAATGCAAGATAAAGAAAAGAAGAGTGAAGTATTTCTTTTCTTCCATATGAAAACAAAGCATAGAAGATTTGAGGTAGACTCTGCTTTCATCTTCTATGTTGAGATTGATGACACATGATGATGGTACTTTGAGGACACTGTGTTTGTATTTTTAAACACAATGCTGAAACATAAGAGCAGATGAATCTACCTTGACATCTGGGCTCACATTCTGATATATCCACTAATGAATCATATGTGATATAGTAAGATCATAACACCTCATTAACTTCTTGTCAGTTTGATATGCTTTCTTTTGTAAGGATCCCAGTCTTGTGATGTATCTTTTGTTTGCTTTGTGAACAATACATTATTTTACTGAATATTTCCTTCTTATCCTTACTTTTACTATGCTTGTGAATTCAATGTCCATTAGGAAAATGTTTTATCTTGAGAGAACAACTATGGATACCTTTATGAATTTGTACCTTAACAAATAATTGCATGATTGGCTATGACCCTCATAATTGATGTTTTGTACCATTTGTCCAGTTGCTGTTGCAGTGGCTACGGTTGCAAGTGAGGTGAAGGCTGCAGATATTAGGGTCCTCTTTGTAAAGCCTCTAGTGTACTGGACTCGGTTTTTTATCATTGCAACCGCATTTTCTCGCCCACAGATTGATGCTATTGGGTATAAGCTTTTAGTCCAACTTCACCGTCTTTGTTGTAATTTTACCAGATGAGTTAATCTATGTCAGTAATTTCAACAAGACTGACCAAATGTTGTAATGTAGGTCCAGGATAAAAGACCTAGCTGAGAAGCAATACGGAAAAGTTGCATCTGGGGACTCGAAACCTAACTCGTGGACTTTGTTGGACTTTGGTACGTATGGTTATGGAACATATCAATTAATCACATTATTATGTATTTCATCTTTGGAAAGAAATCCTAGTGTCATAGTTGGCTCTGACTATCAGCCCTAGTCCCCACCATGGATTTTGAACCGTGGAAGGTGTCATGCTCAGGTCCCGCGTGTCTTTTGGGTGGAAAACCAAGATTTGCCGCATCATTCTAGGTATGCAAGTTAGTTCAATGACTTTGTTTCATTTGTAGCTGGGCAACTGTCAAAAATGCATTACACCTCACAATAGGTTTGATTAACTGTGATGAACAGTCCAGATGGCCCTTGTGCACTGGTTGCTAATGTGAGATATTTTTTTCTACTCTGCATTTTCCTTGTAAAGATATAACTTTTTCTTTGTTTATTGTTTTTTTGGCAAGTGCGGCCCAAGGATGTCATCTCCTCTTTTTGATGCACTTTGCATTCGTCAAATGTCAATACAGTTGGTTGAGGTCCCTGATTCTGCTTACTCTTTACATCTCATTTTTTATGGTTCTAATTGACTTTGCACAAACTCTAGTGATAGCATACACAAATGACAAGTTTATAGTTACAGCAGTGTCCTTTGTCTTCTTTTATTAATTGTTCGGGAATCATAATTGTGTCTAACATAAATTTGGAGGAGGGAAATTAGGGAAAGTGAGGGTTACAACTGTTTAACATTTCAAGCTAGAGCACAAAAAAAAGGGACTTCCAGAAATAGAAAGTTGGACTCATAAAATTGGACAGGGGATTGTTTTATTGGAGGTTCTAGCATTTATATTCCAGGACTCCCAATCCATTTTAGCACTCTCTTTGTTTAAATTCTCATTCGTACTAGGAAGTTATATGCAAATAAGCTAGGATGCCTGTATCAGCATTCGAGCATTTTTCAATGTCTTTTAATGTTTGTTGCAGCCACTTATTAGAGGTAGTCTTGTTCATTTTGTAAACTTGTGTGTGGATTGAACTTCCATTAGATGTTGACACCCAAGTGGAAAGGATGGTTTTGTAGCCTTATTAAGTATTGATGTTATTGATGTCTATTAAGGGAGTAATTATTCAGTAATTCTGGAGCACCATATGACATTGCTTATGTGGTACTCCTATCTAATCATGTACAATTGATAACAAATGATCTACTATAGAATATTGTCTATTTATAGGAGGAAAGTGGTTACTTAGCAAAGCAATAAATTAGTAGTAGTTGTTAGATCCATTGCTGATTCTTTTCTTGATACGCCTTTATTAAGTAGATAGGAGACAAGGGAGACCCATTTAGTATGCATCACACATTCTTATTTGCTAGGCATACCACATAGGCAATGCCACATGGTATTTCAGGAGTACTTAATAATTTTCCCTGTTAAGGAGCTTGTTGATGGGTTCTCGCGAAACATTCCTATAGTGGCTCCCCAAATTCAGGGCACAGCCAGTCCGGTTAATTTGGACCACCGATTATCTGGGAAGAGAAGCCACAACACCTAGCACGAGAAGTGATCATTCCTAACCCTGAGGGGTAACTTGATGGGTAAGACCCCAACTTTGTGTTCACGGGGTTGCTAGTTCTAGTCCTCTTGGGGCCGCAGGAGCTTTATCCAATCGTTAACTTCAGGGCTGAACTCGGCAGGAGACATTTAGGGTTGTCAAAAAAAAAAAAGAAGTAATCATCATTCCGTGTGTTGATAATACAAACGATATTTGCTGATTTTTTTTGGTTTGTTTCCAGGTGATGTAGTTGTCCACATTTTTCTTCCTCAACAGCGAGCTTTCTATAACTTGGAGGAATTCTATGCCAACGCAACGCCCATTGAGTTGCCTTTTGAAAACCAACAACCCTTCCGCAGCTGAGAATTCTTCCAGTGTTTGGTGAAGGTGTTAAAAGGGTTTCTCAGAGGAAACAACTTGGTGTTTGCCTAATTTGGTTTAACTGACATTGGCATAGCCATAACAACCTCAGAGAGGTCTGAACGTTGTTCTTTCCTTGCTCAGTTTGCTCGGCCCAAGATGACGCTCTGTTGATCGGTGATGGAGGAGCAAGGGAATCTTTTAGTGAAAATGTAATTTGTTCTTGTAGACTATCTATGATTCTTCTGTTACTTCTTGGTTTGTAACTGTTGCAGACTCCACCAGTTAAACGAAGAGGATCAAAGTGTTATTTAACTCGATTCCTGACTGCCAGTTAGTAGAAATGACAATGGAGTAGAGCAGAGGTCAGGACAAGAACGTAGATGTGATGCTAAGGAATGGGGCAGAGGCAAGGGCGCGGATGTGATGTTCTCTGTCTTCATTCTAGGGGTGTACAAGAGACTTAAAAAATTCAAAAACCGAACTAATTCGACCTTTATGGGTTGAGTTGGGTTTGTTCGATTTTTACAAGTAGTTGGTATGGTCTTAGATTCTAAAAAAATCAAATTAATAATATTGGTTCGATTCCTAGGTTAGTTTGGGATTAACCCGAACTAATTCGAAAACCAAACTGAACCAATCTAATTAATATATATATATACACACAAGTGCATATATATAAAAAATATTAACTATTAGGTTACATATATGATTATTGTGAGCATGATATAGAAAAAATAATCACTAGATTAGATAATTATTATTAATTATTATTTATTTGTTATATGATATTTATTTTTGCTAATTTTTTTGTTAGATATTTGTTATTTTCTTTACTAAATAGATTGTAAAATAATTATTTAAAATTTTATTTTATACTTTTATTATACTATATAGGTGTTAGTTTTTATTTTTTATTCATTTAAAATTTTTAAAATTTATACATAGTAAGTTTTTTCATGTGCGGAAAGTAATTTTTAAAATTTATGGAGCTGCAGTTTCAAATTGAATTAATCCGATTTTTATTGATTTTGTTTTGTTTTGTTCTATAACATGATTGGGTTAATTTTGGGTTTAAAAAAATTAATAAAAATTAATTCAATCTTAAATTTAGTATGAAACTAAACTAAATGGATGCATGCACCTCCTTCATCTCATGTCTTATTGGAAATGGAGTGAGAGGAGGAAATTTAATAAAATAATGGGGCAAAGTTATGGTGGGGTATTTGTTACTTCCAGAAAGAATGCTATTAGTGAATGGTTAAAATGAAAATTGAAAGATATAGACGGTGTGTTTTACTATCAATTTATTTTAACGTAAAATATTTTATAATAAAATATTTTATATATTTTTTTTAAAAGAGCAAGTTGTTTTTGGATAAGAACACCACACTTTCCGGGGAGATCACCAAAAGGATTATTGGGTGGTTTTGTTGGGTTACAAACCCACCATTCGTACCCATCTCATCCATTACACATTAATTTACTTCACATATTTAATTTGAAAATTGTATTTCAATTGTTAACCAAACATCGAAAAATATAAGAAAAAATATTATCTTTTGTAAAGATATTTTACTAGAAAAATATATTTATTGTAAAATATTTTATATTAAAACAAACAAAGTCTTAGTTTTATTATATTTTTAAACGATGTATTAATATATTAAATGTATTGAATAATTATAATCGGGACAAGACGGTGAATAAAGGGGTGTGTGATGCAAATCTCACTCTCACTATTTTTTATTGTCGGCAAAAAATTAAAATGAAAGACTCATGAAAAGAGAGAAAAATAAAAAAACTCATGAAAAGAGAAAAAATTCGTAGACAAAATCAAAATGAGAAAAATTACCATTTCTACTAGTTTGGATTATTTTTGTGACATTTAACTTCTTTTTTTCTACTCTTTATTTTTTTATTATATTTTTATTTTTTCAGATCATCTCAAAAAAAATCAAAATTTAACTAAAAGATTTAGAAACATACTATAAAAAATAAGTAAAAATATTTAGCTTGTTGATTTGCTTCTTAAAATGTTTTCATTTTTTGATTAAGTTTTCCTACTTTTTTAATTTGTCAAGTAAGAGAAATTTGAAAGGTGTTCTTTTACTAAAAGATTAAAAAAATCATTAAGAATGAAAATAAGTAAATAATATAAAATATATCATTATCTCAAATGAACGAGAATGCGAGAACTCAATTTCATTTTCTACAGCTTCATATAAACTTGCTTGCACGCCCACGCCCACGCCCACGCCCACGTGCTCACAGCTGAATGGCAAGGGACCCTTGAGATTCCATCATCAACAATTATGAACCCAACCTTGTTTGGTGGGATAAAAAGGTTGGGATTAAACTATTGTATAATAATTCCATGTACATTTTTGTTTGGGTACCAAATTTGTGTGAGACTTTTTATTCTCTTCAATCACTTTTGTCCCTCGTTGAGGAACTAATTGTATCCCAAGAGGGGGCAAATTTGGCTAGTTTGGGATATTATTAAGTTATTCTATTATAAACCAAACATCATTCGGTACAAAAAATACTACATTAATAATTCAATTTATAATACTCTTGATACTATTAATCCAAATACAATAATTATTCCACAAAAATAATCCTTTTACTAAGCGAGGAGGCATTGTAGACAAGGAATGACCAGGGAATAAATAAATCAAGAAGGAACCGTCATATGGAACAAAGCCTACCATCAAAAAAAGTAAATTCACAGGAGTAACATAAACATACTTGCTACTTTTTCATATTCTTCTCTCCTGTGGCAAAGAACAAAAAACAAAAATGTAAAGCAAAGAACTTGATACAAAGCTTTTATCCATCCGAAAAAAAAGAAAAGAAGAACCCAACTAACGTTTTCGCTTTCTTTAGTCCATAAACAACAAACACTTCCATTTCAACACCGATGGCTTCGTTATGCACCCAAAGCATCCAATCTGCCACCGACTCTCGTGAAGGGGGTTAAAATGTCCCTTGCACTTCGACTCCAAATACACTATTCTTCCGTATCTTCTCCAACCAAGACTACATCTCTCACCCTACTCCTGTGCAACACTTCATGTAAAGGTCTCCGTTCAAAACATTACCTATTTACAGTTCATCAGAACTCAACTCAGCTAGATGTATGCTCCATAAACTTGGATGGAAATTGCAGATTGTAAGTTAATAAAGCTTACTCCAGGACGAGAAGAGCTATGGAACTCCAACAGAGCAAAACTATGGAGACTAACACCCCCAATCACGAAGCAAATAGCAATTCAAGGGTAGCCACATTCAGGGATTATGGAGATTCATTCCTGCAAAACACAAGCCAACAGATGTAAGTGTTGTCAATAGCATCCATAAGCAAGGAGAAAGAAAAAAAATAACAAAAATAAATAAATAATCACAACAAAAAACGCAATGAAATAAAATGTGCAAGATTATAAATCTACAATGACAATACTTGATGAAGTATAAGGGTTTGTTTAACAATGGTTGAAAGTATAAGATAAACTTGGCAACTCAATAAGTTGGGGCACAGTAAGAGGAAAGAGCAATTTTCACTTTTCCTTTCAAACTGAAGCCTCTCTTAAGCATACAAACTCAGACTACACCCACCCCTATCTGGCCTGCTCACGTAAGATGATTGTTTGACTCCGCCAAAAGAGATACTACTATATGCCTGAATGATTAATAGCCCTAGTTTGCAGGCAAAACCCAGAAAATACAACATGATTCTCAAAGAGGGCAATTACTTGTGGAGGGGAGGAAAACACATCAACAATTTATTCTAAATTTGATTTTAAACAGGTAAGGGGCCAAACTGTTTTGATAAAATCAGAACACGTCTTAAAATGTAAGCTCCGATGCATTAAATATTTTGTGTGTATGCGTGTATACCTGCAAATTTTTGTAAACACACAAAAACATAGAAACTCACCACGAAAAGGGAAGCCAACAAATATAAGAACTCGTATTATTATCCTCACCGAATTATGCGGATTAGATAAACATATTACTCACAAATGTCTCAGGAGCTCTTAGGGTTTTTATTGTACCATACCATGCATGTATTTGAAATTACATTCCTCCTAATATGAAACTTGTAAAATGTGGTTTTCATATTCCAATTATATTATGATGTTAGTACTCAGCAAGTCATTCGTGTTTGTACTAACTACAAACTTCAGTTTCCATGCATCATTTAAAAACAGAAGTTTCCTATTTGCTAAAAGAAGTTTCCATGCTTCTTGTTTACAAAAAAGTTTCTTAGTTTCACATTTACTAAAATAAGTTTCCTTGCAAGCGATTTGACTTGGAGACATGGATTACGGTTGATATTCAGCATGTTTTGCGCGTGATTCAAGTGCATGTGCAAGCAAAGAACGTAAGGGCCATCTGAAGTAAAGCAAGCATGCTCACACAGATGTTAAAAATGAACAGGAGTTACAGTTACAGTTTGCCGTGTGTTGACTTGACTGTCCAGGGTCGATTAAACTTAACTCCATATCATGAGTGGCTGTCCAACCAGGTTCATATGTTTCTAGAAATCCAATCTTTGCCTTGTTAGGCAGATCATGGGGATGAACAAATGGCACTCCTGATGGCCACCCAATTTCCAATCTTATATTGGCACATGGGCTATCAAGTGTGTGGATGTGACTCTCGCAGTCCTTCAGGGTGCAGAACCTCAGCTTGATGCCCTTCTTATCAGCAATGTCCTGAACCCTCTCCTTGAGAACTCTCTGTGCCTCGAGCCGTAATCTCTTCGAAGGTGGCAGAGGTTTGCATCTTGCGCTACTCTTCCTCCTTCTCAACAATGGCTTCATAGATCCTGTACGAGCATTTCATCAATCCAAGGACCTGTTATTACAAACTCCTTACTAAGAGCTACTCAACACATTACACACAAAACAAATAATGGTAATTCAAATTTCCCACCAAAGGTACCACAATGAAATGCTACACCAATTAATCCAGACAATATAACAAGGCATGCCATCTTAAATACACCGCTGGGTGGATGAATTGCCCCTTTTACTCCTACTCTTTTCACTCAAAGTCAAAACTGAAAAGAAAAGGCCATTTTTGTCATTACACATATTGGGAGTGGCTAGCATGCATGTTTAGAATGCCCAATTCATTATGTTCAGGTTGGGTGCCCTAATTATTAAAAATAATAACCACTCTTTTGAATGTTAGTAGAAGACGACTTGACAAAAAAAGGTAAAACTCTAGAACAATTTATGCAGTAGTACTAAAGATATACATCTTCTATACAAACTGACAGTACAAGAATTGGGTCAAAACGATGATCAACTATTCCTCTTAAGTATTTGAATTTCATGAATTGACAGCAAGGTTGATATTAAAATACATTGTCTGCTCGTGGTTTTAGTACCAAAAAGATCAATCAAGGATGAAGCTAATGCAAGACTCTTTTGAAAGGGTGCATTACAACATCTATTCTCTGCAAGCAATACGGAAATTGAATAGTTTGAAACAAAGCAAATCAAGGGGGAAGAAAGACAATTAATTCAAAGCATTTCTGCCACAAATTTCAAAACCTGCAACTCAAAGCTTTCCTAGGTAACATGCTCCATGGTGAGCCTTGATAGGCAAGGCCACACATGTTTTTGACACAATGAGCCTAAGAGACATTTTACCACCACAATTAAAAACTCAGTTCTGCAGTGTTCAACTTGGCAAAAGCTCCTCACCTTAATAAAAAATAAGCAAGTAAATATGAATTCAAAAATCAAAAGGAACTCAAGGAAAGAAAGAGCAATGAATGGAAAATAAAATTCTCCTTTCATCCTATGTGGGATTCCTAGTATGGAAGGGAAAGAGGGGGGAAAAATCTAATAGAAAACCAATAAGTTATTTTCCTCCTCACTTTCCTTTTTTATTCTTTCCTCTTTCCCTTCCTCTTTCTTAGTTTTAGTTACCTCTTCTTTCTTTAAAATCAAACAAGTTAAAATTATCTTTTCTCAATTCCCTTTCTCTTTTCTTACACAACCAAACAAAGAAAAATAAATACTTTTCCTGGAATTTCTCTCTCACTTACTTTCCCTTACTTTCTCTCCCCAAAGAAGTCCCAAACACAATCAAAGGCTCTAGATAATCATTTTAAGGCTGAAGATAAGCCATAAGCTGTTATATCAGATCTCTTCAGATACAGACCCTATGATTTATTTTGTACTGTTAGTTCAGCTGAAACAAGGCAAACCAGTTTTCTGTAAACAGGTTCCTAACCAAAAAGGAGATGGCACAGCAGCAACAAGTAAAAAATGAGATCTGTGGATTTTATCATGGTATTGTAATTTGTTAATATCGTTAGGTGATCAAGGAGGATAACCCCCCCGCCTTTCCCAAAAAGGAAAAATCAATAATCCTTTGGCTTTCTTTCTGAAAATCAGTCATATCCATGCACCAACAAAACTTTAGCCATGTGAAATAAAGAACCTTTTTTTGACAAGTGAGATAAAAAAAATGCTTATATGACCATCGAATTTTTCCAAATAATCAACGACACTTACCGTCTTGGGCTGGAGGAAAATTGAAACTTGCGAAATTATGCCTGTTAAATAATTGATCAGTTGGGTGTGATCTTTGCATGAAGTCATCCACTGGTACTGGAAGCTGAAATTGAGGTTCAACGCCATGACCGGCCGCTCTCATTTCTGAACAATTAAGACTGGTCATTGATTTAGGCATAAGTTTGAAAGCCAGAGAACACCGTCCGAACATGTTACCCTGTAGATTACCAATCTCTGTCCTGTGCAGTGCAGGATTTACATAGCCAGCAGTTGCCTGATACAGAGCAAGTCCAGTGTATACAATGGCTTCTTGGGGACCAAGATCACCGTCTACAAGGACCCAGCGACCATGAAAGTCTCTTATATATAAACCCAGCTTATCTGATTTAACAAGAGATATAAGGCTTTTGTCAACTTGATGCTCATGCTCAGAAAACATGACCAGCTGACCATCCTCCTGGGATGTCATATTATGGTGTTGAGCTCCCTGAAACGATGGCCTCGCATAACAGCAGATTGAAAGTACTGAAGAAGATATTTCCCTATTTCTCAGGGGAACGTTATCGAGTATTTCAGTAAATGGAGAGCTACGCAAATTCAAATAGAAGCTTATGGCATCCAGTATGTCCCTGGCAACTTTCCCAAGCAGTGCAAATATGTCTGCCAAACCAGCAGGCGGAAATTCCATTTCATTATCAGGTTCCGTGGGAGTCAGGCCTGGTCTGAAATCATAAGTTTCTTGCCACAGTTGAGGGTCTGCATAATAACCAGAGGTCTTGCACCACTCACGGGAGTCATTTGTATGAATCATATCTGCAGATGGGTAGGACGGTCTTTGATGGAAGTAGAGATGAGCAGATTCCAGAGAAGACCTCAAAAGAGCCGCATCTGTGGGTTGTAGTTGAATGATAGCAGCAGAATATTGAGCCAGTGATTGTGACAAAGTCGAAACTGATAATTTGTACAACTCAGATGGAAGGCCTTCAGAAGGTATCAGATCGCTGAGCTTCACACGGCCTAAAGAAGGCAGGCCATTGCCTGCCATGGAAGCTTTTCAGGTGGTCAACTAAGTTAAGGGCAAAATAAACCTAGAGCGGTCACTCCATTTATCTGCATAGAAGGAATGGAAAAATGGCATTAATCACAGGCAACCTAGTCTCACAGACTCACTGAGTTTGCACATAAATAAATAAACTATTGTGTTGGGTTTGTGAAGCCTGCTTAGTTCGGGGACTATGCTCCCGAGGCAATAGGTAGGAAGGGTATTACAAGGTAGGAAGGGTATTACTAATTTACTACAACTTGTCAATGTAAACCCTGGAAAGGATATATTTATAAATTATTTGTATTTGATTTTAGAGGGCATTTATTAGATTTAAGTTTAAATTTTAATTATTTTAAATTTAGTTAGATTGTTTAAATATAATAATTATTTTTTTTATTCTTATCTTATGTATTCTGTTTCTTATTTATAAGCTTTTAACTGGTATTCTAAATCACTGAATGATTAAATAAATAACTATTTTATAAAATTGTTGTGAATTATAATTCAATCTTATGTGCAGATTTTTAAATTCTTTTAGGTATAAATTTCAAAAAACTTGTTGCGGCATCAATTTAGTATTAAAGTAAATAATTTTATTTATTTTTTATTTTTTATTTTTTATTTTTTATTTTTTGTCTTCTACCCTATTCTATGGTGAAAACAAAAAAAAAATTAGTTTTTTTTCACCGGTGTTTATTGTCATAAAATAAAATAAATAAATAAAAAAAAAGAGAAATATGAAGAAAAAAAAAAAGGTAGAGTTGAAGAGAGAGAGAGAGAGAAACAGAAACCCTAATCCCCTAATCCGCCACACACTACGAAAACCAGTCCATCATACACCGGCACCGCCATCATCAATCCAAGCCGAAACCCTAATCGGCGACAGAGCCACATCCCACCGGAGACTCCAACTTTCATCGGCCACCCATCCAGCGTCACACAGCGCCGCCATCACCAAAGGAGCCTCGTGAACAAACCCTAGCCGACGCCGTTCACGATTCAATTGCTGCCAAATTCCGTCAATCTCGGCGGCGAAGACATCAGCAGCACCACCACACCCCCTATCCGACCTCAATCAACCGAACTACCCCAAACCCTCATCGAAGCACACCCCCATTCGGCGACTCCCTCCCTCCTCGGCACCTTCCTCCCTCGTTAGCGACCCCTCTTCCGTCGGCGACCCTGAGTCTCGAAGGCGACACCAGATCTCGTCGGCTCAAATCTCCTCAACGTCGCTGACCCAACCGAACCTCGTCGACCAGTAATTTTGGCCCAATCCCAGCGGGCTTCCGCAAAAAAATTAGGCCAAAAATGGGCCTCGGGCGAGCCTGGGCCGGGCCTTTTGTAGGCTTTCATTTTTTTTTATTCTTTTTTTTTGTTTTTATTTTTTTTATTTTTTTAATTTGTTGTATAAAAATATAATATTATAAATTATTAAATTTAAACTTTATAATTTATTATAAATTTATTCATTAGCTTATTATTTTATTAGTTTATTATAAGTTTATAATTTATAAATTATTAAATTTTTAGTTTATTATTAGTTATAGTTCATGATAAGTTTATAATTTATATTAGTTTATATTATAAACTAATATAAACTTATAATAAAATAATAAATTAATTTATTATTTTATATTAGTTCATGATAAGTTTATAATTTATTAGCTTATTAGTTTATAAATTTATACTTTATTAATTTATAAGTTTATATTATTATAGGTTTATTAATTTATTATAAGATTGTAAATTAGTTTACTTATTATATATTAATATTAGTTTTATAAATTATGTTATAAACTAATATTTATAATAAACTATTATGTTAAATTATAGTTTATAATATTGGTTTATAAATTATGTTAAATTCTGTTACAATAAATACAATAAGTTTATTATAATACATAAATACATAATACATAAATAATTATATACAATAAGAGAGTAGGGCCGAACAGGCAAAGCCTCAGGCTTGGGGCTCAAGCCTTGGCCCGGCCCGACCTGACCCACAAGCTTGAGGGTGTGGTTCAGGCCCGTAGCTAGGATTTTTTGCCTCGGGCGGACTGCTATAGTGTCGAGCCATGGGCCAAAATTACAAACCTATTGACCACCATCCGACATCTATTAGTACTAGCGGCAACCTCAAGTCCACTGAGCCTCCACCACGATCCATATTGGGAAAATATAGAAATTTTTCATTAGCAAAATTGCATTTAATATTTATATTCTTTAGAAAATTTATAAATTTTGCTAAAAGTCCGTTTTATATTATCATTAATCTTTTTTTTCTCTAGTCATTATGAGCTATCGTGATCCACATCTTATCTTCTCTCACCATAGACCCGAGAGATCCTATTATCACGATCATACTATGACACAAACATGAAATCATCATCTCGTGAGATCTCAGGATAGGTATCCTAATTATTTCACCCATGATAGATATTATATTCAATCTACTCAACTTACTTACTCTGTTTCATCTAGATACTTGAGGCCTTCTCAAATTGTTGTTCCCGATCAAATTACCGGTGATTTTTTATAATTGCATATTTTGGAGAGAAAAAAAAGTAAAATTGTCGTTAATGAAAGTCTTCCTATTAATATAGTTTATGACTCTTACATTCAAAAGGAAAAACTTGTAGTTGAGCCGCATTCACAGCCTTACAAGGTTACTTGGGACGATAATCCAAAATTTGTAGTTATAACAAGATGTTTAGTGACAATCAATATTGGTAATTTATACGTGGTCAGTGTTTATTGTGATATACTTTCATTAGACGGTGACGTTGTACTTCTTGGTTGTCCTTGGATGTGTGAAGTGAGCGCTACTAAACGACCCAAAAATTATTACCGGATTTAATATAATGGTAACCCTATCCTGCTTAAGCCTCTACCACCCAAAGCCAAAGATCCTGAACCATTACCTTCATCTGATTCTTCGACGTTCACATATTCCAATTCAACTCCAATTAACCAGGAATAGGACTCTTGTCACACAAAAGATTTAATTGATCAAGATGTTCCTATTTGTCTATTAGTAAACGTAATTAATCTATCATGCGTTACTAATGTGTCAAAAACCTGTCACAAAGCGACATCAAATGGCCTACTTGAGCATTTACCTGTTGAGAGCTGTGTTGAGTTGAATGGTACACCTCCTGATCCTACCTTTACATCAGTCATTAGTGGTTTATATTATTATAAGTTTATTAATTTATTATAGGATTGTAAATTAGTTTACTTATTATATATTAATATTAGTTTTATAAATTATGTTATAAACTAATATTTATAATAAACTATTATGTTAAATAAACTAATAGTGTCGGGTGGGCTGCTATAGTGTCGGGCCATGGGCCAAAATTACACCCCTATCGACCACCATCCGACATCCATTAGTACCAGCAAAAACCTCAAGTCCACTGGGCCTCCACCACGATCCATATTGGGAAAATGTAAAAAATTTTCATTAGCAAAATTGCATTTAATATTTATATTCTTTAGAAAATTTATAAATTTTGCTAAAGGTCCGTTTTATGTTCTTATTAATCCTTTTTTTCTCTAGCCATTATGAGCTATCGTGATCCATATCTTATATTCTCTCACCATAGACCCAAGAGATCCTATTGTCATGATCATACTATGACACAAACATAAAATCATCATCTTGTGGGATCTCAGGATAGGTATCCTAATTATTTCACCCATGATAGATATCATATTCAATCTACTCAACTTACTTGCTCGGTTTCATCTAGATACTTGAGGTCTTCTCAAATTGTTGTTCCCGATCAAACTACCAGTGATTTTTTATAATTGCATATTTTGGAGAGAAAAAAAGTAAAATTGTCATTAATGAAAGTCTTCCTATTAATATAGTTTTTGACTCTTACATTCAAAAGAAAAAACTTGTAGTTGAGTTGCATCCACAACCTTACAAGGTAACTTGGGATGATAATCCAAAATTTGTAGTTCTAACAAGATGTTTAGTGATAATCAATATTGGTAATTTATACGTGGTCAGTGTTTATTGTGATATACTTTCATTAGACGGTGATGTTGTACTTCTTGGTCGTCCTTGGATGTGTGAAGTGAGCGCCACTAAACGATCCGAAAATTGTTACCGGATTTAGCATAATGGTAACCCTATCCTGCTTAAGCCTCTACCACCCAAAGCTAAAGATCCTGAACTGTTACCTTCATCTGATTCTTCAGCGTCCACATATTCCAATTCAGTTCCAATTAACCAGGAATAAAACTCTTGTCACACAAAAGATTTAATTGATCAAGATGTTCCTATTTGTCTATTAGTAAATGTAATTGACCTACCAGGCGTTACTAATGTGTCACAAAACGACATCAAATGATCTACTTGAGCATTTACCTGTTGAGAGCCATGTTGGGTTGAATGGTACACCTCCTGATCCTACCCTTACATCAGTCACTAGTGGTTTATCTCTAATCTAATCCCATTTCGTTGTCAACCCACTTATTTTCACTTCTTCTCTTACTTTGTTTGCCCATAAATTGGACTTTCATGTAAATTTATTTGAATTACCATTGAATATGGATACTAATGCTGATTTTCTTGTAGAGAGTTTAATACATTTTCAAGACACATTGCAGCCAGATGTTTCCTTCTTGAAAGTTTCTCAATTTTTAGCACATTAGCACAGTTCAAACTCGTCGGAGTCGAGTTCCTCTCGACATAGGAGAAATGATGGGGAACGGAAGGGATATATCTAAAGATTATTTGTACTTAATCCCAGAAGATATTTATTGGATTTAAATTTTAATTTTAATTATTTTAAATTTGATTAAATAGGATTATTTTAAATAAGATTTGGTTAGATTATTTAGATAAGATTGTTATCATTTTTTATTCTTATCTTTCGTATTTTTGTAGTCTATTTATAGGCCTTATAGGCCTTTAGCTGGTATCCCAAATCACTGAATGATTGAATAAATAATTATTTTTTAAAATTTGTATGAATTTCAATTCAACCCTATGTGCGTATTCCTAAATTTCTTTAGGTGTAAATTTCTAAAGGTTTATTCGTATTTGTTCCGCATCACCCAGTCTATATATTGTGGGCTGAGACACTGTTGTATCTTCTTTTCAGTCAGAATATAGTGCAATCCTAGCGTGAGCTCTGGAGCGTCGGTCTTATTTTCTTGGTTATTCTTCTCGCTATTGTGTGTGTTCGGTTGTTTCCCAACGTATTCAACTGGCATCACCCTAGAGGTTGGTCTTTACAAGTACTTTAGGGGTCCATTACTAAAAAATAAATGCATACGAGAAGAATGAGATAATCAGCATAATAAAAATTGGTGGTGGGAAATATGCCAATGTTGCTACAGCAACAAATCATCTCAAAAATCAACAATTTATCGAATATTTTCGGGTCACGAACTTGTATCAAATTCAACCATTAGCTGCTGCTAGGAAAAGCATCATAACTCATAAGGCAGATAATTGGGTTTCAAAGTTGCTAATTTGAACCCATTATGCATTTTATTCACTTCTCTTCGCCAAAAACTAAATATCTTTTTCTAATCCATTTAACAATTTAAAGAAATGAAGATTCAAAATAAAAAAATATCGAAGTTAACACAACAGGATTTCATTAGCTGCTGTTAGGAAGAGTATCATAACTCGTAAGGCAGATAATTGGGTTTCAGAAGTTGCTAATTTGAACCCATTATGCATTTTATTCATTTCTCTTCACCAAAAACGAACTATCGTTTTCTAGTCCATTTAACAATTTAAAGAAATGAAGATTCAAAAAAAAAAAATCCGAAGGTAACACAACAGGATTTCATTACGCCAAAATTCAGTCAGATAAGAACACACACGTGTACATATAGAGACACATAACGCATACATATACACACACACACAGGTCTCTTCGGGGGGGAGAGAGAGTGAGAGGACTGACCTTTAGTCCAAATTAATTGTCGACGCAAATTAACTATTATTCTGCTTTCAGAAGAATTGTTAGGGCTCCGTATAATAAGGAATCAACTCCGATGTTTCAAAGAGGAAAATACATACATATATATATATATATATACATAGAGAGAGAGAGAGAGAGAGAGAGAGAGAGAGAGAGGAAACTTTGTTGTATGAAATCCAGCGAGGAAACGCAGAAAGAGAACTTCACGGTTGCTGGTGTACTCGCTGCTCTCTCTCTCTCTCTCTCTGTCTCTCTCTCTCTGTTCTATTTATCTATTCGCCTCGTTTCCATTTTGATTTTAGAGACCTCCTAATTTACGCCTCGTTTGCCCATTTGACTTTAAATTGTACTTTTTGTTTAAAATTATTTTAAGCTTAAAAAATTAAATTTTCGTTTGTTAGAGAAATTGGGTGACTATAAATCAATAAAAATCTTTGCTTAGAGTTGTTATAATTTTAAAAATTTTATTTTTAGATAATTTTATATTTAATATAGATTTTATTTGATAAATTTTTACGAATAATTTTAAATATATAATTTTTATAAAAAAATAAATATATATAATAAAAATTATAATATTTTTAAAAATATTAAAAAAATTATATAAAAGGAAGAAGAGCTAAAAACATTTGAGTTATGAAATCAGATTTTTGATTTTTTAAACTTTAAGTAAAAACAAAACAAAAAATTTAACTTTAAACCAACTTAAAGACGATTGGCAAATGAAACCTTAATGTGGGAAAAATTAATGTGGGTTCTATTTTATTAACTTATTTAAAATTTAGCTCTTAGTACTTTTAACTATTATATAAGGGTTCATATTTTAAATCTAATATATAATATTAAATTTTTTTATATAATATTTGTGTAGGTATCAAAAATCTTACCACACTGAATTGAAACAATTTTGGTTTTCTATTTATTATAACTAACATTTTTATTTTCTATACATAATAATTGTGCTAATAAGTTTGTTATGCAGCGGTAAAAAAAAATACACAGGATAAAAATAATTTTTTTTAATTTATGTACTTACTTTATTTATTCCTATATATATTGATTGTTTGGCGTCCCTTAAAAAAATTCAAAAATCACAACACTTCACATTCATTCTACACTACGTACCCAATTTTATCATTTGAGAGTTTTTATAAATGAGCTGTTGTTACTGATTAGCTTGCCTAGATCAATTCTAATAGTTTTCACACTGAATGCACTCACTCACATCTCTGATTTGAGAGGATCCCTCACTTGTGGGATTGACAGTTTGAAGATTTGAGAGCCGTAAGCCTTTCGCATTAATCATGTTACGCATCATTCTGCATATAGCAAGCCTTAAAATAAAGTTTGCCCAAACTCTATTTCATTATTGTCATCAAAACACTATCAACTTTCAAAAAAGGGTGCCATTATTTGCTTTCTTGTAATAAAGATTGTTGTTATCATGAATAGTACAATTACAGGTGATAGTTCCAAGAAAATCAAACCGCTGCATCTCATGTATTAGTAAACCCTAATTGAAATGTTTGTTAATCATTTCTCATAGAATAGCCTACC
The DNA here is from genome assembly GCA_034768845.1 of Heliamphora exappendiculata. Classification (NCBI taxonomy): domain Eukaryota; kingdom Viridiplantae; phylum Streptophyta; class Magnoliopsida; order Ericales; family Sarraceniaceae; genus Heliamphora; species Heliamphora exappendiculata. The sequence goes on from JAOTRH010000025.1 coordinate 1,098,257, forward strand.
CAATATATTGCCAAGGGTATACTTACCAAAGAGGCATTTCCTAAAATGCTTAGATATTACACTGTTTGAGAGGTAATACTCAATATCTCCAGAAGTTGGTAATTTACCATCACTCAACGGGATTATAGTCGGAAAAAGTAATCATTCCCAACATACTTGGGCTAGAATCCAATCAAAATATATCATGGTCAAAACTTCTAACTTCTAATTATATTCAAAATGCTACCCACTTATAGACAGGCTAGTAACTCAACTGAAATCAAGTTGTAATGCTATCCAACTATGTTCTTGACATAATTCGTCCTGACCATAATTAGACTAATATCATACTTAATGACTGTTAAGTCGTTCATGCTTACTGGTTAAATAGATCTCACTGCATATTAGATTATTAATTCAACTGTACTTTTAATGGTGTGTAATCTAAAAGGAATAATCAACATGATGTCAAAGGCCAAGCTTTGCTTGAACTGAATAAAACTCCAAAACCAATTCACCATCCATGCATATCACTACATCCTATCGGCAAGGAAAATACTTGGTACACATAAATTCAACCACAAATTTTACAAAAAATTGCATCCGGGTCGTCTGTATGTATGTGAAACTATTGTGGATTCCACATACGCATGGATGGTCAGGATGCATTTTATGTAGTTAGTACGTGTATGTAATATTACTAATATCAGCTAATAGTAAGGCAGTCATAACACCACACCACACCATCCATCCACAGAAAATAGTTCCCCGAGCTCCAGCCACAAGTAAGAACTCATTTCCACATTCATGTACTTTCTGGGGGATCCGAATGCCTTCTCTTGGGCTCGTTGTCGCCCAACTGCAGCGAAACACAAATGTCCTCATCAGGATCAGCTCTCAGTGCAGAGAGATTCTCGGATGCCACCCTATCCGGTTTGTTGTTTCGGTGCAGCGGAGACCGTCCATTGAAGCTCGGGATGAACTGATGTTCAACACTTGGACACACATTGACTTTATCTTCTGAATGAAACTCGGTTTCAATTGGTGACGAGTTCATATCTGGGCCAACTGCACCATCTTTCAAAGGGATGTGCTGAATGTGAAGACCAAGAGGTTCCACTTTGTCCTTTGGGAGCATTACGTCAGGAGGTGAAAAATCCCCAACTGCCGAGCTAACTGCTGTTGCTGAAGCAGCTCTCCGTTCTTGCACCGCTACTATAAATAACAATACACGCACAATCAGAACAAAAGATAAACGTTATACATAACAGAAGACAAGAAACAGTAGTGAACCCTTCACTGGTAAATCTCCTATAGTTCCCTCCATGTCAAGTATGCATATTCTCTCCCTGTGGACCCGTATGCCTTGTTTGTTACCTGGATGAGGTCGGATAGCATAGGAGTGATAGGAGGGATAGGTACCAAGAGTCCCACTTCTTTTTTCCTTATAACAGGCAATATGAATAGGATTATATATACACTAAGAAATTTAGCTCAAATTTGATTAGAATGAAACAAAGAATAATATAAAAATTGTAGAACTATTTCTGAACATTAAATATGGAAGAAAGATAATTCAGAACCTAATATTAAATAATTCTAATATTATTAATACCACAAAATAGGGATTACGAATCCCATATGAGCCGGACCATTTATCTTAGTCCTGCGATACAAATGCGGGATTACTAATGAGAGTAGACAAATTCAGAAAAGTGGGCCCCACATATCCCTCACTCCCTCCCCCTCTCCCCCGTTTCCAAATTAACCCTTTACTATAAGACATGATAAACTAATCAAAATCGAAATCACCAAATATCCTATGTTTCTGGTGCATCACCCCTTATCAGAAAATCCAAGGAGAAAATGCATTTCAGTAGACAATCCTCTAAAAATACAGAAATGAATAGCATTCCTCACAATTTGTGAGATCTCAGCGGCAAGGGAAAACACAAGTAGGAGCACGGATAAAGAGAATCTACAACACAGCTATGTTTTGATCCCTAAAATAACTGTAACAGTTGAAATGAATAGCATTTCTCATAATTGACATGATACCATGAACATCTCTGCTCTAAGGAAATGAGTGAACAAAACCAGAAGCATAGAGTAATAAAGTGAACATAGGAAAAATAAAGAGGCATTAACAGTATTTTTATTTAATATCAAAGCAGAAAAGCAACACAAAACTTAGGGAAATGAAGAAACCTTTTAGTGCTTCATTACTTGTCATAAGATCCAGTTCAAGGAGATTGAGCAGGCGACCAAGATCAACCCCACTTGTCCAATTCTCTGGAGGCTGACCAACTTTCAACTTAAGCCGGCCCCTGTTAGCAGTTCCACCCCATATGATCCCAATTGGCCTAGGCTTCTCCCCATTCTTACCCTTTAATATGATTAGGCTTCCACTGTCTCCTTCAAGATCAAATGTTTGTTGGTTCTCACCCACAACAAGAAAATCAGTTAAAAAACATATCCCTTTCTCGTCATTGTACTCAAGGGCATAAGCCAGAACAGTTCCAGTTGTCAGCCCAGAACTTCTTCCAACCTTCATCACTTGCTCACCAATAAGGGTATTGATTGGAGACTGCAAGTCTACAATTTTCACATCTCCAATCTCTCCTACACCTTTTACCGATGTAGTTACAGTGGACATGGCGAAATCATCAGCAAAAGGGATAAATGCCCCATCTGCTCTGACAAATGTTTCTGCAGGTGACCAAATTGCAATTTTTATGTGTAGTGGTTTCAGATGTAAGTAGAACATCAAAAAACAGGAAACCCATTAGTAGAAGCGCAAATTTAATCATGAGAATATCTTATCCAATAAAATTCCAAATCTGCCTAGAACAATAAAAATCTTCATAGCATATTTAAAATAGAAGTACTGGAGAGTGGCCACGAAGAAGTTAGGTATGAAGGAACAATGATTTTGCTTAAAAATGCATCTAGCCTGACTAACACAAATAGACATGGGACATATAATCACAGTGAGATGACCTTCTTATGGTTCAATAATCAACCAAGTAAATCTATAGGTAGGACTTATTTAATTTGTTCAGATCTGACCCTAAGTACACAGCATATTTTTACAGCAGTTTAACCTCTCCAGTTGGAGTCATTAAGGGGCCAAATAGGATTGGGTAAGGACTGGCACAGTAGCTGTAAATAATTCCTTGCTGCAAAATACTTGAAGTCAACTAGCAATAACTCTAAAAATTGTTTTAGGAAGAGTTTCCCCAACATGGCTAATGCAATTTACAAGTACCGCAAGGATAAATAAAAGTGTCATTTGTCACAACATAGTTTATTATAATCAGACCTATTTTTGGAAACAATTTACCTGAATTTGTGCCTGCAAAGATGCCATACCAAAGCTCATCTGTGATGAATGAAGTAGCTCTCTCAACTGCGCCAAGATATATACCAGGTCCAAGTGTTGGAGGCAATGGATGAAACATTTTCTGATTAGGATAATCCAAGTCAACTGCAACATGCCGGTTTGTGAGGAAACCAACTTGTTGATTTCCTGTCTGACTCCTCACAATGGCACCCAAAGTCCCATATGTCTCCTGACTTGCTACCTAAACACAAGCATGAAACCACAGTTTAGTTTTTCAATAAATATTACAGATGGGATCATGGGAAACATAAATAATTTCACTCGAAGAACTATTCCAAGAAAGGAAAAGAAGCAATAAACAAAGGAAATTAAAAAACACAGATAGCAGTAGAACATCTTGTTAGGAATTTATTTTACATTACTGTAAGAAATAAAAAACTTAGTATAAAAAATGATAAATCAATTAGCAATTAAAGTGTATGGATCAAGAAATGTGAAATAGTATCGCTTGTGAACTTGTGAGAGGCACGAAAAAGTTGTCGTCCTTTGGTCACATTTTCCTTCCTTCATGCAGGTTCTGGAAAAATTGCTCCAAGATACAACCAACATATTTGTCTTCTTCATGCAGGAGCAGGATCTAACAAAACTGCTGTAAGATACAACCCACATTAAACTTTTGGTGGTACATGGGGTGCCAATATGAATCAATTTCCCAAAGAAAACAATGTAATGGTAAGAATGAGAAAGACTCATTGCATCAGTTGAACTTGCACAATCGAACTTGCATGCTAATCAATCAATGGCTGCACCACCATGCGTCTTGGGAAGATTGAACTGTGCCAGTGCCACCGCAGCAACAGTATCCCTTCAACGCACCAAACTACCACAGTTCATGTGGTTACCATAACTCAGCCATTCCACTTTTTCCTTCTTCTCATGACCTCTCCCTTCACTGTGAAACCTAACCTGTCTCTCTCCTCAATTGCAAGTCGTTTGCAGCTCATTCCCTCAGCAGAGATTTCACCGATTTCCAATGGAAATATGATTGTCTATGTAAAAGTAGACTGCAGGTAAACCCCAGAAATTGGTATGGCACAGTTGTATAAAGCAAAGTAACTTCTGAGAATTTTCTCAAAGATCCACGGAAACTAAAAAGTGGTTTGATCAATTAAGCTCTGCATAACTTCATTTTTAATTCTTACCGGTCGAATTTTTTAATCATTTTGTGTGTGCTACCTTTATTTTGAAGCTATTTTATTTGCATGCTTTATGCTTAGAGTTAAAATTAGATGTTCCGGTTTTTCTAAGTGAAGAGTTTGATCATTAAGTGGAAATTAATCAACAAAAATGAATGTTGTTCTGGTTATAACCCACATGTATCTATTGTCCAATTAGAGAACAGGTCTTCTTTTGTTTTTTCTTTTATTATTCTTTTTTGTGGGTTTCACAATTTGGTTCTTTATTTTGTTAAAGTTCCCTTGAGCATGGATCTGTTCTCTGTTTAGGGTGGGAATATTGGAATGGATATTGAGCCTTGGGTTGTCATGCACACTTTAATGACTAACTTGATTTCTTTATTTGACGATGGCCACATGACTTAAGTTGCTAAGTTGATGCATTCAGATTGACCTAAGTTGACTTTTTCTACATTTAATTGTTAAATAGGATAAAAATTTGTATTGGTGGCTAATGTGTATATGTCTATATTGATGTTTATATGACATAAGCACAATATAAAAAATGGAGAAATTTCATAACAAGAGACTAATAACAAAATCTACACTATCAGGAACAGATAAAATGAGAATGGGGCAAGAAATATAAAAAACTTTTTTTTCTTTAACAAGTGGCACAAACATATACAATGTTACCACATCCAGTAGCTTTGTGACAACCAACTACCTTCTAGGATAATCTAGTACTTTATGAGGAACTCACAAAGGGGGGCAACACCAACTTTTGGCATTTTGAAGTATGCCATTTGAGAAACTGACTCTCAAACATTATGAACTCATTACCTGTTCTAAGTCACAAAGTGGATCACAAATTACCTGTTCTAAGCCAAGCCTGCGTTGAAGATAAAATATTCTTTGGAAACTAGGAGCATGGAATCCTGAATAGGACCACGGTTAGTTGAGTACCAAGTTACCAACCTTAAATTTTATGCATTAATTATTTCAACTTATATGCAGACATTATGTATAGATATTAAAAACAACGTAGCGCATTTCCCCCAGTTAAGCGATATCAAAAAAAGAAGACTGCAATAAGTTGAGAATACCTGAGACCCTGAACCAATGCATGGGTCACTCCCGCGGAGGTCATCAACAATCTCTGTGTACAACTGCTCCTTGGGTGCCGGCTCAGGCGCACCAAAATATGAGAATTCCACTACATCCACATCACACCATATACCTCCTGGTCCCTGGGGATGTAAGGCCATTTTAAACTCAAAGCAATATAAAACAATTCTAAAATGGAGCTAGTATCTAAGATTACCACCACCTTCCTCCCCCCTTCTTCCAAAAAAATATAAAAACAAAATATAGGAGAGCGAGTGAAGCTAAAACAAAGATGATTAAGATTGAAGGAGAATAGAAACAGTATAAAACAAAACAAAGGAAAAGCAGGAAGGTTTCACAATGTGAGTAGATTTACCCTCACCTGTTCAATTACCTCCCCAAAACACACAGAAAAGAAATTAATAGGTACAGAAGATGAAAATGGAAATCCACTCCTCACCTCTAGAGCAGAGGGTAGACACTGGATGTGGCTGAGCCATTGCTTGTGAACTTTCCGGGAAACAAAAACTAGAATAGCCGGAGTATCTGTCAAAACACCCTGTCGAATACGAAACCCAACTGCTGTGCCAAGACTGTAACATCTCAGAATTTTGCTATGAAATGCCCTAATGGTCATGAGCTCAAGCAAGGTGGTTGCTTGTTGCCCTTTTGGAAACTGACCAAGAGTTTCAGGTAGCACCCCTTTCTGTAGGTTTGCAAAATAGTTTGCCCTCTCTTCGGCAGCACCATTTAATCGGCTAGAAGTAGGCCATGAAAAGTAAGCAGCATTGCTCTCAGAATGTTGTCCTGCAGATGAATAGGGTTGTAGTGTTGCAGGGCATAGTGAAGGCAGATTAGTATGACTACAACCGTTTCGTTCAATATCCAAAGTCGATTCTTCTGATGGGGTTGAACCAGAGCAAGGAGTGGTCAAATCCAACCTTCCCTGCTCCATCGTTTAGGCTCCTAGGACAACAATTTAATGATCTAGTGATGGTCTACATATTCTGTAAACAAACAGAAGATCCACCAGGATGTTAGCTTTTATTTGGGTCGTCTTCCTTTTTTTCTCTTCACATATAAGCTCTCCCAAGTTTTAAATATAAAAATCTAAGACAAAGAACGATACACTGAGAGTGTTATCATAATTTATTTTTGCAACTTTTAGCTTGTAGCACAACAAAAAAATTAAAAAAATCCAAACATATGTACTTATAGCTTTTTGCCTATAGCTTATGATTTTAAATTAACAAACAAATGTTCTATTGCTTAAAGTTACAAGTTTACAAATATAACCATTTATAATAGCTGCTTTAAATCATAATCATATCTTTACCGTTATAATCTATAAATTCATAATTCTAGCTAAAACAAACATCATCACTATATCTAACTATCTGCACAACAAAAGTGAAAACAAATACGGCACCTATTACGCCTAAAAGTGTCTGGAATTTCTTCGAAGCAATCCAAAGGTATAGGACTAAAATTAAAGGCAAGAAAAATGCACTAAACAGTTCAGTGCATCCAAGATCAAGCTAATATTTGATAGGAAAGCAAATGTAACTTGTAAACACGGAAAAAAAAAAAAAAAACCTAGTGTGAGTAACGATTCACTGCAGAAATAGATACAAGTATAGCCCACGTAGTTCAAGAAATTTTACCTTAAATCTTGAATAAAAGCGAGCCTGTCAATGAGTGGCTAACAGGATGTGTGAAATTATAAGGAGCAATATATTAAATCTATCAATATTGAAAACTTTTTTAAGGATCAAAATGGACATATAACAAGCACATTTCTTAAATACGGACCAACCAAATTCTCCTAAAACAATAAAATCAAATGTACGAAACAAACCGTCAAAGATAACCAGTTCTTGGTCTAACAAGAAACGGATGAAGAACATGATCGTACAGAACAACCCAGAACAGAAAACAAATACAAATAAAAGATAAACACAAAACAATGAAGCAAAACCTTTCTTCCTTTTTTTTCTATCCCATAAAGAAAAGTTAAGATTCTGACAGGTACTATAGTTAATCTTTGAGTAGTTTGTGCATGGATATATCAAAGAAATCAAGGGGGTAAAAGAAAAAAAATAAAGAAAGAGAAGGCACTAACTGACCAACAACAGCAAAGAAGATTATGGCGACTCTCCCTTCTTTTGAAGCGTTTTGGATGCCCTGCGATTATCTCACATCACCCAACAGCGGAATTTGAGCGGTAAGTCTCTTAAAATTTTGCAGAGATTGCGAACCCGCGCCAAGTTTGCACATGGCACGACGATAAACCCAGATACCGCTGCTGCGGAAATGAGGAAAGGGCGTTTAAATGGCACGCTCAGAGAGAGAAAGGGAGAGGACAGGTGCGGAAGAGCTACCATACGAAGGGGCTCACGGTACTAAGCGTGAGCTCTCCATGTTAGCCACTGGATTGGTTTGATTACACAAATTTTGCATTTTGCTTTTGTCAGATTTTAATAATTACACCATGGCCCGCAGGATTTTGTTGCACTCTTGCGGCTTCACTATTCACTATTCATTATTCATTATTCATTATTCATGTGATGTATTATTATTATTTTTTTTTTATCTTTTTAAAAAAAAATATTGAATTTTATTTTAATATTTTTCAGTTTTTAAACATTATTTATAAAAATTATGTATCGATAAAAACTTTGATAACTACAAAATCATATTTAATACTGTACATGGACAACCCGTAGATTGAATTTATTTCATGAGTTATATCTAGTCTAATCAATCCTGCCAACTGATCAGCTCTGATAACAAAATTAAAAATAATGTATGAATATACTAAAAACTCATAAGATAAACAAAAATTGACCAGGCTTTTACTTACTATGCTTCTCTCTTTTATCGTGATAAATATACTCTTTTTCTTTTCAAATCTCATGATTAATTCATCTAGCACGCCCACCTGCAATACTCTCACCACTGCGTTAGCGGCAGTGGTGGATCATTAACTCATAAATAATCATACCTCAGCTCGCCATTTGAACTAAAATTCTTATAATAAATGCTTCACCCGAGTCTCCCTGAGCTTTGGAGAGCGAAGAACGTCATATCTAGCCTTGAAGAGCGGAGAACGTCATATCTAATCACATATAATGCATACCCTATCAAATCATAGCTCATTAAATGTTATACCTTCTTTAATTAAAATCGCATTCAATGCGTCATCCATACCCAAACTTTAGTTGCAGTATCTCAGGCCAGATTGACTTCCTTTCACATGGAGATCTCCCTGTGAGCGCTTCTTGGCCCTTTAGTTAAGATTTTAGCCTATCCGGTCAGAGCTCGACTTCGCTTTTTCAGATTCCTCATTTAACACATTCTTCCTTCAAATACAAATATAATTTTACCACTTTATTCTCTTCAGTTCCAGTGTAATACAAATTATACATATCATCAAATTTTATTTTTGCACCTTATTTTACTTTTTAAAACTTTTAATGTTTATAGAATAGGTTTTATTTTAATTTTTTGTATCATTTTTGCTATCAGAATGTCATGTTTTTATATTGAGATATTTTTAACCTTTTAATCCACACATTTTTTTAAAACAAAATATAGAACATCAAAAATTTAGCTCTATTTGTTTAATTTTAGCTTATTCTTATTTTTTCTAACTTTTTACATATTTTTGCCTTTTTTGGGTTAAAAATTAAAAGAATATAATAATTTTACAAAACGATGAAAAACATTTATCAAAAAAATAATTTAATATAATAATTTTACTAAATAATAAAAAATACTAAAAATAAAATAAAATAAGCTATCCTTTACTGAGTTTTTTTTTATATATGTTTATCATAAAAATTAAATAATTGGCTCATCTCAATGAAAAAAAAAAAGAAAAATATATAATAATTGGACTAAATAATGAAAATTTTAATAAAAATAAAAATAAATAAAACAAAATAAGAAATTAAGTCATTATCTCAAACAAGTTATTTATAAAAATTGGTAGTCATAAATTTATTTAAACTACCATTACTATTGTAATGTTTTTCAAAAAAAAAATATTTATAAATGATACAGATTATTTTACAAAACCATAAATAAATTATAGTGATAATATTAATATTGTCCCATCCTCTCTCTCTCTAGGGATCAAAAATCAATGTTATGTATAACAATTAAAAGAGTATTTATACTAATAAAATTGAAATTATTTATTTATAAGAACTACTGTATCCCGAAACCGGTGTGTACTTTTCAAAAATTTTATATTTCTGATCTTTTTATTAAAAGATTAAAACAAATATCTTAATTAATTACAAGTCTGTAATTATGAACCTGATGACTGTAGTGGATCAACTCTAGCCATTCCTACTATCTGCAACTACAAAAGTTACAGAAAATTGCATTTAATATTACAATGAACAAAATGAGAAACAGTCATTTAATTTAGGAATAAAAAATTTCAAACTTTCATCAGAAATGTAACATACAACAAAATCTCATAATATATGAAGAACTTTCTCAATCTTTGTAAAAAGATCACTTTGGCCTCAACAATCACAAATAATGAAATTTACTATTTCATATTCAAAGTAAAGTTGTCTGGCATAATTGTCACAATTTTAAAAAAATAGCCATGCCTCATCCATAATTCATACCTAACAGTGTCCAAATAGTCGTCAACTTCGCGATCGAGAATTCCGACGATACTATAATGTCAATTCTCAATGCACGAATAATAACGTGATTGAATGTGAGTCACTCTCCACTAAACACGACTAGTATATGCTATAACCCGGGACTTAACCCAAAAAAAATCCTTTAAAGCAAAAATCTCCGCTTAACGGGAAACCTCCCATATAGGGACAAATAAACTCATAATTGGGTAACCTCCCATAACGAGATATAAAGAGCTAAATACTCTTGTAACTTGGCATTTTGAAATAACATATCACAATTTTGATAAAATTCTTATTTTACAAATACATAATTTTCAAAAGATACAAATAGCATATTTAAAAAATATCATGGCATTTGAATAAAAGTTCATGCTATCACAATTTCACATGCTTCAAAATATGGATACAAGGCAAATTAAAAATATAATTCATGCATTTCTGTTCAAAATAGTACTTAGCCACTCTCTCCTCAACTTAAGCGCAACAAAATTCTCTTCTCGTTTTTTATTTTAAAATTTTTAATTTTCTGGTGACAAGATCTCGGGACTTAACAAGAAATTAAATCTATACATAAGTTTGGAATACAAATTTTCATGCATAACTTAGCTAAATGTTTTATTTACTTGGTAAATCTCAGTAAACTCATAAGTTTTTTTAAGTTTTTAATTAAATACCAAAAATTCAAATAAATACATAAAAGTTTTTATGTAAAATTTTTAATTCAGGAAAATTTAAAAATTTAGGTATAAACTTACTGTATTTTCATGAATTATTGTACAGTTAGAATTTTTACTAGGGTTTTCTATCTACTTAATATTTTCTTGTCGCGATTTAACTATTACTGACATTTTTAATAATTGAAAAAATTTAAGTTCAGAACATTTTCAAAAATCTAAGATAGCCTTTTAATATTATTTTATAATTATTGGTATTTTGTGAATTTTGATTTTAAATTATAATTTGAATTTTATTTATAATTATTTGTCAGAAATTTTATTTTTAAAATTTTATTCGAACGGTCAAATATTATATTATTATAAGTAGTGATATTTTATTCTTATTAGTTGCTAAGGTATGAATTATTACAAATATAGTTATGACATTTAAATTTGTAAATAATTTTTAAAAATTCATAACTTTTATGACTCATATATAAACTCACATATTAAGTCTCATCAAATAAATTCGAACAAACATACAAAATACCAATTATAACACTAAGTACATATAATAAAAATGAGTTGAAATTAGGGGGCAGCAAATGCCACGCACCATTTTTATTAAAATGTTTTTTTATTATATTATTGAGTGAAATCACTGCATAATCAAGAGCATCATGGATTACCGAATAATTAAAAGAATTTTGAGTATTTTTAGGTTGTTTGGTTGGGCTTTATTTTGAAAATGTTTTTTTTTTTTAATTGTTTTTAAACGTACACCATAATAATTGATGTGATATACACAATCAATACATGCACATTATACATTCATAATTTTAAGAATTAATCATATATTAAAAAAAATAATATAACATATCAGTATAATCTCACATTAAAAAAAAAACACATATCATATGCATATTAAATGAATATAACACATCAATACGTTGATTTGATATATTTTTACCCAATACAATATTTCTCCAAATGATGAGAAATTGATAGACATAATGAGGATTTCTCACCAAAAGGAGTGAGATCCGATGAGAAAATAAGATAGGCTAATATTAATTTTTTAAAATATCAAAATTAACATTAATTTATCTTATCACTTTTTACATTTTATTTATTATTTTTGATCTTTCCTCCATGGGGAAGCATCACAAATTTAATTATCCACTCGTGTTGGAGCCAGTGCTGGCATGCACTTAGGGAAAGATTAAGATGGGTTTGTGTATAAAAAATTCAATTTAATATTAAAAGTTTATTTGATAAAAGAATATATGTATTTTTTTCTTTAATATAGTTCTATCAATTAAGATATGCGAAAGATATAATGAATAAATATACATAAAGATTCACTCAACCGCGATAAAAAATAGAATTTATTAATTATTAGTGCTATTTAAAATATTTGTATTGATCTACTATTAATATTTTTAAAGATCGAAGTTTTATTTTTAAATCTAAAAATTGATCATGACAAATTTATACTAGTTTATTAATAGAATTTCATTTATTAAAATTTTTATTTCTATTTTAAAACTCTATAACTTTCATTATATAGATTTATTTTTAATAAAATTAATATTTTTAAAACCTAGTAATTCAGACATATCAAATAAAATTCATATTGAATATAAAGTGAAATAAAATAAAATCTAAAATTTGATAAATTTGTTATTTCTTTTGAAACAGACAAATTTCTTTTGATCTTTCCTGACTTTTTTTTTATCAGATTCTTTCAATAAGTAAAATTTGTCCTCTCAATGAAAGAAAAAAAAAAAAGAGTTGGGTTAGTTTAGTTCACCTTGTTGTGGAAGTGATTTTGAAGTAATTGGATCCATTCAGGTGCCTGCAGATTGGACCTTCTGCCTTAATTGCAGCCCATGGAGGCTCCACTTTAAGCCCGTTCTTGAAAAGTTCCATATTTTCAACCTGGGGAGAAATTGAGTAATTTTAAGTATTGGGTCTTAGATCCTCTCACATTGCTTATTGAAAGGCCTTTTGTGTTGTTCATAAGGCTCATTTTTTTATTTTTTTAATATCTAAATTTTAAAGAGTTGTGTATATTTTATTTTTTAACTTAGTATCAAAATTAGATTGCTCTCTTTGTAGCATACCGAGTATTTGACTATCCTGATCCAACTGAGTTTTCAATTTTTGGCCTTTTCAATTCTGAGTACTATGAAATTTGAATTCTTGGTTATATAATTACTATACAATACCGTGACTTAATGACCAAATAGCTCAATTTTTTGCCATAAAATAATGTATTTTACAATAATTGCATGAAGAGGTTTGGATTAGCACGGTACTATGTTGGTATCAACACATTATGTCTGTAACTACAATTTGTAGGAAATTTTGAGGAGATAAATATTATTCTTTAACATAAATTAGAATAATTCAAACAAAATAAATATTAAAGATAAATAATTATGCAAAAATAAAATACGTCAAGAATAAAAAATTTATCGATAAAGACGTAAGGCATCTCATTATCTTTAAGAGTAGATTACCATCTCTCGAAATATGTAACTAGATGCGACAAATTGTTGGTGTTTTAGTCTTTAGAATTCAATTATTGCTTCATTACATGCATGCATTTGTAAACGTGGAGGTGTTAAAAATAGTTTCACTATCGTCCTAAGATCAATACAAACTCAATATCAAATTGTCGTATAATTATACTCTAAAATTTTTTGCATTAACGGATATACGAAGATAGTTTTTACATATGTAAAAAAAATATTTTTTTTTCCTCTTTAACGGTACACATAAACATAGCAAGAAAGAAAACTAGCGATTAAAAAGAATTAGACATATAATTATTACTCTTAAAGAATATCATTTTAAACTTGCAATCAAAGCCAATGAAAGGCTAGAAGAAACGGATGGCCTGAACCTTCAAAAACAAAAACGGTAAAATTAAAATACTATATTAATATTGAATACATGATATTTTGAAAGATATTTTTTTTAAATTTTGCATTTTGAAATAATAAAAAATATTTTTAAAATACCAACACAACTCTCCGGCAAGCGTAGTATTTAAGTAATATATTAATTAATTTAAATTTATGGACACCTTTCTGACATATTTATTCACTTGAACAAGTATTCTTAGAATTCATTGTGTATATTCGCATTGCTTCATTAAGTAACAGCTTTAAAATTGGTTTTCAAGGTGCTCTTTGATAATGTTTAAATTTTTTGTTTTTTATTTTTGTTTTTAAATTTTTTGTAAATTGTAAACAAAAAATATGTTTAGTAATTATTTTTATTTTCAAAAAATTGTAAATAGTTTTTAAATTTTACAAAATTTTAAGAAATAGAAAAAATATATTTTACTTGTTTTGTAAATAAATTTTGATTGGATTCATCCGTAACCTCAAACTACCACTTTTTAAACATTTATATTATCAAATATATTTTTGTTTTGTTTTTATAAAAAAATAAAAACATATTTTTTATTTTTAGTAAATAAAAAATAAAAAATTATAAACATTACCAAACAGGACTTTATCTTTTTGCATAAAATTTTTAAAAAGTTAAGAGTCAAAAAGTAGTCCTTTTCTCTGCATGCCAGCTTCAAATTACTTTTTAGTCAAATTTATTTTTTCTTATTTAGTTTAAAATTTTAAAAATAAAAATAAAAAATTTGACTTTAAACCAAATTAGCATAATTGTGATTAAGATGCATCGTTCCCGTAGTATGTAGTAAATCTTCTATCAACTGTCTTCAAGCTAGCTTCTAATTCTGGATATAGGAAGACTATAGAACAGTTTTAAAGTATTACGCAGTATTATTTACGCACTTATTCTATTTTAAGTAAAATAATATTATTTCACCTTAGTTAATTATATAGGTAAAAAAAATAAAAAAATATTCGTTGCGAGTTTTCTTATTTGTTGAGAATATTAATAATAGTGTATGCTACTTCGAAAATACCTAAAAATTTCTCTAGATATATGTTTGGTTATAAAAAAATATGAGAAGAAGTAAAAATCTTTAATATTTAGATATGAAGGTCGCTGATAGAACTTGCCCTCAATTATATATACTTTGAATATTGTTTACAATCATTTGGGTGGAGTACTTTACCAAGACAAACTGAATCCCATGCATATTTTTTCAATAAAAAATGTTAATCACGATTTATTGGGGGTGAATAATTAGTTAAAAGTGTATAAATATATTTAAAATATATTAATATTTATAAAAATAGTATGTGTCGCATTTGAAAATGTATTAATATTATAAATTTCACTTCAGTCAAAATCTTTCTCATCTGGAAATTTGAACTTTGCATGCATGCTTGGAGCTTGTTTGTTCTCTTTCAACAACAAAGATTTCTACAAGAGATGTTAAATGCACATACTTTTTTACTCAGTAAACTCACAAGTTGCGTTGAAGATTTTTACATAATGCACAAATATATACACTCGTAAATATACAAAAATAAATAAATGAGTAATGTTATATAATTATATTTGATAACCACATTTGAGTACCACATAAATTGAGAATCTTTAAAACTTCATCATTTGGTTTTTGAATTTTAATTATAAATAAAATAAAGTTCGATTGGTAACTATTTTAAAATTTTAGTTTTTAGTTAAAAAAATTAAATTGGGTTGATGTTATTTAAACTAGCCTTTTTAGAGTTGGTTGATTAGGTATTTTATTTTTATTTTTCACTTTTTCTCTCAAAATTAGGTAGTATTGTTTGTTCTATATAGTTAATTGTAACGATTGTATATAATTGACGTTGATAGTAAATAAGTTATCAAGCACCGATATTAGTTTTTTTATTGCAAAGAATTGGAGTTAGAATAAAGTAGCCTAAAAATGGGTGTTTTTTGGTTTTGTTGTTTTTTAACCAAACTAGAAAAACTGATTTATTTATTTAATTTTTTTGCTTGGCTAATAAGCTAAAAACCATGTTTTATCAATCAGGCCCTAAAATAGTTAGTTAAGATTCAATCAAGCCATTGCAACTTTTCAATACAAAAAGCTTATTTATTTTTAAAAATTTTGACGTCTTTTTTTTCTCTCAGCATTCTATGGTGATCATATTTAATAATTATATTTAAGTACTACATTAAATGTCATACTTATATTATCTTATGAACTTATTATTTATTTTTAAGTACTTACACATAAAATACTATATTATGCCGTACTCAAATATAATTATCAAAACATAATTACTATTAGATTTTAATTTTTTCTAACCGTATCCTTCTGCTTTGATTCCCTCTTTCACACTGCTTGCAGGAAAATTACGTGCACAATGGGCTTTTAAATATCATTGATATCATTCCTTTTTATTATAAATTAATTTGTTACTTGTTTTAAGACCTTATAGCTCGCTAGAAATGGTTTCATTTCTCATAGAAACAAACAGCCCCAGAAAATAACTTTATTCATGTTCCAGGACCCAAATTTGCATAACACTTGTGATTAGTTTGGATAAAAGACTATTTTTATAACATAATTAGTATATTAAAATTATTTGTGTTTGGAGTATTATAAATTAACTTATTAGTATAATAATTCTTAAATCAAAAAGTATTTAGTTGAGAGTATCACCTAAAGACAAATAGTACATTATTTAATTTGACATAATTTTAATATAATTAAATTTTTTAATATACAAAAATTTTTAAAATAGTTTCGGGACTAATCAATTCACATCTCATATGGGATTAAAATAGTCCCATCAATAGAGTGTTAAATTAGTTAGAAAATTTTCTTAATTCCTATCAAATACTTTTCAAACATAAGACTATATAAGACTATTTTCAAATAGTTTCATTCTCTTAATTTAATTTTATATCCAAACATGACCTTGGTACATAAAGAACCCAATTCAGGGAGTTGACCAAACTGTTATCCTTCAAACCACATATTAACGGGTGTTTGTTAAAATTTTATGCTATAATTTTTTGTTTTTTGTTATTAGTTTTAATTATAAATTATAATTTATTTTAAACATTAATAATTTTTATTATAAATTATATTTTTTTTCTATTTCAATTACAAATTATAATATTGACCAAACACACAACTTCTACTATAAATTACAATTTATAAACTATTTCCCGAACACCACCATTGTAACCAACAGTGAGAATGAAACCAAAATGCATTAATTAAACAAAACCGATTGATAATCTTTCAGTAATAATGCAACAGTAATTAAATTCTTTTAATAAATTATTTTATAAAATAATACATACAATTACAAATATTAATACAATCAGTCTTATACAAACTCTACTTGTATTCATCACTTATAACTTTGTCATATTATTTAGTAGATTAACTTAATTACTCTAACAATAGTGATCTTTCACATATTCTATCTGAAATTATTTCAGTTTCTATTCTAAACTTAAGACTCTGTTTGGAATAAAAATATTTAAAATTTAACCCAAACAAAACCTTAATATCATATGCAAAATTCGAGAAAGTTGAATCTCGAAACATGATTTTAAGAGTGATTAAGACAAAGCGACATAGAAATTTAACGACGAGAAAAAAAAAAAAAAAAAGAAAGCAAAAACTTACCCAAACACGAAAACCAAAATCAGAATGAGAAAAAACAAAAATTTAAGAGACAAGGTTTAGAAGACGTAGAGATCGGCGAGTTCCTCCAAGGAATCGGAGGTGAGGTTGGGATCGGCATTTTCAAGCATCCAGAGGAGGTGGTCGAAAAGAACCACTTCGCACTTGACGGCGATATAATCGTCGCCGGCGGCGTCGGGATTTTGCTTCGATCTGTCGATGAGAGCGTTGAGAAGAGGATGATTCAAGTACTTGGCGCTGATTACGTATCGCTTTCTCGATCTCCCAACCAGAACTGTTTGGCGGCTCTGGTGCTGCTCATGATCCTCTTGACCATCAATATTCTCACCAACCCAAAATTCTTCTCTGGTGGATTTCGACCTTAGACTACTGTACGATGTTGTTCTACCCAGTTGTCTTGACAAGGTCTTGCACTTTCTTAGTATCAGATTCATCTTCTTCATCCTAGAGAGAGAGAGAGAGACAGAGAGAGAGACAGAGAGAGAAACTTGGAAGCAATGTACAAAGGATTAAGGAGGGGGAGAAAAGATGCCTTGATATACACTCTGAAGATAGGATATTTGAAGGGTGAGAGATGAAAGTGGGTGCAAAGTCATTGTTTTTGAGTAATTATCCGTTTTTTTAAAAATACTATGTAGTATTATTTATATAATTTTTTTATTTAATTATATACTAAAAAAATATTTTGTGTAATATAATATTAGTTGATTTTTATCTAA
The DNA here is from genome assembly GCA_034768845.1 of Heliamphora exappendiculata. Lineage (NCBI taxonomy): Eukaryota > Viridiplantae > Streptophyta > Magnoliopsida > Ericales > Sarraceniaceae > Heliamphora > Heliamphora exappendiculata. Next base: position 1,116,504 of record JAOTRH010000025.1, read on the forward strand.
TTAAGTAAATAAAAAATTAAAATTTTTACTTAATATATGTTATATATTTTTATTTATAAAAAATAATACATAAATAATATGTTCAAAATTATCTAATAATTTTCCATTGTTTTATGGTGATTTGCGGGTCAGGAATCGGGACCCACTTGAAACCCAACGTTTCGTATGACAAACTTATCATCTTCCCCTCATCCAAATCCAATACATCATGATGACGCTCTCAAATCTACGTCCGTACATTGTATTCTCATTTATGCTCGATTTGTCAATTTGATTTTAAATTTTTATTATTATTTAAAATCACTTTAAATTTAAAAATTTAAAAATTTGTTTGAGAGACAAATGAAGTGAGGCTTAAAATAGTTTTAAATTAAAAGATAAAAAATTTAGTTAAAATTATTATAATTTTTTAAAATTTATTTTTAAATAATTTTATATTCTATACGGATCTTGTTTGATAATTTTTAATGAGTAAATTTTAAAAAAATATAATTTTTTTAAAAAAATAAATGTATATAATAAAATTTATGATATTTTTCAAAAATATAAAAAATAAAATTATGTAAAAAGTAAAAAGATTAAAAGCATTTCAATTAGAAAATGAGATTTTTAAATTTTTTAAACTTTAAGCAAAAAGACAAAAAGCTTAACTTTAAATCGATTTAAAATCAGCTGCCAAACGAGGCCTTAATTTGTTTAGGATTTTTTTTCTGTTTTTAATTTTATTTAATTCTTTACTTTGAATTTTTTTATGCTATCAATTGCATAAAATAAATATATTTACATATATAAATACATAGATAAAATTTATTTTTAAAAATATAACAAAACTAAAACATAAAAATATATTTATTTCTTATTTTTATATTTTAAATTGTAATCGTTGATCAATTATTATGTTTTACTTACTATATTATATTTAATTTTTATTAGTATCACATTTTTAAAGTTTACAAACTATTTTCAATACATGCATTAGTGTTCCCATTGCGTCCCGCTTTTTTCTCGATTTTCTCTTTTCATTCCCGCATCGATAAAATAAAAAATGTGTTAGAATTTAATTACCGATCTCTGAACGCAAATGGAAGCACAATCATGCACACATTCAAAAAAAAATTATGCAAAAATTTACGTAATTCAGCACAAACTACCTACATTCACAAATAAGATAGATAATCTACTATAACCGTATAATATATAATTATGTAACCAAAAATACTTCAAAACTTAAAACTTACAATTTGAATCTTAAAACAAAACTCGTTTTCGTTCTAGGATTATTTTGATATTCTCAATATTTTTTTGCCTCAACTACATTTCTATTCCATTTATTCAGCTCTTTACATAACAACTAAAATTATAAGATTCGTATTTATAGGTAAATTCTAAAAATTATAAACCTTCATATAATAATAAAATTTTACACATATTAAACAATTTATAAATTTATAACTCCAAATTAATTTAAATACGTATAAATAAATTTTAATTATAATTCTTATAATATAAAATATAGGGGTGTTCAAAAAATCGAAAAAATCAAAGAACCGGTCCAAACCGGACCAATCCGTGCGGATTAGTTTGGTTTTACTCTGAGTTGGTTTGATTTCGGTTCTAAAAATATGTAAACCGTAGACTATTGATTGATTTACGGATTTTAGTTCATGGTTTCGGTTCAAAATCGAACCAGACCGAAATATTTAATTCAATATAAATATATATATATATATATACACACACATATGCATATATTATTTATAGCATATAAATATTACTTAAATATCATTTATATTTATATTTATAACATATAAACTCTCATGTTCACTGAACGGTATATTACTTAAATATCATTTATATTTATATTTATAACATATAAATTCTCATATTCACTTCACACCGTTCAGCCTTTTACACTTTCTTAAGCTAATAAGTTATTGCTGCTAACCTTAAAAATTTGCTGCTAACCTTAAAAATGCTCATTTGACATTTTGCATTTTGCGATTGCCGCGTTCATTTCATATTCACAATTACGTGTGTTGTGATAGACAATTACAGTTTTGTTGTGCTATTATTTAGAATTATAAAAAAATATTTTTATTGAGTATTAATGTAATTTTTGCTTAGATTTTAGTACTTTATATTGAATTATTGTATATTAGTGAAATCATAATTTAGAATCGAGATCGAACCGTCAATAATAAATTTGGTTTGGAAGTTCAAGAAATTACACGATTTGGTTTGGTCCTAAAATTATTAAAACCGTAAGGATTAATTTGATTCTTGATTTTATTCAAAATTTGTCCAAATCGAACCGTGTACACCTCTAATAAAATACACACCTAGATAGAGACGTACACATCGTCCCATTTTTAAGTCAGATAATCAACTAAAGTGGATCGGATCCTAAATAATGAACTGGGACTGGCCCGAAAGAAGATGAGTAAGCCAAACAAAACTTACAGGCCATGTTTGTTAAATGATGTAGGTTAGATGAGATTAATAATAAGGTAAAATTAGTATATATATATATATATTGTTAATGAAGTGAAATTATTAATGAAGTGATAGTAGTTTTTTTCGTTTGATTTAGATAGAATTAGGTAGTGAACAAAATAAATTTATGTTTGATCTGGGTAAAATTGAATAATATAAGATAAGATTAAGTGTCTGTTTGGGATCGTTTTAAGTTTGACTTTTAAAAAGTTTAACTTTTTTGAAAAAAAGAAGAATAAAAAAATGTGAGAGTGTTTAGGATAATTTTTTGTAGTATCTTTTTTACTTTTTTGCTTTTTATTAAAATGTCTAAAATGCTTTTACTCTTAACTTTTAAGTTGTAGTATTTGGGATATTGACACCACTTTTTTTTTGTGAGTAGGGTTGACTTTTTATGTATGAATATTATAATAATTTTGTTTTAAAAAAAAGTTAGAGTGTTTAGGATATATATTAATTTTTTTTATTAGATTAAGAGATGAAAAAAAATTTAGTTAGCCATTTTTAGAAACCAAACTGTGCCGCTTAAAAGCTGATTTTTTTTTGCAAAAAAGCCAGATTAAAAGCTAGCCCAAAGAGACCTTAAATTTGTTAATTTTTAATATTTCCTTTATCATGTTTGAATCATTTACTTGCGCAATTAAGGCTCAGTTTGAGATTTTTTTTTTTGTGATGTAAAATTTTGAAATGTTAATATCCTGACAAGTTAATGGGGTTTTTTTACTTATTTTTGTTTTTATAATTTTTTATGAAAAAATATTTTAAAATTGCATTATTTTACATAATAAAAATGTTTACTTACTTTTATTGACATAAAAAGTTATTGACATTTCGTTTCTTTCGACGTAAAATAATTTATCATAAAAAATATTTTACATGTAAAATTATTTTGTAAAAATTATTTTTTTTACTTGTATTTTTTGGCATTTGGTTAACATTTTAAAAAGAAAAAATAATCAATTCTGAAAGAAAGCAAAGAAAAAAAAAACTGTATTACGATATCACTAACGCAATAGATCTAAATCACAAAAAAAAAAAACAAAAGTTAGAATCAGCACAATATCCGTGTATTTTCTGAACATATAGAGAGACAAGTGGAGAGAGAGAGAGAGAGAGTGGGGAGGAGGGAGGAGGCATTAGGAGAAAAAAATTGAGGGAACCAAGAGGAGGAGGAGGCGGGAGCTAAAGAGCTGGCTGAAAAGTAAACGGTAAAGAAGACATATGACGGAGAAAACGATTTCAACGATCACCGTGGCGTAGATCGTCAGGAAGAGTGGCTTAGAGTTGGCTAATCCCTATAGTCGACTCCTCCAGGCCATTTTAGTGCGGTTTCGAGATTTTCAAATTCTCGTTTCCATTATCATCGTATCGCCACAATAGAGCAATAGTAATTCGTTTCAACACATTAATCCCTTCGAAAGACGAGAGAGATTTTGGTAAACTAGAATGGCAAAATGGATGGGATCAGGTGGGAACAGAAGAGGCGAGGTTTTGAGCTTTTCCCAATGAGTTTTCACGGTGAAGTTCCCGAATGACAAAAAGAAGGGGAGGAGTCGGGGGGGAAGTTAATTCCAAAATTAACTTACCGATTAATTTTTGTAATCTAAATTTGGTCAAATAAGTAAAATATTTTACTAAAAAAATTATTTTACATAAAAATTATTAACCAAACAGTAAAAATTATGTAAAATATTTTATTTAAAAATATTTTATATCAAAACAAATGGAGTCTAAAAGTAAATTATTTTTTTTATGATATTACTACTATCAATGAAAAAATAATTCTATTTAAAAAAAAACTTTTTTTTTTCTTTTTTTCATTCGGTAGTTCTCACTTTTACATAATTGGGGGGTAAGTTGATCATTTTAGACTTTAATCCAGTGGGACTGGATTCAAAATGCTGCATCCTTCTTGGATTTTATAATCCGGCCAATTTGATGGATTGCTTGTCCAATATAATAGGGACTGTTACTGTTGGTCTGATTGGCTCTATTGAAAACAAACACAAGAAAGTCGGCCCTAAGGATAAGCATTTCAATCCCTTTCATATAATGTGTACCAAACGAAGCCTCAATGTGATACAGTTGGGATGCGAATAAGAAAATAAATGAGTGTTGTGATTGAAATTATGATAAAAATTAATTACTAGAAGAGCAGAATCTAAAAAGTATCAAAATAGAACTCATAAATTTTTTTAAAGTTTTTAAAAGTTGTTTTTCGATCTCAAGTGAAAAATAAAATTTGTTCAAACAAAAAGAAAAAACACACTTTTTTTTTTTTGGTAAAGAGAACGATTACGTTATTCCTAACTGCCTAAGAACACCAAGAACGGATTACACTTACCATTATGACCTCTAAAAACACCACCTAGACCCTGGTACAGAAGTTCAGTTTTACTATGATTCAAATATATATATATATATATATATATATATATATATATATGGGTCGTACTAGTTAATGGAGACTGAATTTTTTTTAATATTAATACACTTTTTGAAGTAAAATTTACCACTTTT
>JAOTRH010000025.1:1121616-1175064 GCA_034768845.1 Heliamphora exappendiculata
GATATTTATATATACATCATAAGCTCATTATTTATCGTTCAATGGACGGTGATTAGCATTTTCTAATATATATATATATATATATATATATATATATATTTGAATTTATGATAAAAATTATGAGTTCTATATATATAGTGTTAATTGCACAATTGGCGATAATAAACAAAGAAAAAAGCTACAAATACTAGGTTTAAGATATTTTGAGAAAAAAATATATAGTTTCATGCTGTGAATCACATAGGACCCAGCCTCAGCCTTAAATGGTAAGGTGATAAAGAACTTTGCACGTTCACATTTTGTCTTACAGCTAATCTTTTGCACATGCTTCCCATAATGTGTTATTGGGGCTTATTGTCACTAAATTAGATAACTCGTCAATAATTTAATCCAACCATAAACAGCCACCGCTTGTGTGAATAGACAAAAAAGAATCACCTCTACTAAGAATGAAATGTTTATATGTCCTAATGCATTGAAAACCATTGAATATATCTCAATATTCTCATGGGATTTAATAACATTCAATTAAAACAAAAGAACATCTAATTTTCAAAATCAAAAATTCTTATTTGAGTGACTGTAAATGCATATAGGGTAAACTTGACCAAAAGTTTTCTTTCACATTCACATAACATTCCTATATTCTAATACATTGAAAGTCGTTAAATCACGTCATAAGCAATGTCGGCCCTAAGTTTTATAATGCCTAAAGCAAAATTTTAAAGTAGAGGCCATTATATATAGTTATACATTTCACATATTTAAAAGATAAGATCAACTCAATAAATAATGTCAAAATGGGTAAAATCACAAAAATATTATTTGTTATTACTTGCCATTATAATTACTCAAAAGTATTACTTAAAAATTACCTTTGCCTTTTTAAGAAACAAATGTTCTAATTATCCTTATGACATTGTTCTCAAAATTCCTGAACCTTCTTTCTTCATCGTTTTTGCACTTTTGCCTTAAATAAGCCTGAAGGATGGCCCTAACTTAGAGTATTAAATAAAAAAAATATTTGTCTTGATTTTGCCCAGTTGACCACGTAAAATAACATTTGCTTTATGAGAATAACTTTTACTTGGATGAAGTAATAATATTGAGCTTCTACTTTGTAGTAGGCCCTTTGCCAAAAAAATCTATATTAATGTCTAAACCTATAGAAAGAATTCAAATATTTTGGATCCTAAAAATTAGAGCCTAAACCAACAATAGCTTTATAGCTTTATGAGCCTTAGCCCAGGGCCAGGTCTAGCCATAAGATACATATGTAACTTGCGATTGCCATAACACATTTGGACAAAGAGACGTGAAGTTTTCAAAAAAATAATGGGTTCCTAACCGGTGAAGGATAATTGTTTGTCTTGTAATGTGTATTAAGTCACAACGGCTATTCAGCAAGAAAAGATACACGCATCAGTAACTTTTCCTTTATTGAACTTTACTTTTAAAAGAAAACAGTGGTGCATGAATTTTCTCTGATTTTCTTGTAAGCCAAACACCCCTAGGGAAGTAATTTTCATCTTACTGAAAAATAAGGGCAATCTGCTTTTTAAGTTAAAATCCTTATTCGTATTTGAAGAGTAAGCAGAAAGGGACTTCTTGACAAGCAGATGCAACCCTAATAGTGATTTTGGGAATCATAATAATGACACTGGTTAACGGCGTAGCTTCCAAGTGAAAAAAACAAAGCATTGTGGTTGCTTAGAAGCAAAAGCAAACAACCCATCAAATCAACTAAAAGATTAAGAACAGAGCTAAAGAAAGGACAACCAAACCCTTCTTATCCATTTTCTCTTCTAATGGGAAACCAAAACCAGATCAAATCATGCTATCAGTTACTGATAAGGATACCTCACCACCTCATGCTATTGTTTAATGCCTTGATTGTTGGTAGATTAGATCCACACTCATTAATATTTTTATTCTGTTGGACTGGAAAATGAAAAAAATAAAATAAATAAATTTGTTAATTCCATCTTTTTGTAATGTATAAATAACTTTATTTTCCTTCCATTTTCCTTGACAAACCCAAGCTCGAAACTCAGCGTTATTTGGCCTAGTACTTGTCTTTGCGGAAATACATGGTTGCAAACAATATCATTTTGTAAACCATATCAACCACCCGAAGTCTGAGAGAAACAGACTTATAGTCATACAAGTCATTTGAATTGAAGAGAACATAAGCATAATCACATGAGAGGAGTGGACCTAAGCATCAAAATAACCTAAGTTTAGATTGATAATAAAAGGAAATGAAGATTTAGTTACACATCACCTCATCAAAATGACCTTCTGGATAATGTATTCGAAGTAACACGACAATTAAAATGGAAAAAATTGATTCAAAAACTAGAGGTACATAAATTACAGAGCATAGTTCACCCTTTCTAGGGTCTTCACTTTTTCTGGCAAAAAGATTTCTTATCAATATAACTGATAAGATTCAGGAAAACAATTATGCTCTCTACATACAGAACTTATGAATTACGCTTTAAAACAATTGGAGATAATTTAAAATCAATGGAATAAGCAGTGGCTTCCACATTTAAGACAATCTCCACTTACTGAAATTCTCCATGGCCACCATATGAAATGGGTTGTGCATCCCATCACACTTGGTTTGCATGATTGGCAAAATAAATATAAAAAAAAGGCTCCCAGCACCCACAATGTACTTTTGATCAGACATTGAAACGAAACAGCATCACATCCCCTTCCTGTACAATATAATCTTTCCCCTCAGACCTCAACTGCATGCACCCAAATGGTTCGAGTAAAATCACTTTGAGATATAATCCTAGATGGAGGCGGTGGTGGAGCCACTTCATGCACATGCCACGTGTGAGCAACGTGTGCATTCGTGTATATTACTAAATTAACAGAAAGCGCATATTTCACAAAACGACTATCAAGCTATCCTCGTTGATTTTCTTCATTCTCCTCCCTATGCATTCAAGAAAAACACAACCAACTGAAATGGTTCATTCTCTTATGCTTGTCTGGATACACTCCTCCCAGATAATAACAGTCTTCTGATATATGAATGTGATTTTGGGAAGGTGACAAAGCCCCGATGTAATGCCAGATCGGGGCTGGTGAAATTTCACTTTAACAGCAAAGTTTCACCCTGCAGCCTTCTTAATATGGTTACCTCATATTTAGAGATGCCATAGAAGAGCACAGCTGCAACATCTCAGTTCTTCTCTATAATGATGAGAAGCAGCATTAGAGCTCTAATACTGATTGAATTTGAAGTAAAATCCGCATACAGGTCATCATGATATTGTTGATCAACAGTGAAATATTTCATTTTGGACAAATGCAAAAGAAGTTCTAATGGCCTTGTCCACATGTAAATTTTAATGCCTGGGCCGGAAAGGATATGTGCTTTGTAAAGTGAGCAAAAGCTAAAGAAGACTGAATAAGTGCCAGTTTCACTCCATTTATGAGAAAGTATAGTCTAAAAGTAAGGAATCGACTTACAAGCCCTTTCTCCCTTGCAGCTGCAAATGAACCAGTAGCAACAAAATCATCATAAGCAACCTGATAAACAAACAAATCACATAATCATTTTGCACTATATATTTAAGGCATGGAAAATTATTTACAAATAAACATTTAACAGCAAGCACATACAGAATGATACAGTAGCAGCATTTTTTAAATTATGAGCCACAATTGTGCATGTTTTATTTGAAATGAAAAGGCCATCAACTACATCATTTTGTATGGAATTCTACACACACACACACACACAAATGATTGGTGGAATTCTACAAAATTTTGTTTGTATAGCATTACCCTAAAGGATGTTAGAGATTAGAACGCGATCACTAATCCCGTCCAAAATTAATCACAATCACACAAACGCGGAATAAACAACAAAGAGGAGAGAAAGAGAGACAATCGCACAAACACAAGGTTTACGTGGTTCGGCAAGTTGTGCCTACGTCCACAAGATCACACACTTTTCACTATTGATTAAAGGTTACAAAAGAGATAAGAGAGTCTTGGAGAGAGATTACAGAAGAACAAAAGCAAAAACTTAAACTCTGCACACGGCGGCTGCAACCCTAGCAGCTTATAAAACCATTTTCGCGTAGACCGATCGATCGGTCTCATAGACGAATCGATCGGTCAAAATACACCATCGGTTTCTCGCCTGCAGACATGATCGATCGATCGGTCTAACCCAAAACTGGATTTTTCTTCACATCTCAACAATTCTCCCACTTGAAGTAAAACCACTCAAAACCTTGAGAAATCCCATCAGCTTCATCAACACCTTGAAACCACCAACACAATCGCTCAATCATGTGTAACCCAACCTTCTGTCTTCTATCCCTGAAGACCAACAGAAGCTGAACTGTGCCTCAGCTTCTCCACTGTCACAACCTTTGTGAACATGTCTGCAGGATTCTCGTTCGTATGAACCTTCTCCAGATTGAACTGCCCATCTTCCAGTTGAGACCGAATAAAATGATACTTAATATCAATATGTTTGGTCCTTGAATGAAATGCCGAGTTCTTTGCCAGGTGTATGACACTCTGACTGTCGCTATACAACTAACACATGTTCTGACCTTTTCCCAATTCTTTCAAGAAACCCTTTAGCCAAATTAGCTCTTCACATGCTTCAGTGGTTGCGACATATTCTGCCTCGGTGGTAGAGATTGTCACTATCTTTTGCAATCTGGAGACCCAGTTTACTGCTGCACTGCCCAGGGTAAACACATACCATGTTATACTTTTCCTGTTGTCAATGTCCCTAGCTAGGTCTGAATCCACGAACCCTTTCAGCTGAATCCCCGAGCCCTCGTAACACAAAGCATATCCCGTGGTACCCCTGAGATACCTCAAAATCCACTTCACTGCTTCCCAGTGTTCCTTGCCCGGATTTGACATGAATCTGCTAACTCCCACTACATGGGCAATATCCGGCCTCGTCGGGTCATGGCATACATCAAGCTACCTACGGCTAACACGTACGGTACCTTTGCCATGTAGTTCCTGTCTTCATCTGCGACAGCTTCCTGTTCCTTTGAGAGTCTGAAGTGACTTTCCAAAGGTGTGCTAACTGGTTTAGCACCTTCCATGTTGAAACGCTGCAGGACCTTTTCAACATACTCCGACTGCGAAAGTCTTAACTTCCGACTCTTTCTGTCCCTGCTGATCCTCATCCCGAGTATCCGTTTGGCTTCTCCCAAATCCTTCATAGCGAATACCTGGCACAGCTGTGTCTTGAGATTCACAATCTCATTCATGCTAGGGCCTGCAATCAGCATGTCATCTACGTACAGTAAACGAATCACATACGAATTGTCAAACCTCTTGATATAGCATCAATGGTCACCATAGCATCTGCTGAACCCTGTATCTGCCATAAAGCTGTCAAACCACTTGTACCACTGCCTAGGAGCATGTTTCAGTCCATACAAGCTTTTCTTCAGCCTGCACACCATGTCCTTCTTCCCTTTAACCGAATACCCCTGTGGCTGCCGCATATAGATCTCTTCCTCTAGGTCACCGTGGAGAAAAGCTGTCTTAACATCTAGCTGCTCCAGATGCAAGTCTTTTGTAGCCATTATACTCAGAACAGTCCTGATGGTGGATATTTCACAACTGGTGAAAATATCTCTGTGTAGTCAATTCTCGACTTCTGCTGAAAACCCTTGATTACCAGCCACGTCTTGTACCGCTTGCTACTATCAGCTTCTTCTTTCAGCCTGTAAACTCATTTGTTCTGCAGTGCTGACTTATCCTTGGGCAACTGAACCAGATCCCAAGTCTTGTTGGATGACAGAGATTGCATTTCTTCATCCATTGCATTCTCCCACTCGCCCTTTGCCTCTGTCTACAAAGCCTCTTCAAAGCATTCCGGTTCACCACTGTCTGTCAACAGCAGGTAATGCAATGAAGGTGAATATCTAATTGTAGGTCAGATGACTCTAGTAGACCTCCTGATTATGGGAGTATGTGGTTCTGACTGTGGAGTTGGCTGACCGTTCACATCCTGGGATTCTAAGACTTTACTAGACGATCTCTCAAACTCAGCATAGTCTGACTCGTTTATTGTCTCATCCTTCTAATCTTGTTTATTTTTATACAAAACAGACTCGTTGAAAACCACATCCACACTCACTACTTTTCTGCTTTCTGGATCCCACAGCCTATAATCGTAGCTAATTGTACCATAGCCCACAAACACACATTTTCGAGACTTGGGGTCTAACTTCCCCTTGTTCTTTGATTCAACTTACACATAGGCTATGCAACCAAAAATGCGTAAATAGGAAAACTTTACCTCTTTCCTAGTCCAAGCTTCTTCTAGAAAACCACAATTCAGTGCAACTGAAGGCCCCTGTTAATCAAGTATGCTGCTGTGTTCACTGTGTTTGCCCAGAACTGCTTTGGCAAACCGGCATGCAACCTCATGCTCTAGGCACGCTCCATGATTATCCTATTTATGCGCTCTGCCACTCCGTTCTGTCTCGACTTCATCGGAACAGCTTTCAATCTCCTGATCCCGTTGGCTGCACAGTAATCTTCAAATTCTTTGCTGCAGTATTCGCCGCCGTTGTCAAACTTTAAACATTTTAGTTTCAGGCCTGTTTCACTTTCAACGGATGCCTTCCAGTTCTTGAAAATTCCAAACAAATCTGATTTGTTCTTACAGAAATAAACCCATAATTTCCTGGTAGCGTCGTCAATGAAAGTTATGAAATACCTCGAGCCACCGATAGAGGGTACCTGAATAGGTCCTCCAATCTGTTTGATTTTGGAGTCTTCACCTGCTTTGTAAAGATGTCCATTTTCTGTTTCCCGAAGATGCAATCTTCACAGAATTTCAAGTTCACTGACTCAATACCCGGTAGCTTCCCTTTCTGCGCCAGAACTCTCATTCCCTTTTCACTCATGTGACCGAGACGCCCACGCCACGTGCTGGTGTCTCCTTTTGATGCTGCCACTGTTATGCTACTGTAAGAACCCGAGGATACATACAGTGTACCCTCCTTTTTCCCTCGAGCCAAAACTAATAACTCTATTGCTCATCTTCCAGAAATCTCCCCCAAAAGTCATCACGATTCCAGATTCTGACAATTGGCCTACTGAGATCAAATTCCTCGTTAGACTTGGCATGTGTTTAACGTCCTTCAGCTTCAGTACTGTACCGTTGGCCTGTGTGATCTATATTTCACCCTTCCCAACTATACTGCAAGTCTTGTCGTCTCCTAGATAAACTTTTTCAAAATTTTCTTTCACATACCCGTTAAGTATATCCATGCGGGGAGTGGCATGGAATGACGCTCCCGAGTCAACAATCAATGATTCAGTTCGACAGTCCAATGCACAAATCAAAACATCTGTATTTTTCTCATCAGAAACATTAACAGTAGCCTTACCACCTTGATTTCTGTCATCACGCTGCTTTCTTGGAGCTTTACAGTCCATTTTGAGATGACCTTTCTGTCCACAGTTCCAACATCCAGTTGACTTCTCCCGAGTCTGCGATTTGCCCCGTGATTTGGATATGTGGTTTCCTCGCCCCCTTTGATTCTTCCTATATGTCTTTCTCCCTCTACCATCGGCATTCAACACCGACCCTGATGTTGATCCTTCACCCGCTGATCTGCGGCGTGATTCCTCTCCAAAGATGAAACCTGTAACCTCCTCCAACTTCAGCTTGGACGAGGAGTTGCTAACTGCGACAACCAAGCCGCTCCAGCTTTCTGGTAAGCTGGACAGGAGAGCTAAGGCTCTAACCTCGTCATCAAAATTGATCCCAACTGACTCCAATTAGTTTACAATTGAGTTGAACTCGTTGAGATGCTCCGCTATAATAGCATCGTCCGCTATCCTCAGATTGAATAGCCTTTTCATCAAGTATAACTTATTTGATGCAGATGCCTGATCATACATCTTTTCCAACGCCGCTAGCAAGCCTGCCGTCGTCTTCTCTTTTGCGATATTGGAGATCACAGGCGGTGCGAGACTCAGTCGCACGGTCCCCAACGCCTTTCGATCCAATATCCCCCACTCGATCTGTGTCATCTTCTCCAGTTTCTCCCCAAACAACGGTTGGAACAAGTCCTTCTGATACAGAACGTCCTCGATCTGCATCCTCTAAAGGGCAAAGTTCGAACCATTGAACTTCTCGATCTTGATCTTCCCGTCGTCTGCCATGTCGTGATCTTCACTCTTCGAACCAATCTTTGATACCAGTTGTTGGGGATTAGAACGCGATCACTAATCCCACCAAAGATCAATCACAATCACACAAACGCGGAATAAACAACGAAGAGGAGAGAAAGAGAAACAATCGCACAAACACAAGGTTTATGTGGTTCGGCAAGTTGTGCCTACGTCAACGGGATCACACACTTTTCACTATTGATTGGAAGTTACAAAAGAGAGAAAAGAGTATGGGAGAGAGATTACAGAAGAACAAAAGCAAAAACTTAAACTCTGCACACGGCGGCTGCAACCCCAGCAGCTTATAAAGCCATTTTCGCATAAACCGATTGATCGGTCTTATAGACGGGTCGATCACTCAAAATACACCCTCGGTCGGTCTCATAGACGAATCGATCAATCAAAATACACCCTCGGTTTCTCGCCTGCAGACATGACCGATCGATCGGTTTAACCCAAAACTGGATTTTTCCTCACATCTCAACAAAGGAAACTTTCATGGCAGTATAATGCAATTATACAGTTTTAAGATAGATAATTTTAGAATGAAAATGTCAAAGGATTATCCATGAACAACATATTCCGAAGGTTCATATTTGGTTTCAGTTGGAAAAATTCCCTTCAAATGATATTTGTAGCTTCCTGCTTTTTTTAGCACAAGTCAATATTAACAATTGGTTTCTTGAAGCATATTGTGCGTGTTTGGTGGTGGTGGTGGGGCGTGTGTTGGGGGGGGGGACAACTTTAAAACTCTATCGCAATCACTGGAACTGATTTCCTAATTAGAATGGTTACATTAAGTTCTTGCGCATTTCTAAAGGGGTGCGATGTTAGAGCCATTTCTATGTTTGTTCTCTTCCAAAGGAAACCCTGTCAATTTTTTTTATTTGATATAAAAATAATAACCAGAGTGGGGTCTAAAAAAGAATTCAACTTTTTTCATGCTCACCGTCTCTGCTCGAATGAAACCCTTCTCAAAGTCGGAATGAATAACTCCAGCAGCTTGAGGGGCAGTCATTCCTAACTCAACAAAGAACAATAATTAGCCAACAATTTACACTCACCATATTACACAGTCCACAAAAGGGAAATAATTAATATTGCCAACTTGGAGGAAGTCTAGCTACAATACTCTCCTAGATGAATCTAGGTAGGTATTAAGTTCATTCAAATGAAGAAGCTGATACTAACCTGCAAGTATAGTCCATGCTTTTGTTTCCTATAACAAAACGATCCAGTGAGCAGTTGAAGAAACATCGTGGTAACTAATAAAGAAACAGCATTTTTGATAGCTTCACCTTCTCGCCAGATGTGAAGTATGTACGCAGTCCTAAAAGGCCATATGTTGCTCTAATGAGATTCCCAAGGCCACTTTCATTGACACCAAGAGACTTCAAATACTCTATCCTTTCTTCTGACGGAAGCTCAGTAAGCTCTGACTCAACCTGCAATGACAAACTGCATATTCAGTTGCTTGGCCCAATGTTTAATAATTGTAACACCAGCGTGACAAACGGTTTAAGAGAAACAACAATAAACAGCTACAAAGAGTTATGGCACGTTAACATCCTTGTGGTGTTGAAGGATCAAACACCGTGCCCTCAGATCCTGAGCATATGTAGTTTATGTACTCGCCCCAATTTCAGATTGAAAGAGCTTCTACTGAAAAGTATTGCCAAACCTGAGCTGAGATTGTTACTAGTGCAGACTGTAACTCAGATGCAAGATTCATCACTTCTTTCACATAAAGATTATCTCCAGGTGCAGCTAGATCAGATTCTGCTACATTCGCCACATATATTATGGGTTTCATTGTAAGTAAACAAAGATGTTTTATAGCATCTTTTTCAAAATCTGTTAAAGGCACTGATCGCGCTGGTTTTCCATCCATTAGTGCCGGCTGAATTCTTCCCAGGGCAGACTTTTCTGCTTCCTCCTAAAATTAAAAATATTGCAGCCAAGACATCCAGAACCACAATTAGTAGTTTTAGTTAGCTGATACCAAATCAAGAATGCTGAAGTCATTATGGACCTCAACAATTTTTTTACCTTAAGTTTAGATGGTGAATCTTTAGCTTTGCCTTTTTTGAGTTTCTCCATTCTTTTCTCAATCTGCATTTCTTGTAAAGGTACAATTCAGTTCTATCAGATCACATTATTTTAACATGGTGTCGATTTATGCTACAGAGACACAAAATAAGAGATGATCAGAACAAGAACTTCCAAGCTGTTTGTCGTTTTTCAAGCAAACGGTCAAATTCAATTAGGCTCTGGGACCTTATATAAGTAAAAGGTAGCTGGAGATGCTGGGTTAACTATTTGACATAAGAGTGTCGATTGTGACTTAGATCCCTTCTGTTCCAGTTACACGTGATTAGATTTATTGACTTAATCGCTCTGGAGAAAATTAATTTTGAGTATATGACTTCCTAAAACAAGAGGACATTCCACATGTTACAACTCTCATACTCCATCCTTCATTCACTTGGCAGCTCAAGAATTTTAAACCTTAAATCCAAAATATAAGCCAAAGGGGGAAAACCAAAAGAGAAAAACACCTTTCTCATCATTGAAATTGGAGAGAAGTTACTACATTAAATGACCAGATGTCAGCACCTAATGTGTGTAATAGGCATCCATTATACCAACGGAGGGGAAACAAATTCTGAAATGTGGAGTGCCTAAAACCACGTTGAAAACCAGTTTAATAGATAGATATCTACAAATAAGGGAAGTTCTAATAATTTTAATTCGGCCTGTCAATCATTCAGTTTTCTGTCAAGAAGAACCTAGCAGTACTTCCCTTATTTGTAGATACCTATCTATTAAAAGAACTTTCATGAGCACAACCATAGAACAGAGTTACTGGGCAGTATGGCATGGGTGACATTTATGTCACGTGACGCCTACCAAATCCTAAATCAGCCTCATGAGTGCCATTAATCATGAACAATGAATCTCACACTTTTTCCCTCTTTTAACTTTTACTCAAGTTAGACCTAAGAAGTACTACTCTAAAAGAGAGATTAATTCTAGTAGCATACCTGTTCCAAATCTGAGAAGACAAGCTCTAAGTTTATGATATCAATATCAGACTTGGGATCAACCTTCCCATTCACATGAACAATGTCGTTATCTTCGAAACAGCGTACTACCTGGAACAGGGATAAATTTGTTTACAGAAAAATAGAATTGAATGTTAGTGATATGATACATTTTCAATTAATGGAGACACGTTTGCACTCTTCTGAAGTTTGGCCTGTAGAAAAAGGTACATAAGCATAGATCAAACTCGCATTATGGGATCTCTGTCATTTTTTTTTACCAGTTGAAAATTTAATCTGAAATGAAGGATTGAATCATAAAAGTTGAAACACGAGTTTTTCAATTGACCGTGTTTTAGTGATATACGATAAATGAAAAGAAGAAACAGCTCATATGAAAACTTTTAGGCAATGCAAGTACCGAACTATCATGCTTACATGTACATCGACACAGGCGAAAGAGGAAACTTTACACACATGCATTCCTACATTTTACTTTGTGAAATATCTCCTGCAACTGGATAAGGAACCACCCATACTAAAAGGAAGGCAATATGCACGAGCATCTTATGATGCTTCAATAAATTTCCACATTACAGGAAACAAAACTAGAAATAGGACCATGAAGATAGACAAAACCTGAAGAATGGAGTCGACTTCACGAATATGTGATAAGAATTTATTACCTAACCCCTGCAATTACAATGTTATAAAGAAAATACCCATTGCATAGAAGCAGCCAACTGCCAAAAGAATATAAAAGCCTGTTTGACTGGCACTAAGAAACAACAGAGCCAGTAAAACAATTCAAGTATTCTCACCTCCCCCTGACTGGCTCCCTTCACAAGCCCAGCAATATCTACGAATTCTATTGATGCTGGGATAGATCGTTGAGATTTGCTGAGATCAGAAAGCACATGAAGACGGGGATCTGGAACAGCAACAATACCTACATTTGGCTCTATTGTACAAAAGGGAAAATTAGCAGCCTGAGCCTTTCCATTTTCAACCTGAAAAAAAGGATAAGCCTAGGTGTCAATAATAGATAAGCATAACAAGCAAGTATCATTGATAAGAGAAAATGTGGGAAACATAAAATACAACGGTCACTCAACTTTAAGAGGAAAAAATTCCCCTCAAACTATTAGACATTACTGAAAACAGGTGAAACAGTAAAAGGAATTGCAAGTACCAATTGACTACTAATACAAAGACATTGTTAAAAGAGATGCAGAGAACACAAGAACATGCACTAAGTTGGTTCTCCAAAAACTTCACCGAAGCATAGTTTCAAGTATCACACGTTGCAGCATGATAGTAGTCTTACATGAAAGTGTGCTTACTTTGTTAGTCTCTACACCTGGTGTTTTTCCTAAATCCTAATACGTCTAACATAGGTACAGACTATGAGGACAACATGGCGTCATACATTTTACCATCTCATTCACCATAATAGACCTCATTCACCATAATAGTCCCTCGTGCATTCTTCCTCTTCAAATACCTGGGGACAGCGCTCTTTAAAGTATGGATACCATCTCAAATGACAACCATGCCCAACTCTCGTGCGGTTGCGCACGCAGATTAATCCCAAGGAAAACCAGTGAGATAGAATCCAGATTTTTTTTCCCCTGATAAGATAAATATCAAAATGCATAGAGATAGAGGGGATGCGACCCGTATACAAAAGGTAGGAGACAGAAGGTCCGCAATAAGAAGGATGACTACGAAAACTCTACCAAAAAGTTACCCTATCGACAGGGCGCCTACGATAAGATAGTCTTGATGTTCAATTAACATGAGAAAAACTCCACCTGTTCTTCCTGCCACCAGTCCTTTTTCGATTGGAGTTCAGCAGCAAATTATACATATAGGTCAGAGGGAGTGTGAGTACGTTAAATAAATCAAACCAAACTAACTTTTGTGTTCTAATCAATTGGCGTCAGCTACACGAATCATTTTTCACCATTCTACTTCGTCAAGAGTTATATGTTCAGTAAATTCAATAAACCCATATTCATTCTTACTACAATATTCCATATCAATTTACGTCATCCCCCCCTCCCCTCCCCCCTCTCAATATTTTCATTAATAATAATTTTACCAATCTTCTTTACTCTTGTATCTACCCGTATACGTGTGTATATAAAAAGAACATCATGAGCACGACATTTGCTAAATGCTTTGGATTTTCCCATTTTTTAATATCTTGGTCAAAATCCAAGGGGTCTTTGTTTCATTCGATTTCCACTACATCCTAAGTGCCCTTTTATAAGGTCTTTGCTTCCCGCTACATCCTAAATAGTATGTTTGGCAACATAGGAGAGAAAAGGGAAAAAAAAAGATTACTTAAAGTTATAATAGAAAAGAAAACAGAGAAAATATTATATTTTCTCTTCATCTCGTTTGGATAAACAGGAGAGAAAAGAAAAGAAAAAATAAGATAGTTGTTTCTCTCCTATCTTGTTTGATTAATCTCAATAATAGAAAAGAAAAAAAAAACATCTAGTATTATTTACCAATTTAATCTTAAAATGAGAGTGCCTAAGTTTATTTTTTTAGGGTTAATTTTGGCATTATAAAACTTGTTTTTCTTTTCTCTCTAGATTTCTCCATTTTGAAAATATTCAAAAAGTGCTCATTAAGAGAAAACCATTTCTCCTCATTTCTTTTCATTTCTCTCTTGTTTAGTAATCCAAACAAGTAATTAGGGAGGAATGATATGGATTTCTTTTCTTTTTTCCTCAAATCACTCAAGCCAAACGGGCTGCTACAATGTATTAGGAACCAAAGCTAAGATCCCATATGGATGTTGACCAAGATATCAAAATGGGGGAAACCCAAAACATCTAGCAAATGTGATAACTAAGAATTTAACAAGTGATATGAGATGTTGGGCATTGTTGATTATCTGATTGATGAAGAGATCCTTTGCTCTTGCAGAATGAAAATACTTTGGCTGTTCAAAAAACCTTAAGGTTGGAACGGTCTTAGTTGCACGAAGCGGGAGCGGGAGCGGGAGCGAGAGCGGGTGCGAGAGAGCAAGACTGTACAGAAGAGTTTAAGGTTAGAAGCGCCTATGAGAGCGTTTATATATTTTATATATTTTACGAAATAATTTTTTATTTAATTATAATATTTGTTAAAATAAGAATAAATATTGTAGATTAGTGTTAAAGGGTTACATTAATGTGATAAGAAACATGTATGATAGAGCTGTCACGACAATTAGATCAACTGCAGAAGAAACGAGTGAATTCCCAATTTCAGTAAAATTACACCAATGATCGGCTTTGAGTCATTATCTATTTGCCTTAGTCATGGATGAATTAACTAAACATATGCAGGATGAAATCCCATGGTGTATGTTGTTTGCTGATGATATTGTTTTAGTAGATGAGACTAGGAGTGGGGTTAATACTAAGCTAGAAATGTGAAAAAAACTTTAGAATCAAAAGGGTTTCGAATAAGTAAAAATAAAACTGAATATATAGAATATAATTTTAGCAGTAATAAGAGTATTAATGGTGAAAAAGTAAAAATTCAAAACTAAAAGATACCTAAGAGTGAATATTTTTGTTATCTAAGTTCGATTATTAACAAAGATAGAAAGATTGCAAATAATGTAACCCATAGAATCAAAACTGGCTGGCTTAAGTGAATTAGTACTTCCAGAGTTTTATGTCATCA
This sequence comes from Heliamphora exappendiculata, assembly GCA_034768845.1. NCBI lineage: Eukaryota > Viridiplantae > Streptophyta > Magnoliopsida > Ericales > Sarraceniaceae > Heliamphora > Heliamphora exappendiculata. Next base: position 1,136,553 of record JAOTRH010000025.1, read on the forward strand.
ACAGATATCTATAAGATAAAAAGAAAAATTTTATAGGACAACTATTAGACGAACGATTTTATATAGGACAGAATGTTGGTCTGCTAAGAAAAATCACATAAATAAGATAAGTGTTGCGGATATGAGAATATTAAGGTGGATGTGTGATAAGACTAGAAAAGATAAAATTAAAAATGAAAAGATTCGTGGAATGGCCAGGAGTGCACCAATTGAGGAGAAGTTGAGAGAAAATAAATTAAGGTGATTTGAACACATACAACGTAGACCAGTTGATGCAGTAGTTAGAAAAAGCGACAAGATAATGAGTAATGAAAACACCAGGATGAGTGATAGGTCTAAATTAACATGAGATGCAGTATTAAGAAAAGATATGAACCTATTAAAACTAACTGAAGATAACAGAGTAAAATAGTATAAAAGGACTCATGTAGCCGACCCCAATTGATTGGAACAAAGGCTTAATTTGGTATGGTTTGGTTTGGTATAAATAAATATTATGTAAATATAAAGTACTATAATATATGTGAGTTAATTTTATTCTATTATGTTATTAATTCTATAAATTTTCTCTTATTTCCTCACTTTTATTTTGTTTTTTAAGAATTTATATGTTTGAGAGGTTTTATCTTAGTTAAGAGTGAGGTTCTTTCTCAATTGGAGTGAAATTCTTATAAGATTCTTACTTTAAAGCGCAGGAGCAAGGTTCTGAGATAAATTCGTCACCCCAATAGGAAGATTGTGCAACTAAGGGAACAGTTAATGCTTGCAACGTGCCTAGTAGTGTTTTAAACAATGCAAACGTCTGGCCAAGAATGGGAATTGAGACTCCATAGACTAGAACACGTGAGGTATATTTGCATCATGGGAAGAAGACAAGGCACTGTAGTAGCATTCATTGTAAGCTTTGCCTGGTGTCTCAATGGCGAACCAACAAGTTGCGAAGGGGATGACTGATGCACATGCATTGCTTATGGCGCGTTAGACGTTGCTAGTTTGAGAGATAAATATCGTGTGAACGCAACAGTGTGTTCTTTAGATCGATTTGAACACTAGCATAATAGGCCTTGTTCCTCTGTGCGGGCTTGATGACAACAATTTGTAGGGGCTTGAAACACTTGGAATGAGTCAAATGGACATATAGCCCCATATCTTTGGTCTATGAAGCACAAATGATTCGAAAATCACTCAGTACAAGTGGCAAATAAGTATCGGGTATCGCACGCGTAATACGTGGGGATACATATCAAATATGGTTGGAAAGTATCCAAAAATATATTTATTTTTTTTAGTTTTAGATATGTTTTGGATATGCATGGAATACAGGAGGATATAGATGGGCTATGTTTTAGATGCAGTAAATACGTTTTGTTTTTTAATAGGAATTTTTTTAATGTTTTTAAAGTAGCTTGCTTTTGTTGTGTTAGATGTTTGAAAATAACAATTTTGTTTATGTTTCGATTTATTGTCATAAATACTATGTGGATATTTTTTTTAATGTTTAATGAGAATTTCTTTTTATATAACTTTCTCTTGACTTGGGTAGTTTTTGGATGTTTTAAATACCAAAAAAATAAAGTAAATCTTATTTTTGGTTTAGTTTTATGAACAATGCAGTACTACAAATTATTAGAAAAATATTTTTTTTATAAACGTATCATAGCCATACTCATATCCCACCCTTATTTATTTTGTCATATTGTCGTATGGGTATCTTATGGAATCAAGAAATTTGGGTCAAAATACCAAATGCGAGAGATCACTTGGATTCCATTAGTAATGACGATTCACCGTTAATGGTAGAATCATTATGCATAGTATACTCGGCCCTTCGTCGTATTTTTTTGGTTTTACGTTCCGTAACTCTTCCTCAACCAAGTTGTTTTGTATCCATTGAGCAAAAACGGGTTGTGATAAGCTATTGCTTCACCAACTAGCTAATTAGACACAAGCCCCTCCTCGGGCGAATTCCTCCTTTTGCTCCTCAGCCTACGGGGTATTATCTATGTCTGTTCTTCCTAGTGCCTGATGCATCTCAAACTGTTATTAACTCAATTACATCTTCAAATGGATTTTTAGTAAGGAATTAAAGAGTGAAAAATTGTCCTAAAATCTCAAAAAGTTTAACTTGGGTTGAGAAAATAATGAACTTAAAGTTCCATGTGAGATTGCAAAAATGGAACTAGTTCATGGGAGAATAGCCTAGTGGGTTTCATTATTGATATTTATAAATAAATTAAAAAAACTATCTTTCTACCAAGTAAAAAGGCGATACGAATTGTGGAAAGAGAGCAACAAAAAAGTTGTCACTTTGGAGAGTCTTGACTAGGGTTTCCTTATCTTCAAGATTTAGAATGAAAGCTTTAATGAAAACACTTGAAGATATACCATTTTATTTTTGGTGTTAGTTGATTGTTATGGAAAGATGGCACCCCACTATGCAATGGTCTAGGAGTGAATTCTATAATGTATTAGTTTGGGTGAAGTTTTTGAATCTTCCCTTTGAACTTTGGACAGAAGATGCTCTAAGCTATGAGATAAGTGTGATTGGTAAACCATTGTACCTTGATGAGTATGCTCAATCCCATAGTAGATTACATTTCCCTAGCGTGTGTTGAACTTCAACACACAACGAAGATTCCCAATTATTTCGTGCTTAATTTGGGTTACGGAGATCCTTATAAAATTAGAGTTGAAATTCCATTAAACCCTCAAATATGCAATAAGTGCAAATTTTTTTATCATTCAAACAACCCTTGTCCTTATAAAACAAAGCCTAAGGACTCTACTTTCACGACCAAACAAGAATGAAGAGTTACAGTGAATAAAAAGGATCCAAAACCTAGCAAACGGGAGGAGGTGAAAAACATAATTTCAAAGTGTGATGTGCACTTGCGCATGCTTCAACAGATAAAAAAGTCTAAAGGGCCCTTGACGTCTTCTTATCCCTTTTCATCAAGTACTAGATGTGTTATCAGCATGTGTTTCGAAGAATGTTGAGATTGCTCCTTATGCATCGATGTCTAAGATGGAATGTGCAACACCAATCCAACGTTGCATATTCAAACAGAAATTAAGTTCCCACTCACAATCCCTATACGAGCCCTTGTGGGGAAAAAATAATTTGTTGAGTCATGGTATAGTCTTCTTCAATGTAATCGTTGAACTCGGGCTTAAAGAGGGTATATGTTGTGCTCACTTGGAATTTCAATTTTTAGAGGAACGTATAGGGAAAGAATTTGGATTTAACAATGTGAAGTACTTAGTACCATCATCATTGGAGGAACACAGATTTAAACATGTGCTACAAAGAAGGTGGAGGAATTTAAGGGGAAGATAGTAAGCAAGGAGAAGATGGAACTTAAAGTAATAAGAATCCCAATTCCCACTCCTCATGTTAATCATGTGCTACAAAGAAGGTGGAGGAATTTAAGAGGAAGATTGTAAGCAAGCAAAAGAAGGAACTAAAAGTAATAAGCATTCCACTCCCTCTAAACACGAGAACAAGAGAAAATTTCAAGAGAAGATTCATGTGGTAAAGGTTGCACGTGAGAAAATCCATTGCTAATCTTTTCATCAAGAGCTAGGAGATGAGAGCTAATTCAGGTGGTCTCTTGATATTGCTCGTTTGCTTGCGCAACCTCATGGATTGTGAGTGGATGGCTTAGTTGGTTGGATTGTTTTGATTTGTGTATGACTCATTTAAGTTTGTTTGAACTATGTCCTCGGGTTGTGAGGTTTACTCCTTTTTGTTGGCTAGTTCGCACCTTCACAGTCGCTAATCTCTATCTTTGAGAGCTTTGTAGCCTTTTTGGCTTGTCCTTGTGCGACCCTTATGGTCGTGTTCTGAGCTTTTTTGTCCATCTCTCTTTTGTTGCTAAAACAATTACTTATCAAAAGAAAAAAATTGCCCAGGATTTTGACTATTTAGCACTTGTGGGCAGGGACGGAGGGAGGGGATGGCCAGCAGGCGCCATAACCCACCACAATTTCTAAGCAAACCCCACCCTAATACAAGAGTTCTCTTGAAATCCTCATTTAATAAAAATCTTTTATTCTCTAACACAACCCACCCACCCCCGCGCGGGTCATTGAATAAATACCAATCAATTATGAACACCAATTCGGTAAATGAAGGATAGCCTCAACTTCAAGGATGCACTTCGGTAACGAAGGATTATCTCAAGGATAACTCGTTCAGTAAACTATATTATCGAGGCTAATTAACTACCGAAATGAACTCAATGAACATCAAAATCTATATTCATAGAGAAGTGAAAAATACTCTTGACAAGATATTGTGGGAGACAAAGAAGTAGAGAATTGAGAAATGTACGAGTGCGCTACACAAGCACGAAGAGAGAGCGAGAGAGAGAGAGAGAGAACTCACAACGGCGTTGAAGAGAGTAGACTTTCCGACATTAGGGAGACCGACTATGCCGGCTTTCAAGCTCATGCTTATTTTTGAGGATGACGATAAAGAAGACGAGAATCGCCTCTGGAAACCTATCAAATGAGAAGTTTCTGCGATATTCCGTCCATGGAGATAGAAGAAAGACGATTTCAATGGAAGAGTCACAGCAGGTATTAAATGATGACATGCTATCCTCGCCATTACAGAAGAAACAGGGAGCACAGTGGAGAGAGGACGAGAAGAAGAAAGAGACCAGAGGGGGCGTTTATCGCTGCAAAGTGAAAGAAATGGAAACAAATAAAAATAATACTACATAAACACACTAATATCCTTGTGCACAAATTTATTTATTTATTTTTAGTATGTAAATTTATAATATTATATTTTAAAATTTAATACGCTTTCTCTAATAAAAAATAAGAAAAAGTAATTAGAGGTCCAATTTTGTGGATTTATTTAGGGGATTAATTTTATTACTTTTTGACTAATCTATAAAATTCTATATTTAAAATTTATAGTTATTATAGACAAATATATTCTTATACTACTAATTAATAAATAGGTATATATTGATATAAATTTATATGTTTTTACTTGTAAAAAAATTTTATGCATCAAAATAGGTAATCGCATGAGTAATTTTCGAAAAAGAATATGTAAGTATGTATATTGAAATTGAATTTCTAACATTTATACAACAACAATCGTAGTAATTGAAGTTTTTTTGTTAATACTAAATTCAAATTTTTCGAGTTCGTAAAATGAAACTTTTTAATTTACTCAATTATAAAAAATAAAACATTTCTCATTACCCATAGAAAATGTCACATTTTGTTAGTAGAAACGAATTATTTTAGTTACAATGGCAAATATATTTTTTTTACACAAATAATACATTAGTAGTTATACATGTAAAATATCTTATATTTTGCATAAATAAGACATTTTTAGTGACACGAAAGAAATATCTCATTTTCTACACAAATGATATTTTCAATAACATATAAAGAATGTTTCATTTTGTTTGGATAAATGAGACACTTTTTGTTAAACATAGAAACTGTCTCATTTTTCAACACAAATAATATATTTGTAGCTACGCATAGAAAAATATCTCGTTTTATGTAAAAATCACATTAAACATATGAGATATTTTATTTTTAATACATTCATTACAATTGGAATGTCTTATTTTTTAAAAAATAATAAAATAATGTCTCATTTCTCTTTCAACATAGAACTTCACAAAAAATTAACTCGTAGAAATCTTCTAAAATCAAAAATAGGAACGGTTTTATTTTTGAGTGATACCGAGATACAATTACATAATAACACTAGCCTAAACTTTTGAAATGGTGATTTTCAAATATGTCGTTGAACTTCTTGAAAATATAATTTTGAAATAGTTGTCTTTATTTGAAATTTTAAAATTACACGTTGCAACAATCAAATAGGGATAGTTTTTGTATAATAATAAGTGTGCGAATATAAAAAATACATACTTATAAAAATCGAAAGAAAAATCCAACGAAAAAAATAATCATCAGCACTCAAGTGTTTCATTTGTAGAATTCTTGCAAAATAAACCCGCGGTCGTTGGTTGGAGGAAAGGCCTCTAACGCCTAAATTAGCGAAAGCTTGGACAAAAAAAAAAAAACTAATGTATTGAAAGATGTATCCCCTTAGAGAATAAGTATATATATATATATATATATATAGAGAGAGAGAGAGAGAGAGAGATATCCTATGCTGTCTCATCCTTCGTTAGTATGGGATGGGAATGAGCAAGTGGTGTGTACTTTTGGTATTGAGTGTAATGATAATTTGATGCCAGGAATACATTTTTCTCTCTACAATAAGGTATTGAATTTAATTAGAGTTAATAGAATATTAATCTTAGTAGAGCTGTTCAAAAATTCACCCAACCCGTCCATTCGCTCCGCATCTATCCACACCACACCGACTCAAGTAAATTAAAAATAAATGACGAAACAAATTAGGCGATTGAGAAAAAGACCGCACGAGTCGGTTGATGGTTACAATTTTAATCACTTTCACTCGCTATTCAACCGACCTGCTTACATATAATACTTATTACTTTATTATTTTTTATTTTATTGTTAATTTGTAACTCATAACTTTTAACCTAATCATTATTTCGTAAAGCATAAATAGAAAAGTAAAAATTAAAATTTTTAAGTTTTAATATCTGATACCAAATTATCTTTTTAATTTCTTTAATTTCCAAATATTTTTGATTTCTAATTTTTTATAACAGTGAGTCGATGGCTTCGTGAGCTACTGACTTATGTTTATTTATTTTTTTATCTTTTATTTGGTGCTTATTATCTTATATCATGAATATAATATGCTTGTTTTTGTTAGTACTCAAATGTATTGTTAGAATATTTTTTTTAAATTAATATAGTCTCTATTTTAATCTTGAATTAATTGATATTTTAATAAAAATTTTAATTAATTTTTAAATTACAAATCCGTCAAATTCGTCATTGCAAAACCGCCTAAAAAAATAACTAATCTGTCAATCTTATAAAGCGGGTGGTTCGGTGGTGGATTAAAATTTTTTATACCGCCTTAATAGTTTAGTTAATAAATTTTCACTTAATTCGCACACACTCCTAAATCTTATATTGAGACTTATCCTTAAATAAATATCCCAAATAAAACCTAACCCCAAAACTTTCAAAAAATATTGACAATTTTATACAGGCATATCCTAAAAAACAAAAAGTATTTTCCACGAAAATGAAACGTGAGAATTATTTTATTTTTGAAAATTTGTCTTTGTGTTTATTTTCAAAATTACTTTCTTTTCCATTTCTCAAGAACAAAATCTGTTTATCTGACTTCATTTAACAAACAATTTTCTTAAAACTAACACATTTTCGGCCTTTTGGAAGAGTTCAAATTGTCTAACAAATTTCCGATAACTGTTTCGATACTAAAATGAACAATAAAAAATGTTTGTGATTTCAAAATTGTCAATTGTTTTTATTTCTACACACACACACACCAAAAAAAAAAAAAACCAAAAGTCAAACTATTACAATTTGACCAATCATCAAGGGTTATAATCGATTCACCATGCCAAGAGTTCTAACCTCAACTCTTCTCTACCAAGACCTCTAGTCTCCAATGAAACCAAAAAAAAAAGGCTAAAAATATTAAGGTAAACATGTACCTATTTTGTAGTTGCAACTGTTTCTTCTTTCTTCATTTATTAATTATAAAAATACATTCTTCTTCATTTGCATGCTGTTCAGGATTATTCTAAAGACAAGCACAAATTTTATTTTCTCGCTTATAATTTTTTTTTGAATCTATAAAATTACCATTAAAGACAAAACCCTCATAGTTATTCCCCCTCAATGCCCAACCACCTCCTTCTTTGGTTCCAAGTAGGCATGCTGCCACCAGGACAAAACTCACCATAGCCCTCCCCTGCACTTCCTAGTCCCTCCCCCTATCTCCCGCCACCCCTCTTCTCCTCCCTCGCAACCTCTCTCTCCCTCTTCTTCTTACACCGTCTCTCCACTTCCCCGTTTCCCTCTTCACCTTCTCCCTCCCTCCTCTTATCAGATCACAAAACTATAGTTTCAAATCTAGAGAGAGGAAATGAAGAAGGCGGGGAGGGAAGGCAGAGCGGCGTGTAGGAAGAAGAGGGAGAGAGAGATGCAGCCAAAGGAAGAAGAGGGAATGAGAGAGCTTGCGATGGAGGAGAATAGGGGTGGGAGCAATGGAGGGGACAGAGGCAGGAGAGGTGCGGGATGACTATGGAAGGTTTTTAACAACAGCTGGCAGAGGCAAGCCTCGTTGGAGCCGAAGAAGGTGGGGGCATGAAAGGAATAACCATTAGGACTTTGTCTTTAATGATAACTACACAAATCCCCCAAAAAAAAGCAGGTGAGGTAAAGAATTTGGAGGTGTCATTAGAAATATTTACCCTAAGAAGTGACGGGCTATGATCAGTCAACCATTCATCAAGATTAATATCGATGCTGCACTTGATCAAGAGAGATACAAGGCATGTTTGGGTACTGTTATTAGAGACAATCATAAGGCTGCTGCCCCCGTGGAATAAAATAGAATTTTGTCAGATTCAGAAATTCAAGGAAAAAAAACACCCAACCTCAAAAAGCTTTCTACATATCTCATTCTGAGCAGTATACTCCAGAATTGTTTTAGAACAAACACTGACACAAGTCAAGTGATAATTATATAGAATGCAATAACGAAAGTAAAACAAATCCCAATGCATGTTACAATCACAACCATCCATCATAATATCATATGAAAGTTCATCTCCTTCCATCACCTCGGTGCCTTCTATCACGATCACGTTCATCATCTATTTCTCTGCTTCTCTTCCCATGATCTCGCTCCTCCCTCTTGTCTTTTCGGCCATCACTGTCTGCACTCGTCCTTCGGTAGCTCGGCTCATCTCTCTTGTCTCGTCTACTATTGTCACCATTTAACCTTTTATGACCTTCACCATCCCTCCCATCTCCCCGGCTATTATCTTCTGCATTTCTCTTTCTATAGTCTCGCTCACTCCTCTTGTCTCCACTACTAACACCATCCGCACTTCTCTTCCTATAATCCCGGTCATCTCTCTTGCCGCCATCTTTATGCCCACATTTCTCCATATACTTCTCTATATCCCTTCTCTTTTCGTGATATTCGAAGTCCTGCCTGGATTGAGTAGTTCTACTTTCACGGTTCCTCTCATGCTCCTTGAATTCTCTACTTCTGCAGCTGCTGTCCCTATTCCTATCATGGGACTTTTCATATTCCCTTGCCTTAAGATCTTCTGCACTTCGGTGTTCCGCTTTGTGTTTCTCCATATGGTCTTCTAGTTCATAGTCTCTATGTTTCTTTTCTTGTTGTAGACTTCTGGTGGAGTCCTCATCAAATACCATGTCATACCTAAAAGTACATTTCACTCCATGAGAAAGAGGCAGAGAGAGGGGGAGATACGCGCACACACAACCATAAACAACTAACTAACCTTGAGTTAGCGTCTCCACCTCGCTGACTGTTATTATCTTTTAAGATGTATTTAGACGGTTGCTGTTTGATGGAAGGATCCCCGGCACAATCCTTGGCAATGTGATCTGGAGCACCACACTTGAAACAACCTTTTCCTACACCAATGTTACATAATGTTAACTGCTTACATAGAGTAAGGAGTTCCAAGAATGAAGTGGAATTGGATTGTTGGACTTTGATGTAGATATGAACTGTGAAGCAAGAATGAAATGATGCCCTGGAAGAAAGAACTAAGAATATGCACAAACAACTTCTGGGCCCCAAAGATTACCATATTTTCCCTGGCAAACCGATCAAATATATCTGCCTCGGTCAAGCAGCACTTTCAACATGAATTTATATCATATGTAAACTAGCTGAAATGGAAACACAGCCCAAACTTGGGTACTACAAAGTTCATAAAAGAACGACAGAGAAGCATTAATCTAACAGCAGATAAATCCTACACGAAGCTTGGGTTTAAAGAGATCGTGGATTCCTTTATTTATGAAACTTTAGGCAAAAATCAAAAAAGAACTTAACGATTCAAAATGTAAGTAACAATCATAAAATAAAAAATAAAAAAAGGGAAACAAACAATGCTAACGTGCAGAGCATTAATCTAACAGCAGATAAATCCTACACGAAGCTTGGGTTTAAAGAGATCATGGATTCCTTCATTGATGAAACTTTAGGCAAAAATCAAAAAAGAACTTAACAATTCAAAATGTAAGTACCAATCATAAAACAAAAAATAAAAAATAAAAAAAGGGAAACACACAATGTTAACGTGCAGAAACATCCTGGCAAGGAAATTTTTAAAAAAAACAAAAAAGTTCTAAAATTTTATTTTATTTCCAAAACATAAATGAGCTTAATATCAGAGACACAATACTACACCAGGCCACCAAACAACCTGCGTGATTCTATATGTGAAAATGAGTAGTGAAAACCCAAGAACTACAGAAATTACTCCGGCGTGGCAATCCATAGTCCATACACAGTAAGGCTATTCACTGATGCAATCTAGTAAGTATCTTACCTTTAGTCATTTGACCACGTCTGTACTGGGACCACAATTTTGCAACACTTTGACTAAAATCCACATGTATCCTTCGATCATCAATTAAAGCATTGTCCATCTGCCATAAAGAATTGCATAAATCAAGAAAGCAAAGCCAGTTTTTGCCACCAACAGGCCAAAATTTGGCTGATTAGCTCTTAAATAATAATTACAGACTAGATTTAAGAACAGCTGCATGTTTAAACTTAAAATGAGTAGCAGCAAATCTTGACAACTCAAATTTGAAAGGTTCCAAAGGTGTGTACGCATCTAAGAAGAAAAGTCACAGAGGTTACACCTATACTGCAAATATGTTATAATCAAAAGAGGACGAAAGTAAAATCCAGGACTTTAATGAAGCAACAAAAAGGATATCCCATTTTTATCCCACAAAAAACAAACTCCTCATGTTGAAAACGTCAGTCCTGTATCTAAGACTGTCATGAAAGCAAGACAATTTCCGACAGTTCAACATAGCAATAAAGCAAAAAACAAAAACAAAAAAAACTAAGGAGATTAGCTCCCATACATATGGTGCAAAAACAGGGAAAGGTCAACAAAGCCTATTGCCTTATTTCATCATAAGCATCTCCCTTAGCACTCAGATGATGGATCTAATATAAGGCAACTCAACTGCATATTTTGAGCAAGATGTCAGCATCATTAATTGTATAAACATACTCACACTCAATATTATTAATTTGAAAGCCAAATAAACTCATTAAAAACCTTAATTGCTTCATAAAATATTGACACGTCAAATGTAATTTCTACCTATAGACCTCTGCAACATAATTAGTATTTTCCCCATACCTAAATATAGCATCTTAGCAAGTCTTATCAGACACAACCGCATGGCTCTATGGACTGTTTGGTATTGAAGACTATCAGGTATCAGAATCGGGATAATTGCACATCATTTCAAGGATCTAACATAGCTCAAAATAATAATACCACTCCATTCTATAAATTTAGGGTAAAATCTTACAACAAGAAGTTGTGAATTCAAGCTTTGAGGTTTAAAAAATTGACTATTTCAGCTCGTTTAGAATAATCAGAAAAATGATATGGATACAAATAAAAAAATAGGTTATTAGTTCTTTTTTTTGTGAAGGAGTTGTCTTGACAAGAGAAATTGAAAAAACAAATGAAAATAATAGAACGGTAAATGCATAAAAACAAGAGTGAACAAAATTTAATGCTTGGCATATGTTTTTCAGAAGATATACCATTACAACCGAGTGGCCAATTTTGCATATGGCATACAAACTTTGATACACAAATTCTACCTATGTCATACAAACATATCGTATCATACCACAATATATACAAATAAGTTTGTTGTAGTCATCAAAACATAATTTTTTATACAAACAGTGAAATAAATATTACAACAATGAATCCTATTAGCATGGTCGACGGAGGCGAAATACACAGTCGCAGATATCATCTCTAAATAGTTGCATGCCAATGTCACCAACTAAACTGTCATCGTCTAACTGCCAGCGTTGTCATCATCCGCTACAACATTCGTCGAAGAGTAACCAACATCTGCAACTGAGAAACAGGTGCCACCAGTTGCCGATAACGTCCTCCAAATGGAATTGTGCAATGCCATAGAAGCGGCTACGATTGGAACTTGAAGCCTTGGAAAATCAAATTGATGAATCTTATATAATAATTCCCACCTATACTTTCAAATTCCAAATGTTCACTCGATGACATTTCGCAAGGACGAGTGTGCTTGATTAAAACACTCGTTCAAACCCCTTGGCGGCTCACCATGTCTAAATTCGGATTGATGGTACTGTTCCCCTTTATACGGTGCTAAATAGCCTTTCTTGTTTGGTAACTAGCAACCACCAAATAGTACTTGTCTGGTACGTACGAATCGTTAAACGGTCGGGATAAGGATGTTGGTAAAATTAGTATAATTTGCACTGTGTGAAAAAAAATTAAATGTTGTACGCTTTTGCGGGTGGGAGAACGGAATTGTGGGGTCTTCCACCACATTCCGAAATATGCACGTGTCATGCATGGAGCCTTTCCACCCAACAGATACGAAGGTGAAACATGAGTCAAAATCACATACGGCCAATATGTTTTGTGTGTAACATCCTTTGTGACCGAAATATAGCGTTGCCTTATGTGCACGGGGTATGTATTTGAAGCGCATTCCATCTATTGCACCAATGCAATCTTATGTACGTTGATAAGTATGAATAACAATTAATATTACAATCACAGCGTGAAAGATAAGCTATTATCAAAGGTTACCACCATACCTTAAAAAGGTTGGTAGATCTGTCTCTAACGTAAGTTTGGGTGCCTAATGTTTTGGCTCCAATTTGGTTTGCATTCGGCTTCTGTCAATCGAATAACTTCTGGCATCAAATTATGTATATGCCGAGATATGATCTCACAAGAATGTTGGAAAAGTTCGCCTATATTGCGATAATGCATCCCTTTCAACACCCAAATGAACATGGCGACTATCACTCGAACATGCAAGCCGCGTTCGCAAGGTAGCTCACAACCATACTTATAAACTAAATCATAACATAGTTCGAGAAATACGTATTTTAGCATAGCCAAAGCGTTAGAAAAGCAGTCATCATGTCATGTCCATGCAAGAGTTCTTCTAGCCATAACCACCCGATTATTGCGAACGTCATCTTCAACACTTTATTGATGTATGACCCGTAGTAATCAGCCACCGTTGCATGCACAGCCCTACCTACCATTTGTATGTCAACGTGCGAGTCTCTGGCCTTTCTTTCATCTGCATCAATGCATTTATTTGTACTATCTTCACATGCTTTTTCAATTTTCCGTTCGAGCCAAGACATTTTTTGTAACCTACATAACACTCATATTTAAATTGGACTTATCCCTAAACAATTTTAATAAATAGGATTTTTGGTTAAAATATGTATGTAAAATTAAATAATTTGGGATTAATTTAGTTTAGGATGATTTGATATATTGAATGTAACTTGTATTATTTGTATCAAGTGTTCTATAAATTTGCAGGAGCATGGATTGATACTATAGATGTTGCTGATATGTGATCAAGACCGAGGATTGATATGAAAATGCATCAAATAATGATGCAAACTCTCGGACTCTGTTCGGTTTGTACATATAATACCGTGTCAAACAAGAAGCTTTCTACACGGCCGTGCCAGGGCTCATCTCTATCATAGTACTTTGATCGTAAGTTACTAAGTTCTCTGAGTTCATGCCATCCTTGTCAAAACTCTTGTCTATTATAATTTTTCATATAATACCTAAAGTCCTATTGGAGGCCGGAATTTTCAGTTGGTTTGTGATTGAAGGAGAATTGTAATGCCTAGTTAAAGATTGACCACACAAACATCTAGCATACTGATCTAGTATGATGTCGTTGGTAGTGAAGATTCGAAGGTTGATCCTAGTAAGTGATTGACATTACTCAATAGGATGATCATAACTATTTATAAATTGTTGTGTGTGTGTGAAGGTAGGAGCTTATTGGAGATTTGGGTTTTGTAGAACGGTGACTAAACAAGCTTATTATCGAGGATATGATTACGGATAGTGACATTTCAAGAATTTTATTTGATGGGATCATTCAAAAATTCTCCTCACATGTTGAACAAAATCAAATCAAACTTTACGTAACAAAATTATACATAAAATGTATTTATTCACTAAATTTAGTTTTTTTTCAATTTCATAAAAGAAAACCCTAATTTGTTTGTTTAGTGAATTGACCCTCAAGTGATAAACAAAAAGACAAAAAGATCTGAAATAGAAAACTAAATTAACCCCAAATTATTTAATTTTACATACATATTTCAACCAGAAGTCTTATTTATTAAAATTGTTTACAGATAAGTCCAATGTAAATACGAGTGTTTGTTATTATGTGGGTTACGGAAAATTTCTTAGCTTGAACGGGAAATTGAAAAAACATTTGAAGAAAGTACAAATAAATGTATTGGTGTATATGAAAGCAAGGTTGGGGACTCGTACGTTGACATACAAATGACAGGTAGGGTTGTATATGCAACAACGGCCGATTACTACGAGTCATATATCAATAAAGTGCTGAAGAAGACGTCCGCAATGACCGGGTGGTTATGGCTAGAAGAACTCTTGCATGGGCGTGACATGATGACTGCTTTTCTAACGCTTGGCTATACCAAAACACGTATTTCTCAAACTATGTCATGATTTGATTCATAAGTATGGTTATGAGCCACCTTGCGAATGCGGCTTGCGTGTTCGAGAGACAGTCACCATGTTCACTTGGGTGTTGAAAGTGATGCAGTGTCGCAATATAGGCGAACATTTCCAACATTCTTGTGAGACCATATCTCGACATATACATAATTTGATACCAGGAGCTATTCGATTGACAGAAGCCGAGTGCAAACCAAGATGGGACAAAAACGTTAGGCACCCAGACATACGTTAAAGATAGATCTACTAACTTTTTAAGGTATGGTGGTAACCTTTAATAAGTCTTTCATGTTGTGATTATAATGGTAATTGTTATTCATAGTTGTCAGCGTACATAAGATTGTATTGGTACAATAGATGGAACGCTCGTCAAATGCATACCCCGCACACATAAGGCAGCACCATATTTCGGTCGCAAAGGATATTACATACAAAACATATTAGCCATATGTGATTTTGGCTTGTGTTTCACCTTCATATCTGTTGGGTGGGAAGGCTCCATGCATGACGCGCGCATATTTCAGAATGTGATGGAAGACCCCACAATTCCATTCCCTCACCTGCAAGAGGGCACAACATTCAATTTTTTTTCATATAGAACAAATTGTATTATACTAATTTTACCAACATTCTTATGCCAACCATTTAACGTTTCGTATGTACTAGGAAAGTACTATTTGGTGGTTGCTGGTTACCAAACAAGAAAGGTTATTTAGTACCATACAAAGGGGAATGGTACCATCAACCATAATTTAGACATGGTGAGTCGCCAATGGGTGCGAACGAGTGTTTTAATCAAGCACACTCGTCCTTGCGAAGTGTCATCAAGCGAACATTTGGAATTTGGAACTGTAGGTGGGAATTATTATATAAGATGCATCAATTTGATTTTCAAAGGCTTCAAGTTCCAATAATAACCGCTTCTATGGCATTGCACAATTTCATTAAGAGGAGAACATTACCGGTAGCTGGTGGCATCTATTTTTCGGCAACAAATGTTGGTTCCTCTTCGATGAATGTTGTAGCGGATGACGACGACGTTGATGGTACAGACGACGACGGTTTAGTTGGTGATGGTGATACTGGCATGCGGCTATTTAAAGATGATATTTGTGACCGTGTATTTCACCTCCGTCGACCATGTCAATAGGAGTCATTATTGTAATATTTATTCCACAGTTTGTATAACAAGCTATGTTTCGATGACTACGGCAAACTTATTAGTATATATTATAGTATGATACGATATGTTTATATGACATAGGTAGAAGTAGAATATGTAAATCAAATATTCAAAGGTTACATGCCATATGCAAAATTGGCCACTAGGTTATAATGGTTTATCTTCTAAAAAACATATGCTACGCAGTAAATTTTGTTTACTCTTGTTTTTATGCATTCACTGTTCTATTATTTTCATTTGTCTTTTCAATTTCTCCCGGCAAGACAACCCCTTCACAAAAAAAGAACTAATAACCTATTTTTTTACTACAAAGCTAACCCATAATTGGAGTGTGCACCGTGCACATACACGGGCTTCAAAACTCACATCACAATGTTTTGCTAAGGACAAAACACTTGGGCTTGGCTCATAGCCTTTCCTCATTACTTTCTTTTCCATTAGGCTCAAGCAAACAACACCCTTCTCCCTTTCTTATTCTATTTACCTTATTCTCCTTCACCTCTCCAACCCCAAAGCAAGGGAATGACGTATAAAATATATATATATATATATATATATATATAAAGAAGAATATAAAACCAATGAGGTATAAAATGTATTATTTTCTTCTTGTTCCTTGACATGAGTAGATGTAGAAGCTTTTACGGAAGATTGTTGTGGGTTTAAAGATTTATATAATTGTCTAATAAATTCTTGTGATGGATTTTGTAATTTATATTTGGGAAATGGTAAATGTTTGACAAAGGATGGATTTGGTTGTATCTGAGGGGAATTTGGTGTAACAGCCTTAAAATCTAAATTTTTTACCAAATTATATATGGCATCAATTTTAGAACTAATAGTAGCTGTAGCATTGTTTTCAAGTTTTTCCATTCCATTGACCTGCTCTCTCAGGGTTTGAAGATAGGTATTAGTATAATTTAATTGTTGAGGAATATGTTGATAAGATTCAGAGAAAGGTCGGGTTTTAATTCCAGAACCTAATTGAATTGTTCTGCTAGGAGGATGTATTGATTGGGATTCACTACCATCAGTGGTAGTCCATTTCTTTTCAAACATATTAATTTCTTTGGATAAAAGAATTTTTGGAACATCAATATCATTTTCAAGACAATAAATATTAAAATACCATGGAAAAAATTTAATATGCATATCAGAATGTTGTAAATATATAAGATATTCATTTCGGATGTCATTGATATCTTCTTCATCATGTATTTGATTAAAAAATTGTCTATTTAATTTATTATAAAATTGACCATATTATGTATTAATTTTATTTATTAAATCTTCTTTATCTTCCTCTTGATCATGAATGGTTAATACATTAATATTAAGAGTATTTAAATTTATATCTATATCATCATCAAGTTGGAATCCTGGTGTATGATAAACTGGTTGAGGAATTTGATTTTCAATTTGAATTTTAGAAACATTATAATCTCTGGAGGAGCGACTAAAATGAGAATGAATGGGTGGTGTATAAAATCGATGTGTTCGGGTAGATCGAGATCTAACCAGAGGCGTTTCATAGGGTGTTGGTTCAGATCGTACCGAAGAGGTACTAGATCTGGAAGGAAATTGTATTTGAACATATCCATCAGGATATTCAATGATGGTATCGGATTGAACTTGTGTGTGGGTAGAGGATTGAGGTGCCATTATTTGGGGAAAACTCCATGTATTATTATTTTCATCATTAGCTTCTTCTATTTCATTCCATTTTATTACTCTTGAAGTATAAACTTGAGATGTATTTGGATTGGATTGAAATAAAATTGTAGATTCATGTAGGCTAGTTATTCCCTTAAACATGGGGGCAGAAGTTGTCATGGCTTTTAAATATACTCTATATGTAATTTGTAAATTTAATGCTAATTGGTCCATATTGTATCTTTTTGTTTGGACTAATAATGTTAATGTTTTAAGAATTGTTGGATCATGAACGGATACTTCAAAGTTGGGAAAACATTCGAAGTATACGGGTCCATGAGCCAAACTGGTTTTGATAGTGCCTAATAGTACATCTGAATAAGATAAATGTCTTAGGTCTACTAGTGAACAAATAATTGATTTATTAAGGTTTAACCTTGTCATTGGTGTAATTCCTACTTGAACCAAACCAAGATGCAAAAAATTAAATTTTTGTTGAAATTTTTTAATTAATTGTGCATCTAATAATTGAAAAGTTTGAGATTGATTTGTTAATGGTAATACTTGTTCTACAGTTTTAATTTTATGTTTGTTTTAATTCAAATTTTTTATCATATAATTCATTAATATTTTTCTTTGGCATACTCCAATTTTGTAAAACTTTTTCTATATCCTTTATAGCTATTTCGGTTTGATTTATAATTTGTGGGGTTCTTGATGAACCTTCACCAGTTAGATTATAGGTCAATGATCTCATTAACCTAGCCATAGTTGTACTATTGTGCAATAACAATCAATGAGAGGTATGTACTGGGCCTTACTGACTTTTCTAGGAGACTTACAACCCTTGCTCCAATGTCATACCGTTCTAATTGATCACAATCACGATGAGTTATTTGCACTTTAGACGAATATATGGCTCTGATACCAAATATATTGCTCCAGAATCTACTAGAGCAATAGCATCGACAGTAAAATTTTCTTCAACTACTAATTGAATTTTTATATACCATTTTTGATACATAATTTGATTGATTGTTGGGAAATTAGTTTCATTTACAATTAAATCAGGATTGGGTTCTTCAATCATTATTCCTCTTTGTTTTTTTATTATTTTTAGGTTTGCCATTTTTTATTTCTGATGGAAATAAACCTATTGCGAACTCATTTTTATTATTTTCTAATTGTGAAATTCTTAATTGTAATTGTTTTATTTCTTATTTTAAATTGTTTACTTCTTGATAAAGATCAGATAAGGTTGGTTGTACAGGTGTAGATTGTTGCAAACGATTTAAAACATTTTTAAAATCACATTGTTTATACGTGAATTTATTTTGATTTCTTTGTTGTTGAAATTCTTGTGATTTTTGTTGTACCTGATCCATATATTTAAAAATTATATCTTTTCTTGCTTATGGATCATTAATTTGATTTAAAATATCTAAAATATTTTGCTCATCTTGGGATAAAACATTAATACTTAAACCATTTAATTTTAATATAACTTGATAAGAATCTTTTTTTGTTTGACATTTATTACAACATTTTGTTTCTTTTTCAAAATCAGATTCTTCTGAAGTAAAAATAATATCTTAATTTAATTCTTCTAAATTATAACTATCATTTGGCGATTGTGAAGATGTATCATCATTTATACTTGGAGGTCTTGAATTTAATAATAAATTCATTAGTTGTTTTAATTCATCAGAACAATTCAATTCATTAATTTTTTGTTTTGTAAAACATTTATTAGCGAAGTGTCCAACTTTGTGATAAGACACCATTTGCAGCCATCATCGTGTGTTGACCCCATTACAATAATTCGATAATATGATTTTCCATCCAAATTCCACTCTACAAGATTACATCCATTAAAAATCATTGGATAAATTTTTTCTTCATATTGAATATCTACTAGTGTTGGCCTTGGATAATAATTTCTTGTGACTGGTTTAGGTGTTATTGCTGTTGCTTGAATTTGAGTTTGAGGTTCTTAAAATTGAGAATATAAATCTTATAATTCTTCCTCTTCTTTATTTTCTTCTAAAACATGAATGGATTTATTTTCTTCTTGTTCCTTGACAGGAGTAGATGTAGAAGCTTTTACGGAAGATTGTTGTGGGCTTAAAGATTTATATAATTGTTCAATAAATTCTTGTGATGGATTTTGTAATTTTTATTTGGGAAATGGTAAAGGTTTGGCAAATGATGGATTTGGTTGTATCTCAGGGGAATTTGGTGTAACAGTCTTAAAATCTAAATTTTTTACCAAATTATATATGGCATCAATTTTAGAACCTACAATAGCCGTAGCATTGTTTTCAAGTTTGCCAATATATCCATCATGAAACTATTATTCCCATTGATCGTTCCATAGAGTTTGAAAATAAATTTCCTGATGAAATAACAAATAAAAATCAATTACAAAATTTTTTGGAAAGTCCTAATTATATTTTTGACTTTTACAATGATACAAAATTATTGTATCAAAGACTTAGGAGTAATCCTAAGCCGTGAACACAACAGTACACTTACGTTGTTCAAAGAATTAAAAATCATACAAAACAACTTCCATGTCTCAATTTATCAGATCTTTTGGCCTTCAAAATTGTTGAAAAAAATGCCTCATAATTGGGGCATGGTGGGATTTTAAAATAAAGAAAAAATAATAAAGAGTAATTGGTTCGGTATATGATTGGTATGTGGAAATCCACTCAACAAAATTATTCTACTATTAAAAAAGAAATTTTATCAGTTGTTTTGTGTATTACCAAATTTGAAAGTGATTTACTCAATCAAAAGTTTTTATTAACAATTGATTGTAAAGTAGCAAAAAAAAGTTACACAAAAAGATATTCAAAATATTTCTTCAAAACAAATATTTGCCCGCTGGCAAGAAATTTTAAGCATTTTTTATTTTGATAATGAATATATTGAATGTACTAACAGTTTTTTGCCAGATTTTTTAACTCGTGAATTTCTTCAGTGCAATGTCCTATCCTCTCAAAAGCAAAGTTCCTCGGGAAACTTCCTCATCCAAAAACACTCCAAATGTAACAATGAGCCCTAGCCCAACACGCACACAACTTGCTAAGAGAAAGACCATTCTTAGCCAAGCCTCAAAAGCACGGCTCAAATATTATTCCCATGAAACTCGTATCCCAATTATTCCTCTTGAAGATGAGGACTTCAAAGTTTTACAAAATATTCATGAGAGTCAAACTTCAAATATTTTGACCAAACTCATTGGCAATTATTTGCCGTAAAAGTGGTGTTACTCACCAAATGCAAATTCTCCATCCCACCTATTTTATTAAACTATTCTCACATAGACTGGCTCCATAAAGATACAACACAATTCAAATGATAACAGTGAAACTATTAATTATTGGAAATGTGTTATTCAAAAAATCATTTCTAAAACAGAATGGGGACTTGGCAAAAATTTTACAAAACAATGTCATTCGCCCATCAAATTATAATTATCAGAATGCATGGAGACATGTGTTCTATATGTAAAACTCCATGATGAAACATTCATGGTTTATTAAATTTTGTAACAATTTTCGATCTGTCATCCTCAGTTGGTTCTTGAACTAGTGGTATGAATTTGGTTCGCATCCGGACATCCTTTCTTCAATCCTTTGAATTCTATGTTAAACATTTGCAACATTCCATTCTTCATTTTTATGCTTATTTTAGCTTGCCATGGCTCTTGCAATGGCAATTCACATTTGATGTCCAACAAAACATTCCTTTTTTGTGCTGCCTATATGCCTCTAAATGGTGGGACAAATTTGAGATTCCAAAAGAATATTACCCTGATTATCTTCATAATTATTATTCAAAAACCTTCAAATCAAAAGAATCCTATGCTTCCAAAGTTGTTTCATCATCATCATCCAAATCTGTTACATCTACCTCCTATGATTTTCTTAATGTCAATCTCTCAGCCATTCGCACCAAAGTTATTTCTCAAAATCTAGCCTTAGCTTCATCAAAAGATGCCTTGAAAAAGGCAATTCTCAAATAAATGAATAGTCAACTTGATTCAGATGATCTTTTAAGAGAATTGCTCTCCTACAGATCCAATCAGTCCTCAATCCAACGAAGATGATTGTTTTGGTATTCACTTCAATTCTACATCATTGTGACTCTCCAAGTCCAAATATGATCCAATTATTCTTTCAATTTTCAAAGATAATGAATTTTTCCAATTCTATTGATTTGTATTTATCTTCCTCAAAAGTTTTAATCATGCCATGATTAAAAGCTTATCCAAAATTTCCAAGATGTTCTGCCTAAGTCACCGATGCTATCATTCTTGTCTGCCATAAATTTCAAAAAGATTCGTCTCTCATTTTGTAAAAAGAGCTCCCAAATAATTCAGCATCCCGACACCAACAATATCCAAAGCATGTTCCAACAGTTTGTAAAGATTCTCCATGAGCAAGAGTGAAGTCACTCATCCATCCATCTACAGTGCCCAACAGTGCAAATGAAGACAGCACAGTACTCGACAAGGTACTGTTCATCCACAGTGATCGGCAAAATTTTCCAGAAGCAAAATCATCCGTCCATTTTTGCTTTCCAAATGTATTTTGAAGTCCGAGGCATCTGTAAGCCTCGAACTTTACCCCAACAAGGTAAAGTCCGAGGCTTCCTGTTAATTGTAATTATTTACTCCGACAATGTACTGTTCATTTTTGCTTTCCTCAGTCCTTATAGAGGCTTACAGACGCCTCGGACTTCAAAATACATTTGGAAAGCAAAAATGAACAGGAAAAGTAAATAATTACAATTACTGTTTGCTTTTGGAAAAAATTTCCGATCACTGTGAATGAACAATACCTTGTTCGGGTACTGTGCTGTCTTCATTTGCACTGTTGAGCACTGTAGATGGACGGATGATTGACTTCACTATTGCTGATGGAGAATCTTTACTGTTTGGGAACTGTTGGAACACGCTTTGGATACTGTTGGTGTCGGGATGCTGTTATTTGGGAGCTCTTTTGACAAAATGAGAGACGAATCTTCTTTTTGAAATTTATGGCAGACAAGAATGATAGCATCAGTGACTTTGGCATAGCATCATGGAAATTTTGGACAAGCTTTAATCATGGCATGATTAAAACTTTTGAGGAAGCTAAGGCAAATCAATAGAATTGGAAAAATTCATTATCTTTGAAAATTGAAAGGATAATTGGATCATATTTGGACTTAGAGAGTCGCAATGATGTAGAATCAAAGTGAATACACAATCATCCTCGTTGGATTGAGGACTGATTGGATCTGTAGGAGAGCAATTCTCTTAAAAGATCATCTGAATCAAGTTGACTATTCATTTATTTGAGAATTGCCTTTTTCAAGGCATCTTTTGATGAAGCTAAGGCTAGATTTTGAGAAATAACTTTGGTGCGAATGGCTGAGAGATTGACATTAAGAAAATCATAGGAGGTAGATGTAACAGATTTGGATGATGATGATGAAACAACTTTGGAAGCATAGGATTCTTTTGATTTGAAGGTTTTTGAATAATAATTATGAAGATAATCAGGGTAATATTATTTTGGAATCTCAAATTTGTCTCACCATTTAAAGACATACGGGCGACACAAATAAGAAGTGTTTTGTTGGATATCAAATGTGAATTGCCATTGCAAGAGCCATGGCAAGCTAAAATTAGCATAAAAATGAAGAATTGAAGGTTGCAAAGGATTAACATGTTTGACATAGAGTTCAAAGGATTGAAGAAAGGATGCCCGGATGCGGACCAAATTTATACCACCAGTTCAAGAACCAACTGGGGATGACAGATTGAAAATTGTTACAAAATTTAATAAACCATGAATGTTTCATCATGGAGTTTTACATATAGAACACATCTCCATGCATTATGATAATCATAAAAATTATAATTTGATGGGCAACTGGCAATATTTTTAAATTGTTTTGTAAAATTTTTGCCAAGTCCCCATTCTGTTTTAGAAATGATTTTTTGGTTAACACATTTCGAATAATTAACAGTTTCACTGTTATTATTTGAATTGTGTTGTATCTTTATGGAGCCAATCTATGTGAGAATAGCTTCATAAAATAGGCGGGATGGAGAATTTGCGTTTGGTGGGTAAAACCACTTTGGCGGCAAATAATTGCTAATAAGTTTGGCCAAAATATTTGAAATTTGACTCTCAGGAACATTTTGTAAAACTTTGAAGTCCTCATCTTCCAAATGAATAATTGGGATACGGGTTTCATGGGAATGATATTTGAGCTGTGCTTTTGAGGCTTGGCTAAGAGTGGTCTTTCCCTTAGCAAGTTGTGTGCGTGTTGGGTTAGGACTTATTGTTACCTTTGGAGTTTCTTTGGATGAGGAAATTCCCTAAGGAACTTTGCTTTTGAGAGGATTGGGCATTGCCATGGAGAAATTCACGAGTTAAAAATCTGGCAAAAAATTGTTAGTACCTTTAATATATTCCATATCCAAATAAAAAATGCTTAAAATTGTTTGCCAACGAGCAAATATTTGTTTTGAAAAAATATTTTGAACATTTTTTTGTAAAACTTCTTTTGCTGCTTTACAATCAATTCTTAATAAAAACTTTTGATTGAGAAAATCACTTTCAAATTTGGTAATACACAAAACAATTGATAAATTTTCTTTTTTAATCGTAGAATAATTTTGTTGAGTGAGTTTCCACACACCACTTGTATACCGAACCAATTGCTCTTTATTATTTTTTATTTGTTTTAAAATCCCACCATACCCCAATTCTGAGGCATCTTTTTCAACAATTTTGAAGGCTAAGGAATCTGATAAATTGAGACATGAAAGAAGCTTTGCATGATTTTTAATTCTTTGAACAACATGAGTATGCTGTTGTGTCCACGGCTTAGGATTACTCCTAAGTCTTTGATACAATAATTTTGTATCTTTATAAAGATCTATGTAAAAGTCATAAATATAATTAAGACTTCCCAAAAATCTTTGTAATTATTTTTTATTTGTTATTTTGTTAGGAAATTTATTGGCAAACTCTATGGAACGATCAATGGGAATAATAGTTCCATGATGGATATTATGTCACAAAATTCTTACATTTGTTTGAAATAATTTTATTTTTGAAGCACTTAAAACTAAACCATTAGTTTTTATAATATTATAAAATTTATTTAAATGTTTAATATGTTGTGATATTGATGGTGAGAAAATTAATACATCATCAATATATACTACACTAAATTGATCGTAGGGATTAACTATATCATTCATAATATTTTAAAATTCTGATGGTACATTTTTTAGACCAAAGGGCATATATTCCATTCGTAATGTCTAAATGGTACTGTGAAAATTGTTTTATATCTATCTTTTTCTGCAATTTGTATCTGCCAAAAGCCAGATTTCATATCAAGTTTTGAAAAGATTTTTCCTTGATAAAATCGATTTAATAAATCTCTTTTGTTTGGGATTGGATATCTAATCAATTGTAGAAATTTATTGAGTGGTTTGTAATTAATAACTAATCGTGGAGTACCACGTTCAAGTTCTGCATTTTTATTGACATAAAATGCAACACATGACCATGGTGATTTACTTGCTCTAATTAATTTTTTATTAATTAACTCTTGGATTTCTTTTTTGCAATACTCTAATTGTGCTTGATCCATCTGAGATGGATGAGCTTTTGTGGGAATAAATTTTTCATTGAAATCGGGTTCATATGGCAACTCAAAAATATGTTGTTTCCTAAGCCAAAAGGCATGAGGAATGTCTGAACATAAATCTTTTGTAAAAAGATTTTTAAAATGTTCAATTTGTTGTTGAGTTTCAAATTTTTCTTTTTGTTCCTCCACCTAGGAATAAGAGATTTCTTCTTGTAAAAAAATAATTTGTTTTTGTTTGAAAATTAATGTGGATTTTAATTCTTGTAGAGCATGTGGTTGTGGTGGAAAGATGAATGGGAATATTATTTCTTCATTTTCCATTAGTTTTGTACTGATACTTTCATAGGTAACAGTAAATGGTGCAATCATTGTTAAGAATAGAGTTCCTAAAATGATATGCCGGGATAGATTTGGTACTAACACAAATTCATTTTGTACAATAGTACAACTATGGCTAGGTTAATCAGATCATTCACCCGTAATATAACTGGTGAAGGTTCTTCACCGACATAAGCTAGGCAAAACATATCAAACCCAGCAAATTCCATCACCGACAAGAAAATAGGGTAAACAAAGCAAGTGTCAAAGGTGCAAACAAAGCAGGGTTCAAGGGTGGTCTCACAAGTTCTTGGCATCTTGCAGTGCGACCAAGTCTTCTAAGCCTTCAGTTGACAAATGAGATGGGAGGAATAGGAAAACTGTTAATAAAACGAATATGTAGTCGTGGGGTAAAATTCTCTTTTATAATGGGAGGATATAATATACCTCCTCCTCCCTGGTATATTTAATCCAGGGATAAGAGCCCACTTTGGACTGTATATCCAACTCAATTGGAGCCACCAAACATCGGAATTAGAGACCCGTGGGATTTTATCTCCAATCCCACATCAACAGCCCCTTAGTAAAGCCAATACACAATTGCTCTTTCTCAAAATAGACCTTTGTTACATTCCAAAGGGGGGCTTTATGAATGGACGGGATTCTTCTTAAATCCTCACAAGGGTTTACAAGGATTGGCTTTTACATAATAAAGGGATCTTTCTGGCTCTCTGGTTATCTCTTACATCTTTGGCCAACCCTCTTCCTCTCCACAGTTATCCCCATCTCTCCCTAAAGCAGCCCCAAACTCTCTCCCTCCACCCCTAGCAATCTCCAACCCTTGTACGCCCAGAGAAGGTTTAAAAGGATAAAGATGTAAAACTTTATTAGGAAATGATGTATGGTTTTCTATTACATTAATGGCATAACCTCATTTGTCGTATAATTTTTTTAATAATAGAAAGATCAACGTTTACTCTCCAAATGCAAAAAACAAAAAAAAAGGAAGGAATGAAGCGTTGATGTTATTAGCAGCCTAAATACCCTCAATGCCTAAATAGAAAACAAGATGGTGATGTGCGTGTTTTTTTTGGGGGGGGGGTTTGGAGAGAACCCCATAGATAATGTATCAACACCTACCTCGAAAGTAGACGTTTCACCTCACTCATTTTCCAAAACAAATCTACAACCTATTACTTATCAAACATAAATCTAAATAGTCAAAGTACCCATGAATCTTATTCTAACAGACTTTAAGATTATCATTCTCAATCAGGATCCTCTAGAGAAACATTACTAGGTAAGAAAAGAATGCAGGACTCTCCTCTTATCAACTAAAACCCCAATACTGCCACAGCTTTTAAAGTTAATGACGTTTTACAAAACTCTCACATAAATTCATTTATATAAATTGGTAACTCGGAACCCGTCCAAGCAAGGCCCCTTTGGACCCAACCCAACACAGTAAACTAGGGGTGCACGAACCCGACTGCAAGACCCACCCACCAGAAGCAACAAGGCGTTGTCGACAGAATTCAAACAGAAGATCTTTGAACTTACGATTGGTTACAGCGACGGCCTTAAACCGTTGGGCTACCCTAGCAGGTTGATTCATTTATATTCATACCATGCAAAAGCAAGAAAACTGAAACCTACATGACTGGATGCATGGATAAACATATTAGGATGAAATGATATGCAAAGCAGGGAACTGATCCAAAACATGTTTAAAATAATCCAATCATTGCACATACCTTAAAATACGCTTGCTCACAAGCCTCTGTGCTTTCAAACTCTGGCAGAATCATCCGTAGGGGGAAAAGGCAAGCAATAAGAGAGTATAATCAGAAGCACATCAGTTTGCAATAGCTAGACAACGTGGGAAGAACCACAGCAAGAGGGAGAAAGGGAAAAGAGGAATCTTGAAATCCATGATAATTAAGTTTTACCAACACAGGTCGAAGTCACTTAACAGTTTTGGAGAAACCGGTTTCCATATCACTGCCAGCATTTTCCAATCTAAAGAGATTTATGCCCACAAAAAGAATTCTTCTTCATTCTTCTGGACCAATTTTTTAACCGAATGAAACATATAGGAACTAAAAGAGTTCTAACTGCCAGCTTCAATGTATATTTGTTCCCTCCATATAAAAGCCAAGAGTAATGATTGTTTATATAATTTTATTCAGAACTCAGAAGTAACAAATCAAAGGCAAAATTATAAATTCAAATTAATTAACTAAATATAAATGGGCAGAAACAAGTTAAACTAGGTTAATACAACATTAACCTCCTACCAAGCACCCTGAAAGTACTCCAAAATCCAAACTTGTATGAAGTAAAGGATTTCCCAATTCACCTTCTAATTGAACAGATTAAGCTTACGAGAACTAGGTTCCGACCTAGTAAGAAAAAGATAACATATATATTTCTCCGTCTTTTATCGTCTATAACATACATAACATAAGCACGGTCGGCCCTGGCCCAAAGCAATAAAGAAATTTCTTTGGGCCCACCAATTTTCACTAAAATTTAGGGGGCCCAGATTTTTACTAAAATTTTATTTGAAAATTTTATGTGAGTTTTTCCTTTATGAATGATTGCTATTTTTAATTTAGTTTTTGTTATTTATTTAATTTACAAAAAGATTGAATGGATTAGCAATATTATCCATTAAAAACAGATGTAAGATAAGCTTGATTATGCAACTTTGATATTTTATTTTGCTAATAAAAATGCACAAAAGTTATTGTTTAGGTGATATTTTGCTAAAACTGATTCAGCATTTTTTTATGTTGGTATTATAGTTTTTTATTATGTTCGGAGTTGTTTAGGTTGTGAGTTGAATATTATTGAAATGTGAGGTTACAAGACAAAAAAAATATATTCCGAACTTTTGTAATGATTTTTCTTGAAGTTGATGTATATAAAAATTATTAGGCCCCCTTTTTACCCTTTGCTTAGGGCCCAAATGGCTTAGGGCCGGCCGGTGCATAAGCTATTACAAATATTAACTGTGAAAGATATAATTCTGAATATTAATTTACTTTTTCATTAAAAGCTAAACAGTGTCTCATTTCCTGAGTCTAAGAACCAACTCTCAGAAAAGTTAAGGTTCTTAACAAACGGCAATTATGACTTACACACCAAGGTACTTCCTAAATCAATTTTAAAAATCACAGTAACATAACTAACTTCTGCTCAGAAATAAAACAAAGTAAGAATATGGAACATCACAGGGGGATAAATATTAAACAAAACTTATAAAAAAAACGATAGGGAAAATTAAATAGTAACAATAACAAAATAAAATTTCCCCTCCTTGTGCCTGCTGACCGGGAGCTTGACTGGTCAAGCCTTGGGTAAGGGGTTTGAGGGTGGGGAGAGAGAGAGAGAGGGAGGGGCTGATAACAGTAACACTCACCAATGAAAGCATAGCATAAGCTATCTCCAGTCTTATAATCCCGGATAATGTCAGCGCTGTCATCATTTATTTGGGATGAGTAACAAATTTTATAGTACTTAAAATATGTAGAAAGTTAAAGTTTGTAGAAAGTACGATGTCACGGTTCCGAAACGTGAAAAGATAGTATGCAAATCTTCATCCTGCATTTAAAAATAAAACAAGCAGATGAATAAATGAGCTTAAGATAACAAACTGCAATAAAGAATGAGCATATATAACTCAGTAACATCTTCAAGTAGCAATAGTAGACTCCACAATATGAGACAGATAAGAAGGTAACAAACTCTCACCTCAGTAACTGGATTTAGTTTACAAACAAACAGCACATTGTCAGGAGGCTTTACGTCAGCATCCGGAATGTCTCCTATCTGCAATGCACATAAGAATAATGTCTTAATGAAAATGTCCAAGTTGGACTACTAGACGAGAACAGAAAAGAATGCTTACACTTTCAAGCACGACTGCACTGGAATGAGCATCCTTCGTACGGAGAACCTCCTCAAGCTCCGACGTGCCTAATTGCTCGTCAATGGGAACCCAGTCATCTTCAAGTCGCACATCTTCATCAACCTGGCACAAAGTAAACAATTAGTTATGGTTCATGAAGGAAAATACATTGAAAAGGCATCTTACACAAAAGACCCAAAGTATTACAGGTGTGGCATGTGCAAGTGACCAATTTGATACAAATTTCTACGCTTCACGTTAACTACAATATCTTTTGATGGATTTCAAGGTTACTATCCATAACCTGTTTGCCTCGACCCATCACATATGTTTCTTGATTTGTCTTTTTCTTTCCCTTTCTTTTCTTCAGATAGCAGGTTAAGGATACTAGTATAACCTTGACTTGTCAACAATTGAAGCCACGTAGTGCTAAGACTTAAATTGAGATACAATATACACATAAATCCATCAGTAGAATCATTCACATCAAACCTAAAAAGAACTTCAATCTTCAAATCCAGTTTAGACCACCAAAAAGATGACAATATTTTATGTTAGGACTAAGATTCAGGACAAGAAAGTTCAATAAGAGACGCTTAGACAACCCCAACCACTGCTGTCCACCTTTAAACCAGCTAACAGAAAAGGAAGGGGGCGAGGGGGGGGGGGGAAGGGAAACAAAGATGAAATATCACACTCTGGTTTTGGATTTTGATACCATGAGATCAAGTAGAATAAATAAAAGTCTTGTTGCACTTCAAACAAGAAGCATCCTTCCAATACACCCAAAGTAACATCATTTCTGTTTTTCATGATCCTTTTGGGGAATTTGGTTATATTATGCATCAGTATCGAACTTCTGCTGCAGATTACACAGACATCCACTGCTGTTTTTCTTTTTCATTGGGTTTCACTTTACCTCAAAAAAAATACGGGAGAAACAGCTATTCATTACCTCAACTTTTGGTTTTCCTTCAGGCGAAGCATCCGGAATCAACTCAGCTAGCTGTGCAGGATCATCAAAAGGGTCGTCTAGTATGTAAGTGTGTTTGATTCTGTCAATGAATCATAATCATTATATGCTAGTCAGCATATAACATCACCAAATCAAGAAATACATGTATATACATCATATACTGAGGGAGTGAGAATGAACCGTATGTTTTTATACGGCCTGCCCTTCACATCCACATAAGCTTCATTTATCCTTCGGAGTGTTTCAAGCCCTTCCGCAACCTCCCCAAAAACCTGGAAAGTGAAGATTTTCATATGAAAAATTAAAACTTCCTTACATACAAAGCCAAAGGAGAATTCCAAATGAGCATGGCACAAGGTTTCAAAACGCGGTTGCAGTTGCCGTAACAGTAACAGCGACAATGGCGGGCTTTCTGGGCGTACTGGCCATAGCCCCTTCACTTATTGTATAAATATAGCCCTTCACTTATTGTATATAATGTGATACATATCTCTAGGACACACAAGTACCAAACATACAGCTTACAACTACGACTGTAGAGACAGCTATATTTAAACAAGTTGAAAGCGAGAAAATGAACGTGTTGGCTACCACCATTACAGAACAGCCATAATGCCCATTATGGGAGTTACATAACGGTTGTGGTTGTAGCAGGTATTGAGATTGACGCATGCCGTTACTTGTGTCCCATTTTTTAAACTCTGATGACTACATATCTACCTCAAATTCCAACATGACTCCCAGCCAGAAAAAGTACGCCCCGCTGTAAAGAAGTAGGCCACCACCTTGAACGGATTTATCCACACCATGCAAATATCCAAGTGGCTGTCCATCCTCAAAAAAATCTCTCTTATAGAAGGGCAGTCTGGTGCACTAAACTCCTGTGTATGCAGGGTTCGGGGAGGGGACGGGCCACGATGGGTCTCTTATATGGCTACAAAGTCTAAAATAAGGATAATAGAACCAGAATCGATAATAGAACCAGAATCGACCACATGTTACACGAAATAGATTATGTCATGGTTGCCCCCCGACATACGGCCTTTACGCTACTGCAACTATTGTGAGTGGTTCAAATTGCTTTGATCTTTCCCACTTATCCATGCCAGAATTTGTGTCCAACACTTGTATGGAAGTGCATGCATAAAGGTTTGGAACTCTTTTCTTATCTGAATCTTAAGGAAAGGACCCTACCCTATTCTCAAACCATCTGCTGAGCTCTACCCTGCCCACATTTCCTTTTGAAAGACACCAAAGAAATGTCGCCATTGCTGCCAAAGGTCTTTCTTCAGAATTTTACTAAACGGATCGATCCTCCCCTCCCATTTGTTTTAGGAAGTTATCCCTCCTAAGATATAACACTACTCATTCATAACAGACCACAAAATCAACCAGAAAATGTTCATACACTATGGACAATGCTGCAATAGCTAACCTCCAAGAACTATGGCCTTCTAGACAATACATTTGTTCGACAAAATAACTGTGAGGAAAAAGAAAAAAAGAAGGAACATGGCATTGGCATACAATCCCATCCCTACCTAGATAAAACTTCAACGTTGTGATGAACGGTACTCACTGCTCACTACCTCCAGAATACCTTCAAGCTCTATATCAAAACATTATGAACATTCCTAGCTATAGAATTGAATCCATGCATTTCAAGAGAAAAAAATTCAACTTAAAAAGTTCACACGCACGCAAAAACAAAAAACGAAAGTGTAAACAAGGATTAAACTACAAACAACTTAGCCAAAAATAGTAATGTTTCGACCAGTTTCACACTTTCACCATAAATTATTCATCCAAGAAATGAAGCCTTGAAAAGAATTATTTTTCCACAGTATAGTATCTACATTCGCCTATTTTCAATCCCAACAACTAGAGGGGCATACACTAATCGTTTAGGTAAGCAAAAATGCCTCTGTTGCCTACTGGACAAAGATAAGCATGCAGAAGATGACGTAACTATGTGATTCTTTAATTCTCATCAAGTCATAATTCCATAGAAAGGAAAAGAAAAATGTTGACTGCTTAAATCTTTCAAATAGTCCCTGGTCCAGACTAAAAGAAAAGCATTGCTAATTCCTCTCTACATACTAGCTTGAAAACAAATGTTTGTAACTCGTTTAAGTTTTGAAACCAAACTTGAACAACCCACTATTCGGCTGGACTCCACCCGCTTACAACCCTAGGTGCAGGTCCTCTAATGGTCTGAATAGGCCAGTCATTGTTCGTCCTATTGCAGAAAAAACCATTGGAAATTTAGCAGGATGTTAGCAAGATAGACGATCTCATCTCGCACTCGAGTTGATAAAAATGCCTATAGATGAGGTAATCAAGAGATGGTAGGTAACTATGATCTTTTCAGCAATTATACATATCTTCTAAGGCAAGGTAGTAAATGCAACAATTTCGTTAGGCATCGGTGCATGTGCATACATGCGTGACCTTTATACCCATTTCTCTTTACCTTCGTAGCTGATGTTTTGGGAAGGTTGGTAGATAGGGTTGGGTAGGTGGGTCTAGTTGATGGATTAGTCATTGGGAGAAATCGTGTTTTTATGTCTCATTTACAATTTGCATATTGCACTATTGATTTCCCTCTGGGGAGGAATCTTAGATGGTTAATTTTATTTCAATTCCGAGATTCCAATAGGGGCAGCCAACAAAGTTGATAAAATGATGGTGGATTTTTGTAGGGATGGACGAGGGGAAGAAATTTCATTTAGTGAGTTAGGAGGTGGTTTTCCTTTCCAAAATATAAAGAGGGCCTTATTATAGGTAATATTATGGCAAGGGCCATCACTCTACTAGGAAAATGATTATGGAGATTTTCCATTGAACATGATTTTTTATGGCATTTTATTATCAAGAGTAAATATAGGGTTCAAACTAAATCAGGTGTCTCGATAAGAAAAATAAAAATAATAATTACTAATCTAATTGGCACTCTTGTGCTTAATCGGGGTTACTGTCAGTCCCCATGAAAATCCATTTCTCATACCTAGCCTATTTTTCTTGTCGTTGAAAGTGGGGAATGGGAAATCCACTAGTTTTTGGGAAAATACTTGGGCTGGCAAATTTTTCTTTTCATGTTAAATTCCCTTATTTATATCACTTGACCTGCTTCCATTGCTTCGATGGCATTGTTTAATTTGGCTTTAATGTCTTAGAATTTCAATTGTTTTATAAATCTTAACGATCGTGAAGTGGATTATTTATTGGTAATTCTAAATGATTTCCCTTTGAGGCCTAAAATTCGGGAAAGCAGGGTTTGGACACTTGATTCTTCGGGTCTTTTGCCGTGTGAGTATTTTTTTTTTATGGAATCATTCATAATCCAAATGTACCTCCCCTTCTTCCACATAAGAGGATCTTAAATGAGATTGTTCCTCTCAAAGTCAAGGTGTTTACATGAATGTTAGCTCATAAAAGTTTAATAACTAACGATACTTTTCCAAAAAAAAGAAAAAACCCAATTGCAATATGTGTCCTCAATGATGCATCGGGTGTAGGAGGAATGATGAATCGTCAAATCATTTGCTTTTTGCATTGCTGATTAGCCTCGATATTGTGGAGTTAGTTATTCCAATTAGCAAACATTTGTTGCTCATTGGCTTCGGTTGCCTTATCTTAGTTGATGTTGATTGACTTTTTGGACTTTAGTTGTAACAAGAAGGCTAAAGTCCTATGGGATAGCGCTTTTTTCTTCTATCTTATGGATCGTTTGGTTAGAACGTAATGCTAGGATTTTCGAGGATAAATTTGAGTATGTTGATTCATTATGTGATAGAATGTTATTTATCATCATTTCGGGCTTCGGTACCTTTTCCTTTTTGAGGAATACCCTTATTTTCTATTACTAGAGATTAGAGGGTGGTGTGCAGCCCATAGCCTTGTAATTATTGTTTTCTGCCTTCTTTTTGGTTTCTTGTATTTCTTCTTCGATGGACTGTTGGTCCTTCAAATTTTGTATTTCTTTTTGTCTTTTCAATAATATTGTTTTATTGTCGATCAAAAAATGTGGATACACACATGATCACCATCAATGTGATACTTAGCCAAGTGGAGTTGGGCAATTCCATGTATTGTACAAGTGGTAAAAATTGTGCAAAACTAGTATACTTACCTTGTACGTAACTCTAGAATTTAATTTGTAGTTCAAATTTGAAGTTGAAGGGTATTATCTTATGGGCACACTAAAATGCGTCAAAGCTTCAACCCCATGATATATAGTATAGATATATAGATTTAACTACCAAGCATCCTTTATGTGTATTTTTATCTACAAGCAAATGAATCTTGTGCCTTGTGCTTTAAACTCCTGGCTTCTCACTTCCGTGTGAGCATTGTATGTGCACTTGAGTTCTAAATAGAAAAAGGCGAATACAGAGATTTCTTAAGAATACAATTTACATAAACAAGTGACAAACCATTTTATTTGCAAATGAATGGCAAAACCGGCTTCCCCTTTTGAGTATGCAGGTATAAAAAAGGACTTTTGAAAATCCACCGTCCTACAGGAGAGGTGAGTGAGTCACAACTTTTACATGGACCTTATAAGCATTTGAAATCAAAAAGTATTTGAAAATATTTGGCCAGCACAAGGGAATAAAGGACAGAACGGAAACAACATGCTTTACTTGTTAAATGAGACGAATATTAAAACAAAAACTATCAAGTATAACATTCTGGATGAGCAAACTCACAGTGTGCTTCCCATCTAGATAGTCGAGATCATCCCGCAGTGTAATATAAAACTGAAATGAAAAAAGAGTACGTTAAGTGTTAACTCATAAATATGATGTGGCCCAAATTTGTCAGAGTCACTCATAAATATGATGTGGCCCAAATTTGTCACTCTGAGTGCATGAATTAACAAATTATAGTGATATGTATCTTAAAGAACAAAAGAACTCCAAAAAATAATAGGCGGATAAGAAATCATTTAGAATATTTTATACATGGAGAATGCGATGATGTAACCAAAGCAATTGCCCAGATAATGTTAAGCTTTAACTTTTATGACTTTCAAGACACTAAATTTGACAAGAGAGAAGGAGAGAACACTTTGGAAGCTCTCTTCCTAATGAGAATGTTAATCAATAAAAGCAATACCTGAGAAGCATTAAGATCCTCTCCAGCACTAGCCATGGCAACAGTGCCCATCTTAGTGTGTTTTAGTTCCAATCGAATTTCATCCCCGAAAAAACGAGCCTGGTCACCATATAAACACCTGAAAGTATAGGATGTCCAACTGAGCATGTCATATAATTACACAAATCACTGATCTAGCTCCTTCAAAATGATGGACCAATAGAACTGCCCAATGAGGAAGCTAAAAACTGTAATTGTAGTTTGGGAGAGTACATTGGGACACAAGGAATGCATCTTAAACTAAAGCATCACTGGACAAAATTAAATTCAATGGTACAAGTCCCGGCTATCATTGTGAAAGATAATTATGCAGCAGGAACCATGGTTAGAGTAAGAAGCATTTAATGTCAGTGATTAATAACGCACAAATTCTCTTACTTGTAAATGGAATCACCACCAGCCCCTGTCCCAGTAGGATCACCCGTTTGTGCAGTAAAATCCTTCTGAACCGTGTGAAATAAACAACCATTGTAGTATTTAATCCTGCAACAACAAAAGGGGGAAAAGATTATTACTCTAATCTATAACTAATGATGATACCCAGTGATCAAAATATGCTATCTTCTTGCTTAGAACATCATTGAGTTCAATAACAGATTGCTTGAATATAAATTTAACACCTCACATGTTTCAGTTAGCATTTATTTTTTAGAGTGCCCTAGTCATGGGTCGGCTAGTTATGGTACAAGCATAAGTATCGTCAAAGTTTTTGAAAAGTTCAAAGTCTTCATGAAAAATTGAAGTTTGTCTCAGCGTGTTCCTTGAAATTCGTGCAAGTATAAATTTTTGGTCATGATTTCCATGAAGAGAATTGATGTGTTCGTACTTTGAATGCCGAAGTGTGGCTCTTGATCTTATCACCTGCTATAGGATTGAAATTGGAAGTTAAGTCAATCAAATTAACTTCTGCTCACTGTTCATGGACTGTTCGACCGGTTCTTTGAGCACTCCAGTGGAGAATTTCCCGAGAGCCATGCTTTGGTTGCAAATTTTTCAGCTTAAGTGGTGCGCAGCAAAAATTTGTGCTTCTTGATTTCATGGACTCTGGAAATCATCCAAATTGGTCATCATTCCTTTCTAGGGTCTTTCCATTATAAATAAAAAGGTAGGGGA
The DNA here is from genome assembly GCA_034768845.1 of Heliamphora exappendiculata. Classification (NCBI taxonomy): domain Eukaryota; kingdom Viridiplantae; phylum Streptophyta; class Magnoliopsida; order Ericales; family Sarraceniaceae; genus Heliamphora; species Heliamphora exappendiculata. The sequence continues at coordinate 1,173,287 of JAOTRH010000025.1, forward strand.
AAACTAAAACAAGCTTGGACAGCAAGAGAAGGGGCTTTATGTTTTTATTCCCTAAGCCATTCTGCATCAGATTCATGGGGTAAGACTGCCCTTTTTTTATTTTTTTGAAATCTCCTCCTCCTTGATGTTTAGTGAGGTAATGTGACTCTTTCCGCGGGCTTTATGTTTTTATTCCCTAAGCCATTCTGCATCAGATTCATGGGGTAAGACTGCCCTTTTTTTTATTTTTTTGAAATCTCCTCCTCCTTTTTGTTTGGTGAGGTAATGTGACTCTTTCCGCGCCGTTCCCTGGTATTTTTGTGTTGGTAAGGAATAGAGATCTTTTAGTTTCATATTGTGCTAAAGGGACTTCAGGCTACTATGTGTGGAATATTGGGCTAATGAGGAATGTGCAATACTAGAAACTGGATCAGCTGTTAAATTTAGTAAGGGTTTTAAGCGAGCATAGATGAGTGGGAGGAGCGGATTCTGTTAGATGGAGAGTGGATCGTAGTGGGAGGTTGAGTGTTAAATCTATAATACAAGGAAGGAAAACTTTGATGTTGACATTTATGACGCAATCCAAGTGATGCCCTTTCTCCATGTTCAATCAATGGGTAGGATGAGTTGCTCACTTGATAGGACATGTGATAGAACCCTCTTCAGATCATCTGTTTGTTCACAACAATTCCGCGACGGAATTGTGGGGTTTTGTTATGGTGTTGTTCGAAGCTAATTAGGTTTTGAGAAGAAGGTGAATGACGTTTTGTCATATTAGAAAGGGGTGGAGTGTCGAGGAGTCGGAGAATGATGTGGTTTTTGGTTCCTCTATTTTAATAGGATATGCTTTGATGAGGTAGAGTCGCCTTTGTATAAATTAAAAGGTGTTTTCTTAGGTAATTTGTATAACCAGCTGCGTAAACGACGAATGCCGTCACTAAATGATACGGTTGACTTTTCAAAGTCTATCATTGTCGCCATCGCTTTCACTCAACAAACCCTAAGCTTTGATACTAGTTGTTGGAGTTAAGAACAAACCCCCGACAAGATTTATGAGAATAACAAATGTAGACAAGACAAAGATTGAAGACATAAACAATCTCGCACACAAGAAACATGAAATTTACGTGGTTCACCCAACTAAAACTACATCCAAAACTGCTACAGTTTTTCACTGTGAGAGGCAAAGAATACATATTACAATGTTTTCTAGCAACTTCAATGAAACTTAACTGGCAATAATCCTAAAAAATAGTAGAAATAACTTTGGGTTTAAAACATTCAGGTGGCGCAAAGCTCAAACGCTCGATTACTAGCGCTGTACACTGGCGCTTGAGAGCTCTGCTGGTGCTCGCTTCTAGAACGTGTGCGCTCGCACTCCTAGAATCCTATTGCTTATGCACTTACGAGGCTCCACACATCCCAACACAGTCTTTCCACCCCTTTTGGGCGCCCATTAATACATCTTACTTATCAAATAGAAATTATAACGAGTAAATAAACAGTTATATTAAGAATGGGCATGCTTCGTGTGACGAGCAACAACTTGGAGAGGACTAATTCAAACAGACTCCACAAATTCCGATAGAGTTTTCTCTATTTTCCTCTATTTTCTAGGCCAAAAAACAGAAAAGATTGAAGAAAATAATAAATCAAACAGCAACGTGTTTATGCTTACTTGCAGAGCTTCAAGAAGTTCTTGCAGGTCAAGGGACAGAGATCCGTATGCAAGTCCACAACAATATCTCCTAAACTCGTCACTAACAGCACCGACATTATAATTCGCTTTCTAGGGAGAG
>JAOTRH010000025.1:1175164-1201908 GCA_034768845.1 Heliamphora exappendiculata
ATAATTGTCAGATAATATTTGTTTTTTGCAACTTATGTGGTCCGTATAATTTTTAGTTTTAGAAATAGTATCATTTGTTTAGCTTCTATTTACAATCGATAATGAAATAATTTAAGCTAATTGTTCATAAGTCATGGAGGGGGTGTTTCTTGGGTTGTTTGGTGTTTGGGATAGCTTTATTTACTTATCTTATTTTAATAAATTTTTAATTTTAATATAAAATTTTATACTTTTTATATTTTTCACATATAAAGAATCATAGAAATTTTAGACTAAAAAGTAAAAAAATAAAAATTTTCCAATCAGAATATAATTTAATACAAGTCTACAATAAAATTTTTAATAAAAAATAAGTAAGCATCGCTGATATTTTCAAGGATGCCACGTTTTTAAGCGGTACCTCACGCAGTGCAGTTGACGGTGCTTGTAACTTTGTTATTATTTGAATTTGTTTTTTTAATTTTTAATGAGATGAGATAAGATGAGATTTGTGTAACCTAAAAATTAGAAAAGATGGTATAGGGTAGAACTCCGGATACCAAGAGTTTTTTAATTTTATTTTCGTGGTCAATAGCTTTTTTAAACTTTGATTTAAAACTTTTTACGAAGTAAAATAATTTTAAAATAAAAATGAAAATAAATAATAAACACACAAACATATATGAATATTTTAAAAGTAAAAAAAATTATTTAAGAGAAGTTATGACAATATTCGATACCATTTTTTAAATTATTTTATATTTTAGTTGTATTTAGTAATATTTTAAATAATATATATTTCATTTTAAATGCATATAGTTTAGATTTTTTTAAAAACAATTTTAATTTTTAAAAAGTACACTAAAATCATAAAAGTCAAAAGAAATGTTCTTAATGAAGAAATCATTAAAAACAAAAAAGAAAAAAAAATTTTAAATTTCAACAAAAATTTATATTTTTCTTAGGTCAATAACCTTTTACAAATGCCACCCCTTTGGCTTTCCGTTCACCCTTTTCTTCTCGTTCTACACAAAAAGAAAGCTACCTCCAATAATTAGCGTTTTCTATCTCTTTAAAGCCAAAATTGATCGTTGTTTATCGTAACAATTGCTCTCTATTCCCAGGTTTTTCTATTTTTCTTCGACTCTGCCCAAAAACTCTCTCCTCCGTTTCTCGCCAAACAAACATGAATTTTCCGTACCCAACTTACTGTACAGATCCTACATATCCACACAAACCCTTGAAATTTATCTGTTGAGGGTTTTCTCGCACTGCGTCTCTTGTCTCTCTCGATTTTATTTTTGCCGCTGAGTTTAATTGTTTTTTTAAGGGTTTGGAATATCTGGGTTTTGTTTATTGTTAGTAGAAGATACGTGGATATGGATGAATTTGAAGGTGGGGGTAGTATTCAACAAACTCCCAATTCTCACGAGTTTAAGCAATTCGGCGCCAGCTCAACAGGTTCGCTGTTTTTGTTTTCCCGGTTTAATATGTACAGTGTAGCTTCAATTTTTTGCTGTGTTTCGCCCTTCTAGATCTGTTTATATTTGTTAACTTGTCTGCTTTTTATACACGTGTGTGGGTATTTTCATTTGTTTCGTTTTCTATTGGGTTTTAGACTCGGTACAAGGCCAACGTAACTAAATTGATAATTTCCTTGTTTCTCAGCTGTTTTATCGGTTTGAAATAATTAGCAATTTAAGAATCAGTTTTTACTGTTCCTATATGTATGCACCTCTTCAGCCCCCTCCTCTCTTCTCCTCCTCATTAAACATTCTTTTTGATAACCGGGCAGCTTACGCCCACCTCGTCTAAATCCTGGGGTAACTAATAGAATATCACGGGGGACATGGGAAGTTAACGACCAGATAAATCCACAGAGGCCCTTTGGCATGACTTGAACTCGAGCCGTTAGATCTTATCCTCAAGTCTTTACTGCTTGGCCAACCCCTTGTTGTTCATTGAACAGTTAGAGGAACTTCAAAGTATTGGTTGCTTCAATTGCACCATTTGACACATTATTATGAACATTTGGGTTGCTAATAGTCCCTGCAAGGTTAGTGGCTTCTAGTGGCCACTGCAGAGTGGTGGTTAGTTACTATATTATTGATAGCGAATGCTAAATAATAGTATAAGGTTTGGGTAATGTGGTTATACGTTTGGTGTGCTGGTTTTACTCCTAAATTTCTAATGGGATTGTTTGGCATGGATTTCTATTATGTTGACTTTGTGTCCAAGAATTGGGTTATAAGATATTTAGTTAACTTTAAGAGACTTGCTTTTGTAAGCTTTATGTTCTTGCATGTGAATTTATATTGTCCACTTCAATTTTCTGATGTTATTTGCCTGCATCCACGAGTATGGATTCCAACTATTGATCTAAAGCTTGACCTCTCCATGTTGTATGTGTTTTGTCTCTAATTCTTGTCTTCTAAAATGCAGGAGATGCAGTATTTGATGCTTCACAATATGCATTCTTCGGTAACAATGTTAGTGAAGAAGTTGAGTTGGGAGGACTGGAAGATGAGGAAGATGATTTCCCTCCAGTTGGGTATGACCAAGAAGAGTTTTTGTTGGATCAAGAAGAGGTTACTTTCTTCTTATTCATCTTGGTCTTTAATTGAATCTATGCACATTCAATACTTAGTTGCACGATCTTTCCTACTGGCGTGATGAATCCGCTTCTAAACCTCGCTCCTGCTCTCCGAAGTATGAATCTTGTAACAACCTTGTTCCCATTGAGAAAGAACCTCGCTCCTAATTAGGATGAAACCCCTCAAAATTCCAAATAAATAAAAGAAACAATACAAAGTAAGAGAAAATCTATAATATTAATAAGATTATAGACTAAAATTAACTCAAATGTATTCTAGTATTTTATATTAGCATAATATGTTTTTATATTTATAAGAAGGTAATTGTGTTTGATACTAATAAACAATATTTATATATATTTAACTTATAAATTACAACTAAGAAAAATATTCATCGGAATATATAAACGCCTATATAGGCGCTCTCAATGTTAGACTCTTTTATAAATCCTTGCTTCCCCGCTCTCGCCCCCGGTCCCACTTCGTGCAATTAAGGTTCGGTATTGTCCAACACTCGTATTGAATCCTGTACGATTTTTAGGATTTCTATCTCCGTGTTGCATTTTTGCTTGGAAAATTTTCATTTCATTTGTTTTTTTTGCTATAATATTTCAGGACTTGTAAAATTTGGTTAAATTTTGGTTTCATTTGTCATTAGAGATTGGTTATATGCTATATTATACGGAGTTAGGTATGATGTCAAGTAAGGGTATATGTTTTATGTTTCAGATTTATCTACTTCTAGTGTTCAAGAGATTTTATGGGTGTTTGCTAATTGTTCAAATGCGGAAGGCAAATAGCATCAAATGGAGCTTCTCATTATTCCCTCCTCTTTTTGAACTTTTTAAAGTTGTTTTTGGCCCTTCGTATTTGTTATACTCGTACTCTCACACACAAATTTGTTTTACAAGTAAAAGATATCATTAAAAAGGTAAAAAGGTAAAAAGGTAAAAAGGGAATGCCACCTGTATATAAAACTCCCACAAAAGGAGCTAATCCATTGATAAGGATTTTATAAACTTTACAGTATACAAATTAATGGGAAATCTAGCTATACAAATTAGTGGGAAACACACCCTTCAATGTAAACAAAGGAGACTCCAACCCCTTAAAAGTTCTAATATTCCATTCCACACAAAGGAACCACATCACACACAAAGAAGCCAACCACCATGCCTTCCTTCTTTTCGGCACCCTTCCCCCCTCCACCCCAGTAAAACCCAATCCACCTCTTTCCCAAAAACCCAAATAACCCCAAAAAGATGCAAAACAAAGCTCCATAATTCCCTCACAAAACCACAATCGACAAGGAAGTGATCAACCGATTCCCCGTCTTTCTTACACAAACAACATTAGTTAGTTAACACGTGATCTCTTTGGATGAAGTTGTCGATAGTAAGTATCTTCCCATGTGCAGTAGTCTACCCAAAAAGTCATCTTTGGAGGGCTTCTGCCCTCCAAACACTCCTCCACAGAAGGGACGCACTCCAGCTACCCAACAAACTCCCCAAAAGATTTTTAACTAAAAACCTCTCATATTTATCCCCTTTCACTTTACTAAGTCCACCCCATTCTCTCCACCCCGATGGTCATATAAGAATAGGACCCCAGAAGAGCTGATCCAACTTCCAATCCTGGACGTTTCTTCTCAATTTAATATCCCCAAAGCAGCGGTCAGAGTCTCGTCAAATTTACTATGCAACTCGAGCATTCTTATCCCTAGTCAACACAAAGATGCCTACCATGTTGAGGGCAGCCTCACTGCACCACGCATCTGATCAAAAGCTAACACGGTCTCTAGACCCTACATAAAAATAGATATGCTTCGAGAACTCATCCCACCCTTTCCTAATCTCCTTCAAAGAACACCTGCCCCACACAAATTTTTAGGTTAAAAGTATTGTTTGCTGTCTAAAGTATACTTACTTATGCATCAAGTATCCTACGTGGGATACTTCACCAATTAGGGAGGGCCATGTAGAATGTGCGACATGTTGGTTATTTTATTGGTATACTTCATGCTCAAGTTTTGCATTTCTTTTAGTTGTGTTCTTATTCTGTTTCTTTTCTTCATCTCATAAGCTTGCTTGTTGGGCATAGTGTTAATTTTAGAGGTTTTTTCCTGGTAGTACTTCTTTATGATTATATCATATTTTATTTGGCAATTTGTTTCTTTTATAATTTAACACTTTGGAGAGTAGAGCAAATTTGCATGGATTAATGGTGTATTGCTCCATCAGTTGTGTCGCTGCTGGTATGACATGGCAGCTCCTCTTTCCTTATTTCGCATGGGTGTTATGGATGCTTAATGATAATTTGGGTTGTAGTGTAGTTGGCTTCAAATCAACCATGAACTGGGTTTGAAAAGTTTATTTTTATTTTGTTTTTGCTATCATTATTAAGTTGTGTTTCTGTGTTTGATTTTTTTTTCTTCCTGTTTGACCATGAGGTGCTGATGTTTTATTTGAATTTTTCCTACTTCAAATAGCTGTACAGTGGTTTGGTTTACTCTTTGCAGTCCCTAAATTAAATATTACTTCCTAGTTCAAAGGTATCACTTCTACTGTATTTTTGCTATTTAAATAAAGTAATTCCTGTAGTTCTTTTGTTTTTTTGGTTGCATTGTCCTCAGAGAAGCAACATTTTTAGTTTCATGCTTCATTATGTTATTTCCTGCGTCATTTGCATTGATCTGACTGGATGATGAGTTTATAGAGAGTTCTTGAGTGAGACTTCATTTTTTGCTGGAGAAATTTTCTTAGATAGACATGATCAGATGGTTATGAAGACACTAAAATGCAGTCATGTTTTTTAAATTTTTTGTCATGTGGGCTCACTTACCGTGTTTCTTTGCTGAGATATCATGTCGTAGGCAAAGTTATTTTTTGGATTTGCTTTAGTTGGTATATGTTTCTTGATGGCTTTGTTAAGGATTCTCTTTTGCCTTTTCTTATAGGGAATTTATTGAATATCACCTTTTTTAGGAGATTTTGTAGGTATTGGTGGTACATGATTTTCCAGGAAGTTATGAAATATGCTCATGTTCTTTTGGGAAATATTGAGTTGGCTGAATCTGCCTGAATGACGAAATAGGAGTATATTATTAATTTTAATGCATAATTGATGAACATTCAGTGAGTGTTTTTTCCCCTCCCCTCTCACGCATGCTCCCTTTGTTTGTGTATTTTTTTATATATAGCCATTGAATGTGAGTGATTTTGAACCGAGTCATTTATTGTAATTTTCCTAATGCATAAATTATTCATTTGTGGCAACTAAATTTCTTTTTCCTCATGTGCAGGGTGAAGCTTTAGGATCTTTAGCTGAAATGGATGATCTTACCAGCACATTTTCAAAGGTTGGTTTCCCCCAATGTTGGAATGAATGCGTGAACTTAATGTTGGATATGTGGTAGACATTGAAAGACAAATTTGTATCTTCCAGTCTCTCTCTCTCTCTCTCTCTCTCTATATATATATATATATATATATATATAATATAAATATAATATACTCTCTCTTCTAGCCTTAGAATTCTTATTCTAGTGTCGGTTGTCTTTGTTTAGTGCATGGTACCATTTGTAAATGTGCCCTCTGTTCCAGCCCTGGAACTCGTGTTTCTAGTTTCTGTTGTTTTTCTTTAGTGCACTGTACCATTTTAAAAAGACGATGTCATAATTCCCTGGAGATTTTTGAAAACTTCGTAAGCGGGTGGTTCTATTGGCATATTAATCCAACCTATATAGAAAACTGATGCCTCGCTAACATATGGTTATATGGGTATTGTATTTTAAAGCTCTATTCTTTGAAAAAGTCCAACGCTCTTCTCCACAGTCCACAAATGCTATACAAATATATACATATGTATACGAGATGGAAACACTTTTGTGAGATTGATATAGATACAGCTTTATATTAACCCCCTTAGAATCAACTCGTTCAGTTCAACTATACCTGTCTTAATTCCCTCATTTAAGACATATGGAACCAGGTTATGGATCAAGTTGGACTTTGGTTCAGGAGATGGTAGAGCTATAGTATTCATTTCTCTCAGAAAGTGGAAATACTTCCCCAATTGATGACAGGTGTATTACTTTTTGTCCTCCCACACTATCTCTCTCTTTATATATATATATGGGAAAATGGAAGGAAAAGACTGACCCGATATTTAAACCATTTAGCAACCAGTTAATCATGTTCTTATTTATATACTAGTAAACAGATAGCAGGTAGTTGACTACCCTCCCTCTGGGTTCTTGCTTGCTGGTGATTGATTACCAAATCCCCGAATTAGCAAGAGCTGCAAGACCCCCGTAGTTAACCGCCTAATCATATTGGAATTCCTACTAGCTACAGGGCATAAACAAGAGCTTGACTGATCTTTAGCTTGAGTGAGAACAAAGGCCCCTTTGGGACTACAAGTAACTTCGGTTGTTGAATCTCGTGCAAGTTAGGTTGTGGTTGTATTTTAGATTTTTAAGGGAAGATAATTCCCCTATAATAGACTGACATTAGAAAGGTGAACTAGCATTTTTGGGGAAAAACTGTCCAATTGCATGGTATTTATTAAAAGGTATAATAAGTATATGTTAATCTTTTCAGCAATTTACCTTCCCCTTCTTCTACTTCCACAGCAGCAATTGCATCTTCATGATCCGTTGTCGCGGATGATTGGTGCTTACCTCTGGTCACCATTGCTGCAACTCCAACCATCACTACACAACTTGAAGGAGATCTTAACTCCCGTGTTTTTCTATGCAAAGAGAGAGAAAGAGGATTCTTATTTCCTGTAATGATGGTTCCTTTTGAGTGGTTACAAAGATCAATATTTGATACTGAGTACATTTATCTTCATTTTTGGAAAACATAGGTCCGAGGGTAATATGTAGGAGCCAAACCACATGGTGTTGGGGGCTTCCTTTGAACCTTTGCAAAGATTGCTGACAAAGATTTTGCTATGATCTAATGATCTGTGTTGCTAATGATTGTGGTTATGGATATGATCGATGTGGAAGTGATAAGATTTAGATTTGAGTGCTGATGGTTAGCAGCAGAAACAGTAAAGAGCCGACTTGGGTCGGCAGGGAGTTCAGTGCAATAATGTATGCGATAGATTGCCACCAATTGTCAATTGGTCTTGCTAACTGGTGATGATTTGGATGGTGTTTGTCCTTAGTGCCATAAATTGAAAGGTGATTGTTGTTGGAAGTTTCCTTCGTGACAAGAGGTTGGGGAAGATAGGTATGAAACTAATAAAATAGCCCTTGATGACTTTGAAAACATACAGTTGAAGTGAGGCAGTTTGGTAAAACTTAAGGTAGTGTACTTTACATTTTGGATGTTAGCATTCCCCATATTTTACAATTTGGATTTTGTTGGTGTAATATTTTTTCTGCCACATTGTGGATAGAATTAGTTGTGGTTTGGCCTTTTTATTTTGTCATTTTGATGTTGCAAAATGTTATACTTTACATAAAACAAGCATGAATAGTTTTTATTTCACATAATGGAACCAATCCCAGCAATGGATTTGTTAGATTTAGGGTCATTGCAGTTGTAAGTAGTTATAGTACGCGTTGGTGATTATAAGTTATAATTTTATAGAAGTACAAAGAGCTGTATTGGCATGTAATAAACTTGTTGCAATATTTGCTCAACTTGGGATTTTGTTGTGGTATCAATCAGTTGATTTTAATTTAAAACTAGTGTCATGCATGTGCGTTGCATGTGTTGAACGCCGAATTTTAATATTTATTGAATTCTAATCAATGATAAATTTATATAATAGCATCTTGTTGTAAGAAGTGACTTTAAAAATTTAAAAAGTAAAATATATGTTATTATTATTCACAAATAATTACCATCTTTGAATTCAGTAGGCATTGAAAATATAGTATAAGAATTATATTATTTTCTTGCATTTATTATAACTAGTGTCAAACTCGTGTCATACAAGTGCTAATTACCAATCATCATACAATTAAAGTTAATAAACGGTAAAGTTTAATAATAAACATTATCTTGCAAATGTAAGGAGATAGTGCCAGAAAATTAGAATTTAAAATACATATAAATTATCTTTAAACAATGTGAATCTCCTGCATTTTAATGTAGGTATTAAACAAGTTTTTTGTGAGATCGAACATTTAATGCAATTTATAATATAAGGTTTCTTTACTAACTATAATTAGACTAGTGCGAATAAAAAACATAATTATGAATACTATTTTTCTACAAACTTCGACAAATGTTATGTGACAAATATCAAATTTTTTGGATGTGTAAAGGTCGATTGGTGTGTAGAGATAAGGAAAAAATCCAAGTGGAAGTTGTCGAATATGAACCTTGTTTTATTTTGCAGAACCTAAGAAATTTTGATAGCAGATATTACGTTGTAAAGTATCATATTACAAAAAGTTAAAATTAAAAATATATGTAATAATTATTCACAATTAATTGTTATCAATATTTTTCATTACCCATATTGTATGTGCTTTGCATATCAATACCGTCGTTCTCTTATACTATCTTGGTAACAAACATGAATAGCGAGACCTAAACTGATACAATAATATTTCATGAACTGTAATAATGATTACATGAGCAGCTAATAAACAAAATTTTATAAAGATACTATTGGGGTTGAAACAAAAAGATAAAATTGTAAATATCTTATTAACTAAGGGTAAAATTGTAAAGGAAAAATCTAAATGCAAGTGTCCACTATGAATCTTGTTTTATTTATAGGACTTAAGAAATTTTGATAGCAGACATTACGTTTCAAAGTATCATATTGCAAAAGTTTAAATTAAAAATATATCTAGTAATTATTCATAATTAATTGTTGTCAATATCTTTCATCACGAATATATTACATGCAACGACGGAGCCAAGAATTTGATGTAAGAGGGGCACGAAAATATAAATATTAATGATAAGCGTAAAAAAAAAAAATAACCTCAATTTTTTTTTTTACAATTGACCTTGACGGGTTTTCATCATTTGAAAGTTCCACATAATAGTATCATTAATAATCCTATTAAAAACATCTCTCTATGTATACCATCAAACTATTGTCCATTCATTGATTACCTATTCGATTCCGTAGTCGATTCTTAACAACATTCATAGCTAAAAATACCCTCTCAACCACAGTAGTTGCAATTGGTAAGATCAATTCTAATGTGAGGAGCAAGTAAATTAACAGATCTATTTTGTCTCTTCCTGCCTTTACTATTTATTTAGTGAGCTCAGTAATCCCATTCAACCTTAAAAAATCATCATTTGTTCACATATCAAAAATATTAACAATAGTATATGAACAAAGTTAACAAAAATCCAAATTAGTAAAATAAAGCCAAATAAAAAATTCAAATAAGAAAATCCAAATTTAGATAATTGGCAAGATTGGTAAATAATAGTAAATAGAAATCCAAATCAGGGGTAAACAAAAATTCAAATCAAAATTCCAAATGCATAAATAAAAGTCAGAATACCAAGTTAACAGGAATCAAAATCAGTAAAGAAAAGCCATAGAAATTGAAAGATACAGTGATAGACAAAGAGGGCTAACCAGAAATAAGAACTAATCCGAGGCTGAGAGGCTCCAAGCTGTCGTAGATTGTCACGGCGACATGTGCTTTGAATATTAATACCGTCGATCTCCTATATTGTATTGGTAACAAACATGAATAGCGAGACTTATTAAACTGATGCAAAAAGGTAAATATAAATATTAATTGTGAAATAAGATCACAATTTTACACTTAGTTAATAAGAAATTTACAATTGGAGAACTTTGCCTCTTCCGGTTTTATAGAATAGATACTTTCAAAACAGAGAACAGTTAAGAAGAAAAACATTCAGTATCCACACTTGTATCTATTGCAAGTCTGCTGTGGGGCATGATGATGTTGACATCTTATTCTCCACTATTAAGTATAGTTCTTGATTTTTTTTTACTATGTAAAAGTTATCCTGTTCCTTGATTTGCTTTTTTTGTTTTGTTTCTCTCAGCTAAACAAAGTTGTTAGCAGTGAACCCAAAAGTGCAGGAGTAATTGGTGATAGGGGGTCCAGAGAAAGTGAGTAAAGCTATAAGCCTATAACCTATTTAATCATGTCATGAGATTACTGCTATTTCTGTTGTTGCTGCTGCTATTGCTACTACTATGAAGTGTGTCACATTGTTTTTAAAAGTTAGCAACCTTTTAACTAAAGCGACCCGCCCATTTGAGTCTCACTAATCTAACATCTATGGTGTTCTCGAATCTATTACCTTTTGGACCATGTAATGAAGGTCAATATAATGGAAGTGTCAGGTCATTGACATTGAACTTTGATTGCCTTATGTAATACTAGCCCATATTCCAGTGTTACATTGAACTCGAAGTTTGCTATGGCATTCATATAATCATCCAAACCAAACCAAACCAAACTAAGCTTTTGTCCTAATTAATTGGGGTTTGCTAAATGAATTCTTTTACCCATGATGTTTTGTTAAGGGTTATATTTTCAGTTAGTTTTAATAAGTTCATATATTTTCTTAATACGGTATTCCATGTCAATTTAGGTCTACCATTCCCCCTAATATTTTCATTACCCAACATTTTCTCACTTTTCTTTTTATAATTCTATTGCATTAACTGGTCTACGTTTTATGTGTTCAAAGAACTTTAATCTATTTTCTTTAAACTTATTCTCAATTGGTGTAACTTATACCATTCTACAATTATTTTCATTTATGATTTTATCTTTTCTAGAGGTGCTCACGGTTTGGTTTGGTTTGGTTCGATTTTGTGCTAAACCAAGAACCAAACTGTTTTGAACGGTTCCAAGAATTTAAGAAGCAGAACCGAACTGTGAGTACCATGAAACTGAACTGAACTAATAAAAAACGGTTCAGTTTCGGTTTGAAATCGCGGTTCAAGACTCAATACTTATTGCCTATTTTATGTTAAGAAAATTATACATTATTTTTTCTTTCTCTATTTTTTTAATATTATTTTACTTTATATTTTATTTTATAAGATTACAAAATGACATTCCCGTGTACATAAATTATGTATTATATTTTATCCTCTTTTTATTTTCTTATTTTTATTGATAATTAATAGTCTATGAATTTTATAATTTTACAATGTTATGAAAAGAAAGTAAAAAAATAGATTTTAAAAGAGAAGACAGAGAAAAAAAAAGACAAAAAGAAAATAGTTAATATTTTGAAGTTTTTATTTATTTATATATAATACATAATATTTAAATATAACAAAATTAAGGAATTATTCGGTTCATTTTGGTTTTTTACAGTTATTTAGGAACTTAATCTGACAATCAAACCATAATGAACGGTTATCATAATTTGGAGCCGGTACCAAACCGTCAACCAAAAAGCCTAACTAAACCATACGGTTTGGATTACTTTGGATCGATTTTACCTGTTCCACCGGTTTTTTTGAACACCCCTAATCTTGGATCACTTTGGACCGATTTACCAGTTTCATGAATTTTTTTAAACGCTCCTAATCTTTTATAGTCTTACCATACATTCATCTTAATTCTTAACATTCTCATTTCAACAACATTTATCTTATTTATGCGATCTTCTTTAACAATCCAACATTCTGTTCCATCTTGAATTGCCGGTCTCCTATAAATTTTTCCTTTAATATTGTAAGTATCTGTCGATCACATAGAACGTCGGAAGCACCCTTCTACTTGAGCCAACCAATTTTGATTCGATAAGTTACATAATTTGCAATCTCTCAATTTTTGTAAATAATCGAACCTAGATAACATTGGTACTCTATCGGAGGCCTTTTCATATAATCATCACATTCTTGAAATTGGCTATCAGATGCTATAAATATTGTGTTCATGTTTTTATGTCAATTGAAGTTTGTAGTCTTATTTATGTCCAGTAGTGTTAGTATTTTACTATGTTTGCATATTCATGTTTCAGTTTCATTTGGCTCTTAAATGTTTGATAATATTGTACATGATTGTGATTGTGGACAATTTTCTAATGGAAAACTTGAATGGTGAAGACAAATTTAATGTAATTTTTATTGATGCATATGACAGGTCTTTATGCTCCTTTTAACTTGATTAATGGGGATTAGATGGCTAGAAGATATTGACTTTGGACACTTTTTTAGCTAGGTCTTTTGACACGTGATCAGTTTTTACCATCATTTTGTCATGGGGGGATGAGACTGAAAGAAAGTGAAAGGTGGAGACAACTATTTGACCAATGTCACCAACGCTATTTGATTTGACTTTCTCTGCAGTGATTGAGTTTGCATACATTCAACTATTCAAGTGAAATTAAGGGAAGAAGACACGTTGAAGATTCCTATTTTGAAGTGCAAGGATGTTGGGCTGCTTGGATAATATGCATATCTTCTGGCTTTCTTTCTCATTTTGGTTTCTTTAATGCCATATTTCGATAGAGCATCTAGCTGAGTTTGCAAAGGAAAAAGAAGATATATTCTACCAATTATAGTCCGCTACTGTATTACACTGAAGCCCTAACCTGAACTGCTGATGGCTTCCTCTCTTGTTAAAGGAAGCCCTGGTTCAAAGGCTCCTTTATGTTCGATTTGATTGGCATTTTGTGCCTACAGCCCTGCTGAATTTGATCTTTCATCAGCAGGTTGGGTAGTGTAGCAAGGTCAGAGGCAAACGATGGAGCCTACTCCTCGGTTAAGGATGTCTCTGACAATATTTTCCCTGGCTTTTCTCAAAGCCTGAACCCACAGTACCAAATTACTGCTTGAGTATGTTAACTGCCCCTATCCATTATCGTCCTTTATGTCCACCTTTCTCGTTCTCTCCCATATCTACGACACTTAATCAGATACAGCGCATTGTCGATGTTATCTTTCCCAAAAAAGAAAAGGAAAAACGTATTTCAAGTATCACATGCTATAAATCAGAGGAGACCTGAACAAGATAACATTTGGACAAGGATTGTTGCAACTAACGCGGATTGTTTTGCGAGGCACCATGAGTAGTTATAGACTTATAGTTTTTTTTTGCTTATTGTACTTAGTCTTTTTTGCAAATAAAATAATGTACGAGAGTGTACTATAGGTGACAGAATAGCATGTGCTCTTGAGAAAAGGAGGCAAAAGTAAGATGTTGCTTAGAAGCACTTTCCGATATTCCTGTTTGGTTTCTTTCTTTCATCTTTGAGATACAATACTTAATTCGAAGGAGGTAGTTGTTATATCTGTGCTCCATGTGCTCAAGGAAACATCTAGGTGGTGGTTTTATTTGTGAGGATAGTATGTTGTCGTGGAGGGGAATATTTTGCTGATTTTTTGGTAATATATTGGTTTCAAAAGTTTCTTTCGTTAAAAAGTGGTATGCAGAGTTCATTAACTCTATTGTGCCCCTTTTTTCATGCTTTATACTAAGATTTTCAAATGGATGTGACTGGTCTTAGAAAGTAAATAGGACTTACTCTTGCAATTGATAAACCTTAGCTCCTTTTGTTTTAACTGCTAAATATTCACATAGGTTCATCTACTGCTGAATGGGCACAAGATGCAGATTTCACCAACTGGTTTGATCAGCAAATACTTGACGCAGATAGTACTCAGGAAGGCAAAAGGTGGTCATCACAGCCACATTCTTCTCCTGATTGTATTCTGGGATCAAAACCTTTGTATAGAGCATCTTCATACCCTGAGCAGCAGCAGCAGTACCAGTATCAACATTTCTCCAGCGAACCAATTCTTGCTCCGAAATCTTCATTAACGTCATATCCTCCTCCCGGTGGTGGATCTCTGCAAGCTTCACCAAACTACCATTCACGCCAACCCGAAATGCAATATCATCCTGGTGGGCATCAGACTCCCTTGTCTACATCCAACCTCTCTCCCTTCTCCAACCCTCATTTTCAGTTGACTGCCTTACCTCATGGGTCACAAATTGGTGGAAATTTGCCTCGGTTTACTCCTCCAGGACTCTCTTCTAACGGCCGACCGCAGAACCAATGGGTCAACCAGACAAGTATATTTCCCGGAGATCGTTCCAGCCTTGTAAGCAATTTGTTACAGCAGCAATTACCTCATCAAAATGGTTTAATGCCCCAACAGCAATCACAGCAACATAGACTGCATCATCCTTTTCAGGCATCATATGGTCATTTATCGGGGATCCAGTCCCAACTATATAATCCACATCTTTCTCCAATCCCACCAATGATGAACAAGCTTGAAGCATTGTTTGGTTTGGCAGATTTGAGAGATCAAAGGCCTAAAACAGTGGCAAAAGGAAGACAGAGCTTGCGTTATTCTCAGCAGGGCTTTGATACTAGTAGCCAGAAGGGTGATAGTGGGTGGCCACAATTGAGATCCAAGTATATGACGACTGATGAAATTGAGAGTATTCTCAGAATGCAGCTTGCGGCAACACATAGTAATGATCCATATGTAGATGATTATTACCACCAGGCTTGTCTGTCAAGAAAGTCCGCTGGTGCAAAGTTGAGGCACCACTTCTGCCCTACTCACCTGAGGGATCTTCCTCCCCGGGCTCGTGCCAATACTGAGCCACATGCTTATCTCCAGGTCGATGCTCTTGGGAGGGTTGCCTTTCCTTCTATTCGTAGGCCACGACCACTTCTTGAGGTTGAGCCTCCGAATTCATCTGGCACTGGTAGCACTGAACAAAAAGCACCTGAGAAACCCTTGGAACAGGAGCCAATGCTTGCCGCTAGAGTGACAATTGAGGATGGCCTGTGTTTGCTCCTTGACGTGGATGATATTGACCGATTTTTGCAATTCAATCAGCTCCAAGATGGTGGGACTCAGCTGAAAAGGAGGCGGCAGGTCCTGCTTGAAGGACTGGCAGCATCGCTTCAACTGGTTGATCCACTTGGCAAAAATGGCCACACTGTTGACTTGGCTCCTAAGGATGATCTTGTATTTTTGCGGCTAGTCTCTCTTCCCAAGGGCCGAAACCTGCTCTCAAGGTACCTTCAGCTTCTCATTCCCAGCGGTGAGTTAATTCGAGTAGTCTGTATGGCCATTTTTCGTCATTTGAGGTTCTTGTTTGGCGGCCTCCCAACTGATCCGGGTGCAGCTGCCACAACCATCAACCTTGCAAGGATTGTCTCATCATGTGTTCAGGGCATGGAACTTAAAGCACTAGGTGCTTGTCTTGCATCGGTGGTTTGTTCCTCTGAGCATCCTCCGCTCCGCCCCATTGGGAGTTCAGCTGGAGACGGGGCTTCTGTTATCCTAAAATCCGTTCTTGAGAGAGCAACCGGGCTCCTAACCGATCCTCACGCTGCTGGCAACTGTAGCATGCCTAATCGGGCCTTTTGGCAGGCCTCTTTTGATGCATTTTTTGGTCTTCTGACCAAGTATTGCTTTATTAAATACGATACTATAACGCAGTCGTCAGGCATGCAGGCCTTGCCTGACATGGGTGTTATTGGGGCAGATGCAGCAAGAGCTATCAGTAAGGAGATGCCGGTTGAGCTCTTACGTGCAAGTCTTCCTCATACTGATGAGCACCAGAGGAAACAACTGTTGGATTTTGCACAGCGCTCCATGCCTGTGTCTGGTTTTAATAATGTCCATGGCGGTGGGAGTGGTGGCCTATGAGTTTCAAGAGGTGCTTTGCTTTTTGATGCAAGCCGAGGAGAACCCGATTCCCGAAAATGTGAATAGGATGCGTGATATTGTGGAGTGCTGGTCCACTTGTTTTTCATTGGAATAAGTTTGCATCAGATAGCATCGAGTTGGATGTGCAAGGGATGACATTATAACCAGTAGGAGTTGGTTTACGTTTTTAGATTTACGCATTTTCTTGCCATTTAGCCTGCTGCTTTTGGAGACTTTGAAAGCATTGTGAGTGTGTGCGTGTATTTTGCTGCTACTTGGCTGTTTCCTTTTCCTTTTATTGCATTTGGGAGCTTATTTTAATGCTCTGTTGTGGAATTCAACATTAGCGATGAGGAAGTAGAGCATAGAATGTACAGGTTCTGTTCGGAATCAAGGTAAAGAAACCATTGATCTTTCTGGAGGTTGGGAAGACTAATTTTTAAGTCTTGTTAGATAGGCCATTGCTGTTTGATTATGGCTTTTCCCAACTTCCTCCTTCCTCCCTCCTCCCTCCTCCCTCCTCCCCCACCAACGAAGTCGTCACCCTAGAACTATAAGACCAGTGGTACCATTGTTTTTCTTGTCCTATGTTTATGTAACATTTTGTTATACGCAGCATAAATTTGTTACAACTGCTACTTGTTTGTCTGATTTGGTTTTTCCCAGAGCACTGTGTTTTTTTTCATTGCCAGCAAAAATTAGTGATTGAATACATATTGTGCATTTCGTTTATGATCTTTGCTTGCTGATAGCCATTGGCAACAGGGCGGAAGCGGGAATGCGATGTTTTGTTCCTGGGATGTTTTGTTCCTGGGATGAGGTAGATTAGGAATGGGAAGTGGGAATAGATTGGGAATAGGAAGTGGGAAGTGGCGGGGGGAAATGTGGGGGGAATTTTTGCTAGTCTTGAGTGTGTGATATTAGTGAAAGTGAAAGAGAATATGGTACGGGAGAAAAAACATTTGATGAATAATAATTATTAAAAAAATAAAAATGAAGATGATTATTTTTCATTCTAATTTTGTTATATTTCTAAAAATAATTTATATGTATATTATTAAAAATACATTTACTAATTATAATTGGATGAAAGATGCAAATTCCATTCCTATTTCACTTTTTTATTGGGGTGGAAAAAACTCTGAAAAAAATATTAGGGGTGGAAAAAACTTGAAAAAAACGGAATGGTTATACTGAGATGGGTGGAGAAAATTTGTCATCCATACTTAGAATTTTCCAAGAGTATATTTTTAAAAGAAATGTTTTCGAATGCCTCAGGACAATCGTTCATTGTAACTTAATGTCATAGCAGTGATACTGTTATACTTGAATTAACACTCATTGTATGCTATTTTTATTAGTTAGGATGTCTTTTTACCCCAATTGGCCGGCCATAACAAAAACTCCTTGTGTAGTCATGAAAATCTTGAAAAGAAATGCATCATGTAAGTGTATTATATTCATGGGTTCAATGTCAATCTTCCTAACAATGCAAGATGATTATAATAATCCTCCTAAGGAGAGAGACTATACAAGGAAAGATACACCAATTACAATGCACTTAACGATTTTAACGCCCCTCGCTCAGCGTTTACTATCTATCTTGTGATGACCAATCCTGTTGAGAAAGTCGAACAGAGGCGGTACGAACCATATCAATCAGGTCTTCATTGAGTACTTCGAGTTCACGGGAGTTGCGCAGATGATGATAAAGAGGGGCCACCGCGTTCACGGCGGCTTCAGCTAATTTCCACTGACCGAGACCAGCGGCAATTTGGATCAATTTTATGGATAAATGCCGCGAAGAACCCAAACTAGATATAACCAATCCTGTGCAGTAGTCATGAAGATCTCTTAATAACCACATATCAGCAAGCCAACATAGCTCAACAAAGGGATACAACTTAAGTAGCCTCTCCTCAGCATCCAAGTTCTCCCATAAACAGCCAGAATTGGGCTTGGGCAATTCAACTGAATAAAACCACTTCACTACTTTAACCAAGGCTTCCCAACTAACAGGAACCTTTATGGTTTCTGAATGGCTGCAAGCATATAAAACATACAAACTGAGAAGAAATGTAATAGAGTTCATGAAAATAACTAAACAGAAGAGGCCTCAATTCCAAATCCTTAGCTCGGTGAATGAAAAACTCATTCGTTAGTGCGTTCTTCAATGGTATATAAATGTATCATACTATACTTGTTTGGCATATAAATTATTTGCATGAAACCTGTTCTTCCTTTTTATCCCAATGAAGTTAAAACAAAAAGTTCTAGGAGAATTGAGAAACACTATAAAAAGTAATGACACAATCGTTACATGAGTAACAATGTTAAACAGAACAGGCATCCTTGAGCACTACACCTTCATATATGGTGACCACCAAAATAATTTTAATGTTACATACGTAAACCTAATTTCCAAACACAATCGGTGGTCATGTCTGTAAGAGGACTAGAAAGGCATGAGTAATGAATTGACAGTGTTAGAAATCAGATATTAAAAGATGATTTTCCAAGTAAGAATTAACAATTTTCCATTGGTAACAAATGCTTGTAAAGCCCCAATAAAGAGATTCAAGTTCGAGTTTCACTTAAAATTATCTATAAAAAACTTGTAAATACTACTACGAATACTATTTTCAACTAATACTTATTTCATGAAAACTTATCAGATATCAAGTAGATGAATGTATATATGTATGGGTAAGCACCTTTCTTGCATCCCTGACCGAAAAAGGCCCTGAAAATACTCACAGCTTGACCACAATATAACTTTATGAACATGCATATGTGGAACTGATACAGAGCAAGTAGAGCATGTCCAATTTATCAGAACAGCTGCCTTAGCTTCCAAGACAATGTCCCTGAAATTATAAAAAAAAAAAAGAAAAAAAAAACAGTGGATTGGAACTTTATTCTCCAAAACACAAAACAGATATTCATGGCAGTATTTTTCAAAATTCTCCTTTCCCATATACTCTTTCCTGAAGTTCAAAACCAATCAGTCAAGAGCTGAACAATGAAGATGTTTACCAACAGATGAGTTGACAAGACATACTGCAGATCATTATGATGGATGATCCAAAATATTTGAAGAATTTGTAGCTCTCAACGTGGTAAAATACTGTATTCAAATCTTCATGAATGTCCCTCAAGAAAATTGTTTTTTTGAAAACAGGAAGGCATAAAAGTCTTTGATGCTCTCCATATTGTTGCTTACTATGAATTGTCATACTCAAATGTAAATATTTGAGGTGAAAGAGAGGAAAAAAAAAGATCGTGGAAGTCTGCAACAAAGTGGAAATGCTGTCAGAAAAGGTTCTCAATGAGGAACTCTTACGAGAAATTATGTCTAGCTGGCTCAAGAGCAAGGGCAAGACCAAAGGTAGGAAAAGGAGTGCCCCACTTTGGACTTCTTTTGCAAAGCATTTCTAATAGACATTGCAAATTACAATGTCTAGCAAGAACTTTCAACTTTCTCACAAGCTCAACCCCTGCTTGTAAATGTCCCAAATAGACATATTCCAACAGCTTCAACAATGCCTGGTGTTCCACATGAGCTGATAGACGAACTTCTTTCCTTAGCCTTTCACACTTCTCCACACCTTTACTTACAAGAGAACCATCAACTGTTCTTTCATTAAGAGGAAGCTCTTGACGAGGCAACAACAACGGACATCGAACCATTAGAATTAAACCATGAACACTTAAAGGCTCCTCATGTGTAAGAACGAATTCCAAATCAGCAAATACTTTCTCATTATGTGCCTTCCCAATTCTTTTTCCAAGTTTATTAGGGAATCCATAATGTCCAAAATAACTAAGAATGTATGCTGCATACCATCTTGCTCCAGGAGTAGAAGTGTCCCTACATATCTTCTGAAGTTCACTAACTAATTGAGCTTCACGATGGTCCATCTGACTAGCAAATTGGTCGGGATGAGTTCTCACAAAACTAGTATGATGAATCAGCTCCGCTAGTCCCCACAGACTAAAGAGCAAAGGAATGTCTTCACCATCCCAATCTTCTGTTTGAGCCCAACAACATGTTCTTTCAGTGAAAGGACTATGCAAATGGGGGACCACACTCGACCTTCTCATATGGACATCATTTCTTAAGCACCATCTTATGAAGGCAACTAATGTTTTTATCCCTTGACTTTTCACAATATGATTCCGATATTGAGGCAGACCTGAGTAACAAACCAAACTCATCAAGCATGTGATTGTCTGAAGGTTATCAATTGGCACTCCAAGCTTCTTTATGGACGGAGTGAGTTTACCCAACAAAGATTTTAGATACATCTTCCCATTGGGCCTCAGTATTTCATAGAGTAAGAATCTGGCTTGGGATGCAATGTACTTGCAGGGAGAGTAGATCATCATAAGAACTGATCTAGATGCTGATTCATTCCTAAATATATCAGAGGGATCAATTGGGTATAAATGCCGTGTGTTTTGAATTGAGTCCACGAAAGCCAAACTGTCAGAAAAGAATGAGCAATAGTAGTATAAATATAATCAGGACCTATAAGATAAGAGTTAATCAAACAAGAATTCGTAGTAATGAAAATAAACAGGCAAATGAAAAGGGTGATTGTAATAGATGAAAATATTACCACACACATGTGATAAGGAGGTTAATGCAATGTTCATTTCTGTGTGTCTTGGGATTGAAATTTTCCAGACAGTGCACTGCAAGTCCCCCAAGAATATCCCAGATAAAAGGTCTCAAAACAAGAAGAAAATTCTCACTCAAACCCTGTTGAGCTGTAGCTATCTGCTCTTCTAATGATAAGAATTGTGGAGATTGATAGGTTTTGTGAAAATTGTTTAGTAGTAAATTAAGGAGGACTCTGTCAATTCCTCCTTTCCAGAAATAATTGTGATGCTCCCCTGCCCAACGAGTGATTAAAGCCAAACGGCATGCCTCCATTAATAATGACATCTGTTCTTTAGGAACCTTTCCACATTGAGAGCGCCAACAGTTCATTCCATTGATTATAGCTATAACAATGGGCTCACAACACAATGCCATCATTTTTGAACACCCTTGTTCATTTATCTGAGAAATCAGTGACAACAAATTTCACATGCAAGATATATACGCATCTGAAATGGAGTGTGAATGGTATTAGTCACAACTATTACCGCTAAACATTGAGCTAGCTTAAATCCCTCCAGCTGAACATAAACAGAATTCGACCAGCCCATGCAATGCACCATCATATACAGAACCTTTTCCCCATTTTCTAGAACCTTCTGGGCTCCATTACCACACAAAGCTGGCATTTGGAGATAGGAAATATTTTATTACACAAGTTCAAGAACATAATCAGAAAAAAGGAACTTCAGCAGAATAAAGAAATAAATGTACCACAAAACATGAATACCTATAGCAGAATACAACTGCAAAACAGCAACTTTGACCGAAACATCAGGATTGAGACTGATGACCCCCAAAGCTTCCATCAACTTAGCATCACTCCATACACTGAACCTAGAGGATTGCCACCGCCGCAATATTTTACACAACAAAAAAATCATCTCCTCTAAATACTCAATTGGTTTGGTCCCACTAGAAAAATCTTGTATGCTACTGACTATGTGAGCTACAGCGTTTGTTTCTTTAAAGATCTCCCAAGCTTCTCCCTCTCTTTTACTACTTAGATTTAAGAGGATCAACTTCAAAGCAGTAGCACAGGAAACAGAGACTTGCACTTGATGTGAAGGTAACAATGATGTTAAGGATCGAATAAGATCCAACACATGAGATTGTAGAATTGAACTGGGTATGGTACTGACCATCTTTACAGCCACATTCGATGCCAAGCTCAACATGGTTTCATTTGTGAATTGAAGAATGCCTTCCAATGCCCCAACCATGTCAGCAACAGATTCCTGGAAATTAAGGCAACAACAAACGCAAATGATCACAACACGTACTCAGTTAGCATAGTATCAGTATAACCATAAACCGGTTGCACAAGTACCCAGTTCAATTTCATGTAGCTCTATAAACAGGTATTAGTTGAGCTTCGACACCACAGACAACTATGAGAAAAATGTTGCTCCATGATAATATGCCTTCGTGTAAAATGAATCCATGACTCAATTTTCTCTGGTCCATTACTACAATTATATCATAGGCTTTTGGGGAGCAAAATGTCTCATCATCTAGAGTTCACCACTAGTACCCTACCATCCCACCCTATCCTACCTGTACACCCATACACCATGCTTTCCATAGGCAGAGTAGACATTACTTATTACACATCTTCAGCAAGAGTTGAAGACTCAATGAACCATGTGGAGTGCAACCCTTGCTTCCTACAAAACAATCTTCAAACCAATGCATCTTGTACTTGTAGAACCACAGCCAACTTCTCCATTTTAGTTCCTTAATTTTGGATGACATGTAACACAGATAAAATAAAAACCTATAACTGGTAATGATAGCCTCGCCAAGATTATAAAACTGATCCATGCTTGCCACCCAATGGTTAGAATGGTTCTGCTGACCAGATAGGAAAATATGCGATGGGGAGAGAAGGAATTCTTAACTGGATTCTTATAAATACAATTACAATGCAAAGGATCATTACAAAACAGAAGACTCAATTGCCACCTTGGATATAAACATAACTATAATTTAACTACTACTGTCAAAACTCATTCGTTCTAAAAGAATTCATTTTAAATATGTATATAGATATTTAAAAATGGATACTGAAACATACCTTTACAAGTGGGTGTTGTAATGTCTCAGTAGAGATACAATCAAGATATGGATCAATTGTGCGAATTACGAGTCTCTGTACCTCAATGGATGAACAGTGCCATTTTCTACCTTTGTCACTATAGGATCTGAAAGTCAAATTAGAAAGCACAAACTAAAGGAATCAGGTACAAAGACTTTAACATTATAAATAAATGACTTTACGAGAAATAAATAATTAATGTTCAAATTATTTTAACAGCATCCAGTCACCTATAAACCTCGGTCAGCACATCATAATACACATTGGGGGAGAAGCCATGGTGGGGGGTGGCTGGTGCCAATGTGGCTGTGGTGGCGAGAGGGAGTGGTGATGTTGATAGGGGCAGAGGTGCTGCTTGCGAGGGGAGCCGTGCGGCGGTTGCAACTGTGGCTACTCCTTCCTTAGTAAGTGTTCGTTTGTTTTGTTTCTTTTGAGCGTTTGCGATAGATTACGGAAGATGGACGAATAGGGTATTGAAGTAGTCGAGTGTGAAACGCTCACCAACAAATTCAACGGAATTCTTGTCGGTAGAAAGGTATAAGTGCAAAATGACCAAAATCAAGAAGTGGCCAAATGGCTACTCTTCAAGGATAAGTTCTAAACCGTTTGGGAGGGGGGAAAGTGGATTTCGCCCTAAAAAGAAAAAAAAAATGCTCTCATGAACACGCTGGAACCTATGCCATTACAATCATACCTGTCAAAACGAAATTGACGCATTGGTTGATCAAAACGAAGTGCCACAACAATATGGTAAATCTTTTTAACAATAAAAGACATTTCATACCCTTCAGCCCTAGCTACCATTCCACTAGAACATGAACAAATAGTCACCAAGAACAAGATCTTTTAACTCCTTTCAACCCCGAAAGAGCATTTTAACTAAAACAAACCCACAAAGATACAACCAATTCAGGGGAAAAGATATAAAGATCATTCAGGCGCATCAAGAAACATCAAGGGAAAAGATTATGATAAATAACGAGATCAAATCCTATGTTTTTTAAGCGTAAAGTTGTGGGTTTTACCTAACACCGAGGTTGAGGGCATCGTAGAAGCGCTGACGGAGAGTGAACATGTGACCGCTGATGCCGCGGTTGTTCTCTGCACCACCTTGCTTCGACGACGTTCTCATCATCATCCTCCTGTAACTGTTGCTCCACTTTTTTTTTTTTTCTTTTCTTGGGGTTTTCTTTTTGGATTATCAAAGTTGTGATTTTTTTTCCCCTTTTTCCGGAGAGACTTTAAAAAGCCATTTCGATTCCAAGAACAAATGTTCTTTGGCGGTTGAAGAGTGGCAGAGTCGGTTGTTCGTTGTCGCCGGACTTGATCTAAAGACTTGTTGTTGTGCAGTACTTGTACCTTTTGGACAGATTTTCTCCCCCTTTCCCAGATTTTCTTTCTTCTATTTAGCTTTTAACCTCGTTAGCTCCGGCGTAAATTCCAATTTTTATTTTATTATTAAAAATAAAAAATAAATTAATTATCACATCATAATTTTCCTGCTATAAAATTATTTTATACTGTAAAGTTATTACTTTACTTAAAATTACTTTTTAACAAAACAAAACTTTCTACTTATGCATTTTATAATGATAATTTTAAAAAAAAATTTTCAACCAAGATATCAAACTAAACCTTACTTAAATTTAATTACAAGCACCATATAGCTAGACGGCCACTTCAATTTTTTTTTGTTAATGTTGTTGTTATTTTAAAATTTAAAATTTATTTATTTTATAAATTAATATTTTTTGTATTAATCAATAATTAATTATATCTTATCATAAATTCAATTAATAAGCACACTTAATTTTAATGTAATCTTTTAAAAAATATATATATATATATATATAAATATATAAACTTTTATAATTGTATTCAAATAGGATTTCATATTTTAAAATCAGTACAGAATAGTCTTGTTGTTGACAACATTAAAAATTCCATTTTACATATATGAGATCAAATAATTATTGAAGTACACCATAAAAAAGTACAACTTGATATTCAACTATGTAAAATAATTGATAATCTCTTGATGTTATGTATTTATAATTGTGGATAATAATTCAATACAATAATACTATAATAAAATTTATAATTTGTGGAGCTTTACCTTGTGGCATCACAAAAATTACATATGTATTATTTGTATTTAGAATAGAAATATTGAGATAAATAATCTAGTGTAATGTGTTGAATGTAATTATACACTATTTTTATATCTTCGTGGGACTAAATATATTTTTTAATAAAATTAATTATACATTAATTAGAAAATAATATAATAATAATTAAAAAAAATTCTTTGATGGGAATTAACCCACCACACTACCTGTGGTGAGGCTTTAGCTAGTCCAGAAAACCTTTTCTCGAAATATAGTTTGTTTATTTTAAGTGATTTCAGATGAATTTCAATCTAATTGATTGCAAGTTCAGGTCGATATTTTTTTAAAAAGAAATTGATTTTTTGTGATGCTAAATTATGAACACCAAATATAAAGGCCCCTTTAGTTACTCTAGTTGTTTGGCTTTTTAACTACAAATGTAAAAAAAAAAAAAACTAATATGGTTTGTTTGGTAAAAAATAAATAAATTAAAAAGTTAAATCAATACACTAATTCATAAAATATTTTATTCAGCCTCTAACCATTTTTAAAATATAATAATATTATTTATTCATAATTTATTTTCTACCACTACCAAGAATAAAGTCATTCAATTTGACAAAAAGCAAAAAAACTAATTTTTTTTATCCAAACAACCAATTTTAAAAAAGTTACTTTAAAAGCTAAGTTACCAAATAATTTATTTTGAAAAAAAATCTAACTTTTTAGCTAAAAATGTAAAAAGTAAAAAAATTAACTTTTAAGCTAATCGACAATTGTGACCTAATAAGTATTAAGCTAATTGCTAATTGGGACCTAATAAGTAAAATAAAATTGAATTAAGTGCATTTCCATTTTGTTCCTCTTTATTTTTGTTCAGCTTGAAAGAATATGGTCCATCTCAGTCATACTTTAATGATCATAATAGTTCATTTTATAGATCTCAATATATAAATTATTAATGCAAAAAAATAAATTCATTTAATATTATTAAGTAACTGACCAAATTACATTTATTTTTAAAAATAAATAGTGCCATTTGTTTGCCGTTCTTTTTTGTTTGGTTTGTTCAAATACTTTACAGTGTATGCGGCTCACTTTTCAGAAGTTGTCTCTTTAAATGAATAATTTTGCAAGATTAAAATAAATAATTTAATAAATAATTAATAGATAATAATTTATTTGTGGTATAATTATAATTAGATAGGTATTATTAGTACCACATTTTTAATTATCTTTCTTTTTTACATAATTATCAAAAATATTTAACAATTTTTATCTTATTTTTTATTCAATTCTAACTAAATATGAGCCAAGAATTTTAGGTGTACATAATTATACTCATAATTCTCCAATATGATAAAAAATATGAAACTCCAGTATTATTTATTCTTTTCATATTATACAACTCATTCAAATTATTAAACAAGACCAAAAATAATAAAACAAAAATTAAAATTAATATCATATTTAGATATGACAATTTTTCTTGCTTGGTCTCATCTTGTTATGTTCGCATTTATTTTGTCCCCAATAACAAATATGGTGGGTATAGTATTTAATTTTTTCACCCTCTTTGTTCTCCCCTTGCCTTTCATAACATAAAATAAATGTTTTGTATATATGAACATATGTATAAATTTTATTTTTTAAAAATATAATAACCCTAAAACACAAATATA
>JAOTRH010000025.1:1202008-1242907 GCA_034768845.1 Heliamphora exappendiculata
GGGGTAGAGAGAAAGAGAAACGCCCAGGGGATTTCGTAGGGCTCCAAACCAGTGGTCTGGTACCGGAGGCGGGGACTTCCTCTTTTCCGTCCGGTGAGTGGTTACGAGCAAAGTAGGGCGGGCGAAAATGAGGTTTTTCCTCGGCTTTGCTAGGCTTCTAAATGGGAACCTTTGGCCCTGTTTGATAAGGGTTTGAGCCAATGGATTGGCTTAGGATGGCTGATGGGTTAATAAGAAGGTTGTTTGTTTTGCATTATTGGACTGGATTATCAGTGAAGCTGGAAGATTACAAGCGTCGGCTAGGGTTTGCTAGCAATAACAAAAATCAGAGATCTGTAGAGGGAGATGACCACCAACTGAGGCGGCAAAGGAAGATTACCATCGGAGGGAGATAACGAGCGGCAGTGGAGAGAGATGAACAGCAAAGGAGAGCAAAGGGAAGGAGAAAGCTGACGACGAGTGGAGGCACAGGTCGGCGGCGTGGAACAACCGGCAGTGAGGGAGGATGACCAAAGGTGACCAGCAGAAGGTACGGTACCGGCGACGATGAAGGGGAGAGAGACAGCGGCAAAGATTTGCTAATTTTTTACTACTGCACCAAAATAAAAGATATATTTATTAGTTTTTTACTAAAATAATAATATTCAAAATTAATAAATATAATTTTATTTTATATTATCTAATTTTATTTAAAAATAATATGAATTTATGTAATTTGTAATATTATTTTATTTAAATTAAATACAAAAAAATAATTTTATTTCATTCTTAATTCCACGTCATTTCTAACCTTATATAATTGGGTAATTATGGTAGATCCTATTTTAAGAAGACAGTTGATAATAAGTATTTTTTAAAAATTATGTATTTCATAAGGTATTTTTTTTAAATATTCAAAAAAAAAAAAATATTTATACACATTTTAATTTTAATTAACTTTATAATTAAAATAAAAAAATTTACAACAAAAAACTGTTTTATTAAATAGTAGTTACCAGCATTCACATAATCATATCCTAATTATATTTTGCAACAAAATTATTTTACTAAATAGTAGAGTTTTGTTACTTTGTTTTTTGCTACAGTGTTTTGCTTAATACATTTTATATTATTTTTTGTCGTTTTTAGTAAAATTGCATAAAATTTTATGCATTAATTAAATGATCATTTTATTTTTTTAACAATAAATAGTACACAATGTGCAATATCACGTTAACATGAATTGATATACATCAACAATATTTTGGTTAATCCACTTTATATTGTTTTTACCACCTTTTTAAAAATTGCAAAAAAATTATATACATTAATTGAATGGCTATTTTATTTTTTTATTTTTTTAAATGATACACGTGTCACAATTTTTAGTTTTAAAATTATACATGTGAAATAATGTCTTAAAATATTTTAAGAAAATGTTATTATTTCGTGCTTATATTTTTTTTAGGGTAAGTACGTGTTTATTATTTTATGAACTCTTAATGTGTATTATTTTATAAAATTATATTGTTTCATATGTTATTTCGTGTGTATTATTTATGAAAATATTGTTATTTCAATTGTGTCATTTATGTAACGGGTCAAATTCATATGTATTATTTAATAAAATCTTAATTGTATTATTTTTGTATTTAATATGTATGCAACGAAATGAATCGGATATTTAATTAAACCTTAATGTGTATTATTTTTTACATTTTAATATATATGCAACGAAATGAAATCGTCATTTAATGAAACATTAATGTATATCATTTTGTGTGTTTTAACAAATATGAAGCGGCCAAGTAGTATATGACGAAAAATGACATAAAATGAACAAATAAAAACTTTATTATTTTTATGAATTCACCATATACACGAATCTAAAAAATAAACAAATTATTGTGATCATATAAAGCGATGAAAATTAAGAAAATAAAAATTTTGAAACATTATATATGATATAAATTATTTAATATATATCGTAATGTTATTACTAATAATTAGAGGTGTAAAGATAAAAATATTTCAAAAAAAAAAACCTGAACCTAATGAGATATATAACTTTTGAAAATGACTATTTTTCATAAATAACATTCTAGAACCGGACCTATTCATAATTTATACTAAATTAATTTATAATGGTCTCTCGAGTTTAAGGACCATGAGTGAATTATAATAGAGCTACCATTTTAAACTAACAGTTACCATGAGTGAATTATATTAGATCTAGTTTCATGTATGAACTTTTACATTGAATCGACTTGTTTGTTTAAGGTCATTACTGCGAGATGGAATAAATCATTTTATAATAGCCCTGTTTGGGTGATCATACTTATTTGCTTATTAGTTTATAAGCTAAAAAATAAATAACGTTGTTTGGATAATTAAATAAGTTAAAAATAAAAAAAATATGCAAATAAATTCGTTTGGATAGCTAAATAAGTAAATAAGCTGACTTATAAACAAATAAGCTAGCTTATAAGCAAATAAGCTCATTTGAATAGCTGGCTTATAAGCAATTAAGTAAATAAGGCACAAGCCACCCAAATAAACTTACTTAAATAGAATTTAACTTATTTGCTAATAACTAAATAAATAAAATTCACCCAAACAGGCCAATATAATAGCAAAAAAGGTATAAGCTATAATAGTGTAATCCCAATCAACACCTGTGGACTATAATAATTTTTTGGTCTATAAGGCACCGAAAATCATTAATAAATTAAGAAAATTAATTTTTGAGGAGATAAATACTAAAATAATAATTTCTTAGTATTTGCATTAGAATGTCTATTAGAGGAATAACTTTTACCTTTTGAATTGACACTTCATTATTTTTTAACTAATCAAATATTAAAATTAATATCATAAATTATTCAATTTCAATCATTCAAACAGATAGTAAAATTCATAAAAATAATCTAAATTCGATTTACAACGAAATTCCAGAAAGTCCTATAGTTAAAAACTCACCTTACAGAAGACAAAAGTTTGTAATATATAGTTTTTTCTTTTTTTTTCTTATTTCTGCTCAACAAAAAAAAATAGCTCCATTTACTTTATTTTCTTTTGCCTCTTATTTTCACAAAATCAATATGCCCATAAACAACAATTTTTTTGGAGGAAAAATACTAATCCGGCCGTGCAGCGTGGATTGCACATCAAATCTAGTATTAGAGGTGCACATAGATCGATTTGGTTTAATTTTATATTAATTTTAAAATCAAATTAATTTTTATTGGTTTTAATCTTTTGGATCAATAACCAATTCAATTATGTTATAGAACCAAATCAAATCAAATTATACCAATAAAAATCGAGTTTGTTCGGTTTGAAACTATGATTTTATGAATTTTAAAAATTACTTTGCGTGCACGAAAAAAATTAATATGTATAAATTTGAAAATTTTGAAATAAATAACAAATAAAAGCTAATACCCATACGGTATAATAATAGTTTGAAATAAAAATTTAAATAATAATGTTATAATCTATTTAGTGAAAGATATAAAAAATATCTAACAAAAAAAATCACATAAATAAATTACATATAACAAATAAATAATAATTAATAATAATTATCTAATCTAATGACTATTTTTTTTAATTTGTAAAATTATAAATTTTTTTATTATTTACATACGAATCTCACAATAATTATATATATAATCTAATAGTTAATATTTTTAATTTCTTATAATATATATATACACATTAATCAGGTTCATACGATTTGATTTTTCAAGTTGACTCGAGTTAATCTCAGGCTAACTCATGAACCAAATCAATATTATCGGTTTATCTTTTTTGGGACTCATGACCAAATTAATTACTTATAAAAATTGAACTAACCCAATTTGTAGAGGTCGAATTTGTTCGATTTTTAAATTTCTCGAATATCTTGTACACTCCTAGTACATATGGCTCAATTGACAATTAGTTTAAAAATTATTTTTTTATATTTTAGTTAAAAAACTAATTTAAATTTAAAGTAAATTATTTGGTAATTTAACTTTTAAGCTAGTATTTTTTAACATGATTATTAGGTAAAAAGGCAATTATTATTTTTTATTTAAATTGAATAATTTTACACTTTTATATAATTGATATTAACCATTATATATATTTAGTACTAGTAAAAAAGTTATGAATAATGGTAATTATTATATTTTAAAAATAATAAAAATTTAAATAAAATATTTTAAAAATTTATACTTTAATTTAATTTTTTAATTTTTTTACCAAACGAACATTCTTAATTTTTTAGAATTTTTAGTCAAAAACTAAAAAAACAAACGTTCCCAATCAAGGGCTAAGTGGTTGTTTGCCGGTTTGAAATAGTTTGTAA
Organism: Heliamphora exappendiculata; assembly: GCA_034768845.1. NCBI lineage: Eukaryota > Viridiplantae > Streptophyta > Magnoliopsida > Ericales > Sarraceniaceae > Heliamphora > Heliamphora exappendiculata. The sequence goes on from JAOTRH010000025.1 coordinate 1,206,342, forward strand.
GCATAATTTTTAAGAAATTTATTAATTTTTTTAATAAAAAGAGGAAAAAAAAGTAGAGTATTTGAGATAATATTTTGAATAGTTTTTTTTATTAAAATATTATTATTTTTAATTTTTAAATTGTAGTATTTAAAATATAAGCACAATTTATTTTATTTAATTTTTGCAAAATGAATTATTATTTATTTTAAAAAAAACTAGCCCAGCCTTACGGGCTTTCTAACTTCTCTTTCAGCAGCTTCACCACTCAACCCTCTGCAGCCGCTTACCGAGAACCCTAGCCTCGATTGCTTCTCTCATCCTCTCCGAGCCTCCATCTCTCTCTCAGCCTCGCCGTCATCATCGTTGGCTTAAATCAGCTTTTTTCTGATCTGATCTGATCTGATCTGCTTTCTTTTATATTCTGATTTGTTTTCTATTTTTTATGGTATGCTTTGCTTTTTCCCCTGATTTTTTTTTCTCCCCCCTCAAATTCATTGTTCTTATATTCTTGAATATAGCTTTGCTGCCATGGTTGTTCTATATTGCGTTGAGTATAAAAATGGAAAAAAATGTGATGCATGCTGAGTTATTTCTCTGAGCTTTTTGATGGTCTGTTTCTGTATTCTTTTGTTTTTTTATCATTGAAAGTTTTTCCTTTTTAATTAATTCCTTGCTACTGGTTGTGACCTTAATTCCAAGGATTGAAGCTGGTAAGTAAACCAAACAAACCGAATACAACGAACCGCAAGTAACTCCATCGGTCGGCTCGGTTTATTCGAACTTGTCCGTAGTTCCGTGTAATAAAAGCAAAACCGAATCCTTCAGTTTTGGTGAGCCATTTAGCCTAAAAACTGACCACACCGAACTGATTACGCCCTTCATTTTGAAGGTTTGAATGGAGGAACTGACTGCATTGGGCCTCTTTTTTCAAAAGCCCTAGCAAAACCCTACCTCTGGACTGTATTTGTGATTTTATTTTTAATTTTTGTTTTCTGTGTGTTTTAGCATGGATTGTTTCCGCTTTCGTGGTGGAGAATGCAAGTCCTAGCCCGTTGTGTGGCCCAAGTGTGCCTCTTTACAGCCTGATTGATTATCAATAACAGAAAAGAAAAGAAATGATTATGTTTTCTATTCTTAAGTTATAAGAGAAAAGAAATGATCATGATTTCTCTCATTTTTGTTTGAATTAATTGGAGAGAAAACAAAATAAATTTTCTCATCTTATTTGGATAGACTTCATAAAAAAAAAGAAAAGAAAGAGTACTAGTTATTTTACGAAAATAACCTTGTTCTTGCCATAATCTTGTTCTTGCAATTATTTTTTTACTTATTTTATTTTAGATGGGTAATTTCGGTATTATAAAAAATAGCTAATCAACTCAATTATTTTCTCTCTAAATATCTCAAATTTGGAGAGATTTGAAAAGTAGATTTGAGAGGATAACTCGTTCTCTCAATTTCTCCCCTCTTTAATAAACCAAACAAGTGATAAGAAATGAGAGAATTCTATTTCCTTTATTTTCTCTCCAAATCATCCAAACCAAACAGAGCGTTAGTGACTCGCATCACCCACGATGTGCCAAAAAACTGACCACACCGAACCGATTACACCCCTATATCACTTTGAAGTTTTGAATGGTGGAATTGGCTGCCTTGGCTGTCTTCTTTCAAAGCCTTTGCTAAACCCTACCTCTAGTCAGTATTTATGATTGTATTTTTAATTTTTGTTTTCTCTGTGTTCTGGCATGGATCTTTTTCGCTTTCCCGGTGAAGAATGCAAGTCCTAACCCATGATGCGGGTCACCAAAGAGCACACTTGGGCCACACAACGGGCTAGGACTTGCATTCTTCACAGGGAAGGTGGAAACGATCTATGCTAGAACACAGAGAAAATAGAAAATAGAAATTAAAAATAAAATCACAAATACAGACCAGAGGTAGGGTTTAGCATGGGCTTTGAAAGAAGACAACCAAGGCAGTCAGTTTATCCATTCAAGACTTCAAAGTGAAGTAGGGGTGTAATCGGTTTGGTGTAGTCAGTTTTTAGTCTAAATGGCACACCGTGGGTGATGCGGGTCACTAAAGAGGCACAATGGGCTAGGACTTGCATTCTGCACCAGGAAGGCGGAAACGATCCATGCTAGAACAAAGAGAAAATAAAATTACAAATACATATCAAAGGTAGGGTTTAGCTAGGGCTTTGGAAGACGACCAAGGCAGTCAGTTCCTGCATTCAAAATTAAGTCTAAACCGTTGTTGCAGTTTTATCATTCTTCGGTGTGTATATCTACTCGTCATCTTTTCAGTTAAAGAGAAGGGGAGAGAAATGATTCACGGTGGAAAAAGCTTTATTTCTTTGCCACCGGCGTTCTCAAACGATGCAAAAAAACTGTTAATTTGCACCGGAAATACAGTCTCTGTCTTCAGCACATCCACTGGATTACAGGTTTACTTGAATTACGTTGCCTTTTTTAAGTGCTGTCAAGAATTTGCAACACTCTTTTGGCTTAATCAACCTGTTTTCCTGCCTTTTTTTTCTTCAGATAACAGAGTTGGAAGGTCACATGGCATTCGTAACATCAGTCATAGTCGTTCCAGCTTCGACGCCTGCTAGTAAATTCTTGTGCTATTGTTGGACGGCATCATTTGATGGAACCATTCGGTATTGGGACTTTTCAATGCCGGAATTGATGAAGACGATTGACATTCGGTTTCCAATTTTCTCCATGGTAGGATGCCCTTTTAAGTTTTTTTTTGGTTACGTATGGACGATTTGGTGATGCTTAGTGGGTGTTTGATGTAGTTTAAATTATGAAAATTTATATTATGGCTGTATATATTATAACTGAAAAACTGTGAGTATGATTTCAACCAGAACTTACAAATATATATTTGTAACAATGGCAAATTTTATAGTTTCTAGTAAGAGAATTCGTGTTTGTTATAAGTACACTTGTTTGGATTTTCTTAAGTTTTTGCTGGACCTATAAGCTATAAGGTAAAAAATAATTTTCAAGGAACAACCTCTTAGTGTTGTTTTATTGTTTGTTGTTAATTATCTAATTAACACCGGCTGAGCATTAGCTCATCAATGGATACTCGCCCGTGCTCCATTAGTTAGTGAAGTAATTTGTTTGTGAACTTTTAATTATCATTCCTTCCTCTGCTATCTCAACAAGCATACGGATGCACACGGTGACACGTCGTCTCTCACTGCCAGACTTGATTATAGAAAGTCATCATACTGAATGAGGGCTTCTTTTTAGGGGAAGAAAATGAACCTACTTGACAATACTGGATAAATTTTAAACTTTCACGGCCAATGATTCTGTGAAGTAATTAGCATCCAATGATGCCTTTATTTTCTAATTATTGTTTTGTGCTGCATAATTTATCTTAGTCGTTTATTAAGTTCTGTACATTTTTCTTTGGTACTTTCAGGTGATTCCGAGTTTATTCAGCCAACCCATGGAGAATCATGAAAAAACACCTGATCTTTTTGCATATGTGTCTACTGGAGATGCAAATCAACATGACAAGCGACTAAATGCTTTGTGTGGACACATTAGGAAGTGTAACTTAACCAAGTCTCGTTTAGCTGGTGGAGTGACTTTGGCAGAGGTGCGTCTCAATAATACACACACACACACACACACACACATTTGAAATGCAAAAGGTGCATCTTGATATCATTATGAGGATAATCTACACAAACAGTAGATATCATATGCATATATCTATTGTTTTATTTGTCTCTAAATGACCATATGTTATTTGTATGCAATTAAATAAAATATACAGATGTGTACAAGAATAATGCTTATAGAGTAATGACTAATGAGAAGTGTTGTCTGAAGATTATTAACTATTTCTTTATTACATAAGGATTCCTATATCTTGATGGTAAATTGTAATTGAGAGCATGGAATCAGGTTTGTTTCAGGCTGAAAATGATTAGATTAGATGCTGGAAACAATATTTTCTGTTGATGAATCTCAAGTCATTAGCTCATAGTGCAAGCTGTTGCATGATTGTACTTCATATTGACATGAAAATCATATATATAGATAATAATTTAGCTGATATCTATCCTAAAAGTCATTTACAAGGGACTTAATGAAATATGTATTATTACACATATGTAAAAGCGAGAAGAGATATTGGAATCCCACAAACTAGATGGTGGAATCTCAATGGTGAGAATTTGGAGATTTTTAATGACAATGTGTAAAGAAATAAGGTGGGATTTAGAAGAACATACTAGTACTGTGTGGAGTACAATGGAAAAATGTATTAAAAGGATATCGAAAGAAGTTCTTGGAAAGCCAAAAGGAAAATTTCATATAACTAAGAAAACTTGGTGATGGAATGACGAAGTCTAAGTCATAGTAAACATAAAGAACGAATATGTTAAAAGATGGCAAAATGATATAAATGAGGATAATTTTATATGTTGTAAACAAGCTTGTAAGGACATTAAAAGAACCGTTAAAGATGTTAAATTGAAAGGATATGATGGTTTTTATACTATATTAGATAGTAAAGAAGGAAAAAAGAGCATCTATAAACTCGCTAAAAGGGGAGAAATGTAAACAAGAAATCTTACTCAAAGTTAAATGCATAAAAAACGAATATACAAAGGTGTTAGTAAAAGATTAGGAGATAAGAAAGATGGAAAACCTATTTTGAGAAATTATTAAACGAAGAAAGATTTGGAGAAGAGGAATTTGATAACGCGGATGAAACTAGAGAATATAAGTTCTATAGTAGAATAAGAAAGTTTGAAGTGAAAACTGTAATGAAAAGAAAAAAATCAAGTAAGGCTTTAAGACGAGATGATATCCCTGTTACGGTGTATAGAAATGCCTAGGCGAAGTGGGAGTGTCTTGGTTAACAAATTTATTTAATAAAATCATAATGATTAAAGTGGAGAAAGAGTATTCTAGTACTTATATATTAAAATAAAAGAGATATTCAAAATTGTAACAATTATAGAGGTATTAAGTTAATAAGTCATACGATGTAGCTATCGGAAAGAGTGATTGGACATCGTCTAAGGCTAACAACAGTGTCACGAAATCAATTTGGTTTTATGCCTGGTAGATTAATTATGGATGCAATTCACCTACTAAGGAGGTTAATGGAGAAGTATACAGAAAAGAAGATAAATCTTTATATGATTTTTATGGACTTCGAAAAGGCATATGATAGAGTGCCTAGAGATATCATATGGTGGGTGTTGGAGAGAAAAATAGTGACAAATGGGTATATTGATGTGATAAGAGCATGTATGGTGGAGCTGCTCCGACAATAAGATCACCTGTAGGAGAAACAAGTGAATTTCCGATTACCTTAGGGAAATTCTTCAGCTATCCTGTTATGAACAAGATCTTGGGTGGACGTGCAGATGTGCCTCTCATCCATTACACCAAGGATCGGCTTTGAGCCTTTATTTCTTTGCCTAAGTTATGGATGAATTGACTAAACATATTCACGATGATGTTCCATGATACATGTTGTTTGCTGATGATATTGTCTTAGTGGATGAGACTAGAAGTGGAATTACTTTGGGTTCAAGAGGATTTTGAGTAAGTGGGAATAAAATAGAAAAAGATTTTAGCAGTAATAGAAGTATTAATGATAAAAAAGTAAAGATTCAAAATCAAAAGATACTTGAGAGTAAATATTTTCGTTATCTAGGTTCGATTATTAACAAAAATGGGGATTGCAAATGTTGTAACCCATATAATCAAAGTTGGTTGGCTCAAGTGGAGGAGTGCTTTTGGAGTTTTATGTGATTGGTGGATACCTACAAGATTAAAAGGCAAATTTTATAGGACAGCTATTAGACCCGCGATTTTATATGGAACAAAATTTTGGGTTGTTAAATCACATAAATATGATAAGTATTGAGGAAATGAGAATGTTAAGGTGGATGTATGGTAAGATTGGAAAAGATAAAATTAGAAATGAAAAAATTTATAGAATAGTAGGGGTCGCAGCAATTGATGATAAGTTGAGGAAAGATAGATTAAGGTGGTTTGGATACATACAACATAGACCAGCTGATGCAATAGTAAGAAAAAGCGACAAGATCACGAGTAATGAAAACACTAAGTGAATGAGTAAACCTAAATTAACCTGAGATGTTGTATTAAAAAAAGATATGAACCTATTAAAACTAACTGAAAATATGACCCTTAATAAAGCAGAATAGCGTAAAAGAATTTATGTAACCGACACCAAGTGGTTGGGACAAAGGCTTAGTTTGGTTTGGTTTGGTTTGGTTTACACATGTAAAAGCATAACGGTAGAGAATGATTAATTAATCATTAAGCAGTAATACTTTGCTTGTAAAGGTATGTTTTGACCTTAAACTCATTTTCATATTCTTCATTAACTTTGTGGTCTGTTTTCATGAAAAAATTCTTAATCCTGGTGCTTTATTAATGCACATTTGTGATTATCTACTTGGTGAATTATGTTTTATTTTTTGCAGACTCAAAAACCTGAATTTGTAACTATTTGTTCCTCTGGGAAATATTTTGGCATCCGAGACAAGCGCATGCTTCGTATCTGGAATGTCCCAGCAAAAGATTCTGAACGTACTGAAATTAAGAAGATAAGGTTGCACCACACTAAAAACCTGACTACTCTTGCGTTTCATCCAACGGAAAGAATTGTAGCTGCAGGTGATGTAACTGGGAGGATCTTAGTTTGGAGGGGTTTTGGTAATATAGCATTCTCTATATGTGACAAATCAATAAATGGAGGATTGACGACCAATGAGGATGGAAGACCTGGGGTGAGGGGGGATGATGATGCTGAGTTTTGCACTACATGGCATTGGCATTCTGCTGAAGTAAAGCTTCTTCTTTTCTCTTCTGATGGAGCCTATCTGTATTCAGGTATACAGAAGTTACTCTTTACTGTGCAAAGCTGGTTTATTCCATAGATTGCAACCATGCAGTTATTATACAATCTGTGTAAGCTGTAAGAACATGGTTGGAGTATTGCATTCACCATTAACATTAATTTGTTAATAGTTATTACTTAATATAACCTCTGAGCACACATGTAGGTGGAAAGGAAGGAGTTCTTGTGGTCTGGCAGCTAGACACAGGGAAAAAGAAATTTCTACCACGAATTGGATCCCCGCTTCTATTTTTTATTTATTCTCCAGATCCTTCAATTTCCTCTGTAAGATATTTTTTTCTACAGCATAGACTCAATCACAAATTTTGTCTGCTACGTCTATTTTAGTTCTTATTTATGTGCCGTTCTACAGATATCTTGTGCCGATAATCAAATCCATCTACTGAAAATGCCTTCGATGGAGATTTCGAAATCTATTGCTGGGATCAAGGTTTGTGTCAATAAGTTTGTTGCTCTTTTATTCTTGCCAAATAAAATTTGGAAAACAAATAAAATCAGAAAAGTCGTATTACTTTATAAGTTGTGTTAGGCATTGAAATCCTTTGATATGCATATATTTCTGGCTGAGGGGTATGAGCTGCCATTCTAATGGGATCAAAGAATTAGAAACACTGGATGTCGAAAACACACATATAAACATTTTTTTTGGTTTTATTATTATTTTTTTTTTGGAGGGGGGAGGCAGAGGTGCATGATGCCCCCCCCTCCAAAAAAAATGCAAGTACCTTTGATATGCTCACTAGTTTCTCTTTTTGAACTATTTGTATTTAGATTCATGCTTCTTAAAGTAGTCTTCAGAAGATTCTTACAATCTATTTTCAGCTTCCTTGTTCAGTTCCAGAGATCTGTAAAGATTCGTGTAGGAGATTTGTCTTTGGTAACACTGCCGGGTTAGTTGCTGTTTGTGCAGAAAACTACTGCATTCAGTTCTACAGCTTGTTTGACGACCGTGAAATCTCGCAGGTGGGTATGTTATATAGTCAGGTAGATGCTTCATTTGATCATAATTGATACCCAATTAAGCTCTGTAGGCAGATGAATCTGGTTTTGTCATTTAATTTGCATGCCATTCAGAAAACAGTTGTTCTTGACAATGTTAACAAAGAGAAGAAACAATAATTATTGCATAATAATCCAAAAGGTTTACCACTAATGATCGATTATATATATATATATATATATATATGAAGGAACCAAGAAAACCCTAAATATGTAAAAATACTAAACTACCAGTAACTAGAATTAATATAACTAATTACCCAAAAAAAGAATTAATATAACTAATATACATTCTCACAGAGGAAAGACTTGATCTTTATTTATGTGCTCCGAGTGTGAACACATTTTTTTTTGAAAAAAAAAAAACTTTTGTGAGAATGTGTTTGGCATTTCAAATGATATATTTTTCTTTTGGTTATCCCCCGCCAGCCTTTATGGAAATTATAAGCCCTCTTTAATGAATAAAATCATTTCATCTGCCGCTATTTCTTCTTCTTCCAATAATGAAGCTTCGAATCTCTGCTCCCCCAGAAGCTGAATTGTTGTCGTGGGATGGGCTTAATGGATATCTGGGTGTAATGTATCAAATGGTGGTTCAGTCCAATTATGCTTAGCATTGCCTTGTAGCAGTGAAACTCTTTTTCTAACAAGCCCATTATGCACGGAAATTGAAGTATTTCCAATCATTCTTTTGCAGGTTCAAATCTGTGAAAGAAACCATCAACCAAGTGATGAACTCACGGTATAAGAAGTTTCTTTTACTATTTTTTTAACCAATATTTGCTCTTAATGGATTTAGCCTGTATTTTTTTCCATTTTATCCTGCAAATTATGTGTAATACAAAACAAATCTGCTGCATAAACTGACTCTGCATTCAGTCCACCACTCGCATCACCCTTGGTTGAATGGGACCAATATTTGGAAAAAGCCTTTTATTAAGCTATACTAAAAGGTTCAAACTTCCTTGAGCATTGTATTTTATAGGTTTATAGGGTCTCATAATGGTGTCCATTTTTTACATTCTATGCAATGTATTTTATAGATTTATAGGGTCTCATAATGGTGTCCATTTTTACATTTTTTAAATCGTGGTATGATATTCCACTAGGTTAGGACGTAATAGGTCTTGGTAGTTTCTTGTTTGTGGTTGGTGGCATTATGCCACTTTTGGACCAAATAGGAATATTCAGGGCCCGTTTGGAACAGTTTTCCGAAACCTGTTTTTGGAGAATTATGTGTTGAAAAAAGTAAAAACTCGTTTGTTTGCACTTCTGAAAAAACGACATTCGAAAAATTGAAAAATTCTGAGTTAAAAAATGGGGCGAAACTGAAAAGAGCTAAAAGATGTTTTCATTTTTTTTTTCAATTTTTTTCGTTCTTCTGTCAAACGATCAACACCTAGAATCGTTCGTTCGTTTGTCGTCGTTGGTCGTCGTCGTTGGTCGTCGTCGTCTCAGGCGGTCGTCATCGTCGTCTTCGTTTGTCTTAGGCGCTCGTCAACGTTGTCGTCGTCGTCTGAGGCGGTTGTCGCCTCAAGCGGTCGTATTTCGCCTCAGATTGTTCGTCTTCGTTTGAGATCTCAGTCTCACGCGGTCGTCGTCGTCTTTGGCATCTCGTCTAAGATCTCAGATCGTTCGTCCTTCATCTGGCATCACATTTCATCGTCTTTGGCATCTCAGTCTCACGCGATTGTTCGCCCCTCGTTCTGTCGTCGGCATCTCCTTCCGTCGGCGACTCGGTCATCGTCGGCGGCGCCTCCATCGACGACAACATCTTAGCGACGGTGCCGTTGATTGATTGGGAATTGTTAGGGTTAGGGTTACTTTTAGCTTTAGAATTTTTAAAAATAATACACAAAATACAATTTCTCTTTTCAAAATATTATAAAACTGTTTTTTAAATTTATTTTTACAAAACAGTTTTCAAATAACAATTTTAGAAAACACAACCAAACGAGCCCTCATTAAACATATATTTTCTTTTGGTGCTTTTTTCTCTCCAATATGTTCTCTTGTTGTTCAGGGCACTTTACTACCTAGAGAAAGACCCACTATTTTTCTAACATGTCTCTCTTGTATTCATATGCACAAGGGTTACACTTTGCTTTTTGTTGAGGATGTAAATAATAAGGTTATCCCTCATTCTAATAACTTAAGTTTTTAGTTGAATTGGTGACTAATAACCTAATCTGGTATCAGAGCAGGTAATAGATTTTGTGTTCAAGTCTTACCATCTACCAATTAATAAAAAAAAGTTGCATGTGTTTGACCGACATTTGAAGAAGAGTCAGGCCACACGTGAGAGGGCGTGTTGAGGATATGAATAATAAAGTTATCCCCCTTTCTCATAATTTAAGCTTTTAGACGAGTTAGTGACCAACAACCTAAAGTTGGGTTCATTATTGGCTTATTTACTCATCCCAAGAAAAACTACTCTCTGATCTGTTACTGTTAGAGTGTGAATATTATTTTTGGTTTACATTGATAATTTATTGGGTTACTTCTGCAATTTTGCATCCAGATATTGTATCATGAATGGGTGACGCCATTGGCAGTGCGTCCAATTGAACCCACTAGATTTTTATCTGCAATTGATAATGTTATTAAAAACATTATTAAAAATTTTGAGTATCTATTTTATCCGCAATTGATCCACCAATTAGAAAAGTTGAACCTATTTGACCACCATAAAACTTATTAATTATCTTATACAAAGAGGCAATCTATTGATTAGGAAATTAGGTTTTATTTGCTATTACTAGTGGCAACTACAATAGTAAGATAGTTATTTTCTGCAATAAAGTTTTTAAAGATTGCACAAATGAATGTCATAGATTAATGGATGAATGATTGTTTAGTCACATATAATTAAAGAGATGTATTAGATGGTATTGTTGGTGAGATGATTAGGCAATGATTTCAAAATATAGAAAATCATTGAGGACAACTTTAGAAGTTTATGTACTGCTTGTATTTTAATTTTGAGAAAACATTAATATGAGTGGACTAAAATTTTTATTTATTTGTGATTGAGAAATTTAAATTGTCTTTATCAAACATTTGAACAGATGACATGTATTGATAAGAGTAAAAAAATTCTTTATGGAATTTGTAAGAAGTAGGGTTTTTGGCCGACCCCACTTGAAAAAATTTCTAGAGTTGCCACCAGTATCATGGAAAACTATTTCCTTTTGTAATTAACTTGGAAGCATTTATTCATGATGTAAGTTCATTTCATCTTTTGTTCATCCTTTTTCTGGTTCAAAAACTAGTTTTCTAGGTTTAAACGTGGTTGTTTTGATGAGGGACAACACAATAATATGGTAGAAGTATGAAGGTAGTTACCATATATCCCCATGGCTCAATGAACATGAACAATAGTAGGATTTGAATCAATCACTCCATGATCAAGTTTTATATCTTGATTATAAATCTTATTTTTTAATTGTTGTATATTGTTTGAACTAATTTTAGCATGCTAGTTTGATTATATGCTTCAGTAGAGCCGGTGGAGATGTTTTCTTCTGGGTTTATTTTCTAATATGCACACATTATAATGAAAACCATGACTGTATTAAATTTATAAAATGTGAGGGTGATTGAACATATGATGAATGAAGAGGATCTGGGCTGATACTTCTTCCACCAGCATAATAGGGTTTACTGTGACTAACATCTTATCGTGCATTACTGAAAATATTCCCACTAGAGGGCCAACTCTATCATAGATTCATAATGGTCTTTTTAGCGTGAGAGTGCATTATTGGTTTTTAATCACATAAATTATTATTTTAACTTCTACTGGCACATTCACATTATAATATTGTACATTGCACTGTCAATCACATTACCAAATTTAAAGTCTTTATGTTTTGTGAATGCAGGTGGTGTTGACGTTAGTAGCACTCTCTCTTGATGGCTGTGTAATGAGCACTGTCGAAACCAGGTTACCAGAAGAAGGAATTGGAGGGCTTGTCAGTCTTAAGTTTTGGACATGTGGGTCGCCGATTAAGGACTTCAGCTTGTCCACCATCATATACGAACCACATAGGTCTGGTGTTAGGGTTATTCGTTCAACTGAAATGAGAGGAATATAAATAATTCTTTGATAATATGTGATGCTCTCACTAAGAACCCTTGTAAACATAGGCTTAAGCATTAGGGAAGCTCGTCTTGCTTGCCATTGAGATCATCTTTTTTCTTTTAAATATTCTGAAGCTGAAAATATTAGTAGAATGTATCACCTAAAGTAATGCAGAAATGAACATTTTGCTACGTACTTAATACTGTCCAGGGAGTCTGGTGTTTCAGCTATTGCTTTCCATCCTACCCGTCGTATGGCTGTCAGCAGCTCTTATGGTGGTGACTTCAAGGTAATTTGATCGATTGTATCAGAATTTTTCTGTTAGCTATACCTTTCTAATGCTTTCAATTTTTCAGATTTGGGTTAGCAATCATGAGATTCAGCAAAAAGATCGTATGCTGCAGAAAACTGGGTGGACATGCCATGCTGTTGGTTCATATAAGTATGACCTTGCTCTAATCCAATTTGAAGGCTATGATTATCTTTTCCTTGCCAAAGTGGACCACGTAAATTGTAATAGATGATTACTCTCAAACCGAATTGGATTTAAACAGAGCAGAAGAGCATTTTATTTGAGAGAAGCAAGGTTTCTGTGGTGAAGATGCCGGACGTCATTTTCATTTCATAAAATGTTTAATTGGATGGGTGCTGTAGTCTGGAGTGTAACTTTTTGAGTACTAATCATCACTTCATTGACCACAATTTAAAAATAAATAAATTTCAGAATGCTCTCTACAAGCTTGTTCATGTTAACACCCAGAGAATGTAAATGCAGATATGCTTATTATGAGTTTAGTTTGGAGCCTCTTTTATTTTTTTCTTCTAATTATTACACTGTTGTTCCACGAATCATTTGTCCCTTCCAGGAAAAAGCCCATGACAGCTGCCACATTTTCCGCTGATGGTTCTGTTCTGGCTGTTGCTGCAGAAACTGTTATTACCTTGTGGGATCCTGAGAACAACTTTCTTGTGGCTGTAATTGGAGAAAGTCTAGAGGTGGTTCTATGTATAAGCTCACTGTCATTGCTTTGTACATGCTAAAATCATAACTTTTTTATCTCTTCTATACATTATTCTTGTTTCCGATACTTAAAGTTGGTAACTTTTATGGTTTCTTAACATCTCCCGTTGCATGTTTCTGTTCTCTACTCCCTTGCAAATTTATTCCATTTTTTTCTTGCCCTTCTGCATTGGATATGTGCATCGTGTTGTAGACTCGTAGTTGATGACATTGACCTTTTAAGCCACGTAAGAATGATATGCGTTGGCTCCATGCTACTGATGTTTTGGTTGGTCAATCACTACACTCTTGGGCCCTTTGATTTCATTGACTGGCTGGGGCAGCAGCCTAATTCATATTTTTATTGAGCATCCCTGGATATTTTTGAAAATGGAATCTCCCTCTCTTTCATTTAGTTTACTCAATTTTTTTTTGTTGTAGCCAATTGTGAGCCTGTCATTTGTGGGAAAGTCAGATTATCTTGTGTCTACAAGCCGTGGTTCAAACCCACAAGTATCTGTTTGGAGTACGACAAAGCTTTCTGTTACTTGGTCATATAAGCTTCATGCAGAAGGTTAGGTCTAGTTCTTCCCTTCTTAACATTACTTTTGGAGAACTGATGAATATGCTGAACATCCTTTTCCACATAACCCCCTCCCCTCCCTCTCCCGGTGCACGCGCGAGAATGCAAAAGAAGAAAAAAAGGGCACACACAGAGATACAGTAAAAGAGGAAAAAAAGTTTGATGGGCATATCTTCTCTTTTTAAATGTTGCCCACGCTTCCCATACAACAATCGTGCACCTTAGAGAGTCAAGCTTTATTTAATAGTGGAATGCTGAATGTCCTATTTGTGGCTTATTCTCTATTGTATTAAAAAAGACAGAAGAAAAGAAAAGGAGGAACTTATATGAACCAACCATCAGTCATTCAAGATGATTGTCAGCTGACTCAGCCAGTCATTTACATATTCTCTCATTTTCTTTATGTCTTTTGCATCCTATGAGATTTTAATGGGAAATCCTTAGTTGGAGTAATTAGATATGCGCGTATTTTCTCTTTCTACCTTCTACATTTCACTTATATGCAGATTATTGGCATTCAGCTACAAGTTGATCGCATTTAATACATGAACAAACCAAACCAAACCAAACTAAGCTTTTGCTCCAATCAATTGGGGTCAGCTACATGAATTTTTTAACGCTATTTTGCTCGGTTAAGTGCCATATTTTTAGGGTTCAATAATAAGTTCATATATTTTTTTAATATGGCATTCCATGCTAATTTAAGTTTTTTTAGGGTTTTTATTACCCATGATCTTGTCTATTTTCTTTACTATTCTATCAATTGGTGTACATTGTATTTGTTCAAATCACCTTAATCTATATTCTCTCAACTTGTTCTCAATTAGTGCGACCCGTACCATTTCACAAATTTTCATTCCTAATTTTGTTTTTTGTAGTCTTACTATACATCCAACTTAACATTACATTTCAGCAACACTCGTCTTTTTTATGGAACTTTTTTAACAATCCAACGTTTTGCTCCATATAGAATTCGATGAAATTTTTATTTTAATCTTATAAATATCTGTCAATCACATAGAACACCAGATGCACTTTGCCACTTGAGCCAACCAACTTTGATTCTATGGGTTACGTTATTTGCAATCTCTCCATATTTGTTAATAATCGAATCTAGATAAAAATATTTACTCTTAGGTATCACTTAGTTTTGAATCTCTATTTCTTCACTATTAATACTCCTATCATTGCTAAAATTATATTTCATATATTCAATTTTGTTTTTGCTTACTCGAAGAAGTTTAAAAGTGCTGCTGGTTTCAGATTAGTATGATCCAGTTTCAATTTTTGGGAGTTTGATTCTTGACAAAGTGAACTCCTTTTTCATTTGTTAACTTGTGATGGGACAATGGATGGTGGGATTTGAACCTTAGCATTTGCTCTACACCAAGCCCAAGTTATTACCAGGTGAAACCACCTTTAATTATAAATTATACCAGTTTAGCTATTGAAGATTTAAAATTTTAATTTCTTGGATGTGCTTGGAATCTCAGATCAGCAAATTTTACAAGAGTTTTTTCTACTATCGCATGTGTGTAATTTCTAATGATGATGGTACCTCCTTTTCCATCAAAACTGATTATATTTTATAATATCATCTCCGAGAAATCAAGTTTGGGTGTGATGAACTCAGTAATAATTGAAATTCTCGAAAGCTCATGATTGGAAAGAATTGGCAAGTTTTGGTGTTTGGGTAGGAACGCAAAACCAATCGGACTTGAGTGTGATACCCAGTACGTATGACAGCAATTACATTTTTTCTTTATTCTATCATTCGAAACTCTCATCCAAATTCCCCTACAACAAAGTGGGGTAGTGTGTAAGTTTTGACAATCTTTACTATTTGATTGCACCAAAAGAAAAAAAACTTTACTATTTGAGGAAAAATTGGGTGTTCGAATTTCCTCCAGATCTACACCCCAAGCATCTTGGTGATATCATGTAGGTTTATGCAGCTGCAGCATTCACACAGGATGATTCTTCCTTTGCTGTTCTCGTGCGTCTCCCGGAGTCATCTGAAGCTACGAAGTCTAATGAAACCTCGTTATCAAATAAAGAAGGGGCAATTTTATTATTCAAGGTTGAAGACCCAGTTCCTGTGGCCACCTGGTTTGTAAAGAAGGCAAGTGACCTTTTTATTTTCAGTTAATATTCTATCTTTTACTTTATTCAGTCCATCAACACAAATGGGTGGGAATCTTGTATTTTCAGTTCCCTCCCATGTGGAGCTGTCCCTTTGCACTCTTATTCTTGGCAGAATGCATATTTAGAGACTATCCTTCTTCATAGTTTTTGCATACTAGCATTATGACGGCATGTCATATTCAAAGATATGTTTTATAAGTTAATGTTTCAGTTATATTTTCTTTGAAGACTATCTTTCGTCAGTTTTATATATATATATATATATATATACATAGGTTAGCAACAGTAATACTTGTAATTGAAAATAGTTACAGGGATGCGTGGTTGCTTGCATGATCGTCAGATTCTAACATTCTCCTATTGCAGTCCCTTGGAGGAGGGCTTGCTTTTCTTCATGTGAATCCAGCTGCCCTGGAAGAGAAGATTTCAGATGAAAATCAAGTCTCGTTGTTGCTTGCATATGTAAATGGTGATCATGAATACATCCTCTTTGACCCATATAGTGTACAAATACGTGAGCGAGGCTTTGTTCGCCGGCACAGTGAAGCTGTACTGCAGGAGACTGGTATGACTGCATCATTTTTCATCATATCCATATTCATGCATTATAATACAGAAAATCCAATTCTGTATGACGGCACATTTTTGTTTCTTGTTGTTTTTCAATATGACATTGTGCTGTTACACGTTGGGAATTTGGCATCCTTTGCTTCATTTGATTATGTCATTTTGGAAATATAAATATGACTTGTAGTGTGCTGAGCATTTTAGCAATCAATGGGAGAAGTGGTTACTCTGGGCTTCATCTAATTTGATTGCGTTTTTTTTGCACGCTATTCCAGTGAACAAAAAATGGCAAAAGTGATTGCACTCTTTCAGGGAGGTTGAATTCTTCCTGAAACTATTCTGTCAAAGTTCCATTTTGGCATCATAATAAACAGAAGTGCAGTGGGCGCGGAATCTATTAATTGAGAATCTTTTTTTTTTTTTTGGGTTTTTGTTTTTGAGAGTGGCTAACCCCTACTACAAGATTCCATGAGTGCTCTTTGCCTCTCCTTTTTGCAGGCCAAATTGGATATTCTTCTCTTTACGGTGAGCTACCGGAGTTTGACTTGAAGAGAAATCAGATTCAACCTGTCGCATTTGTACCATCCGAAAGGCCCTGGGAAACCATATTCAGTGGACCATCTCATAGCCTTCCTCCTCTGACCAAATTATGTTCAGCATTTTTGGAGTCACTGCTAGAAAAGAGAACCCCTGTTGTGGAGTGATCCTGCCCAGTGCAACCATCGGGAAACTGGTGTTCCATTGCAGCGAAGTGCAGATAGATTCATTTCTAGATTTCTTATTTTCTCCCGTCACGATTCACTTAGATTTATCCAGCAGTTATAACTTGTAAACGCCATTGAAGAGGGTACAAGTCGTCTTCGAGGCACGCGGACAGTAACCATTTTAACTGGAAAATTTGCAGTGGCTGGAATATCTCGTCTGCTATGCTGAAGGAAAAAAAATCAATTTAGAATCTTTGGGGAGACTTGATACTAGAAGGTTGAAGCTCTGTGCTCTGATGTGGCTTCTTAGGAATTTTGAGGTGCCCAAATTTTGGATGTAAGTGCGGCTTTATCAACTGCCATGCTTGTACGTTCGAGAAGTTGCAAATGCCCATTTATTTTTAATTTTATTTTTTTATACATCGGGTGTGTGTGGTTTGAAACTGTGAAAATTAGATCACTTGAAGGACCTGTTATAGCTCTTTGATGGCTGACATTTCGGTCAATTTTACCGGAATTTACCCATTCTTTATTCTGGCCCTGATTGGCAACTAGTTTAAATTTAGGTTTTTTTTTTTTGTATTTTTAGTCATAAAGTTAAATTTAGTTGAAAGTAGTTTATTTGGTAACTTAGCTTAATGTCACAACTTGCTAGTTTTCAAGCACGGGAAGATGCACGGTTGGCTTGGAAAACATTAAGCTAGCTTTTTTTTATGTTAGTTGTTTAGATAAAAAAAATTAGTTTTTTTTTTTTTTGTTTAAATTGAACAATTTTACTTTTGAGAATGGCTTCTCTCCAATTTCTCTTGGGACTGGACTGGTATAGTTGGGCTATTTTTTAGCCTAAAATAGACACTTTTATGATCTAAATTATTTATTTTATTGTTTATATTGTATATATTATTATTGTAAAAAAATAAATTGATCGGATATTGTTAACTATCATAATAAATTATATTTATGTTAATAAAAAATAAATTGTGATGTTTATTTTAATAAAATAAACGATTTAGATTATTAAAGTAAGTTTATTTTAATAAAAAAAATGATCCAACCAGACTGATCCAGTCCTATAAGACTGGGGAGAAGTTAGGCTTTTTATTTTTTTATACATTTAATATTAATAATTATACGTAGTTGATAATAGTAAACGAATATTTGGCTTAGATTTTTTTGTAATTTTTTTAATTTTTTTAATTTTTTTATTAAATAAATGTAAAAAAACGTCGAAAAAGTTAACTGATTACCAACCGGTGACCTTAAGAGCCTTTTGCATTGATGTTTGTACATGGTTAAGGTTAGAATCTACGATTTTGTTCTCGTTGACTGCTAATTGGGTAAGCAGTGTTCACACTTTGCACAAAGTGTCGGTGTTATCCAACCGGTGACTGGACCAGTATACATTCCGACGTTCAAGTTATTAAAAGTTCCAAGGAAATGTAAGAAAGAAAATTGACATGGTTTTGGCTCTCAATAAGTTCACATTCTCCCTTATAACAAAAGCTAGAAGTAGTAAAAGATACTATGTCTTGAGCTTATGTTTAATTTTGTTTTTTTTTTTTGTTGGAGACTGAAGAAGTCATCTATATTGGCATTATGAATCAGACAATGTTCTTCGCCTATAAGAATTATTGTTGAGGGAGGTCGGGAAAACAAATGACGATTAGGCATTAACGTCAGCTTGATAACGTTCAGGTCGCAATACATACAAGTGGTGATCGAAAGTATTCGACCTCAAATTGCTAGGCCACTTCGCAGTTTGGTTAACTGGGGCTGATTAGCACAGATCCCAAGGCACAAGTACTGAGTTTTAGAATCGTACGCCTAAACCTGACACTACCGTCGTTGTGTCAAAAGTGGTTGATTAAGTCTAAAAACAGGGTGTCAGGAGTTGTTGGCCAGATCTTATACATAGCCCAAAAATAAAAAGAGATATCTTGACAATACAAAAGAAACACTCAACTCAAATATTAATGGGGATTCAGCTTTAGCTGATGGAGCAGGTGGAGGAAGGATAGCCCAACCCATGTTAGGTCGGGCCAAACTCTCACTATAAAAATAAGAGGAGCAATCACCCAGGTATGGTCGACTAATCTTTGAGCCAAAATTCTACCCATTTTACTTCTCAACATCTAATCTAATACGATCATTGGAGGACCCTCCGGTTAAGCAACCGGCAAGCTAATTCTAACTCTTTATTTGTGTTGGCACACATAGACGTCTCTCATACACTCAACGGCTAGCAATGATACAACGTGTAAATTCCCATCTCAAATCTCTACAATCGTTATATGAATGCTCTTTTCCAAACGTAATTACTATCATTGCTTTTCTCCCAAGATGATTAATATTGTGTTACATATTTTTTCTCTATCTGTTTGTTTCGTGGCGAAAAGAATGCATTGGCGTTCATGTTTACTATCAAAACTCTTGCCATATTTAGAAAAACATATGAATATTCCAATTACTTGTTGGGAAATATTATTTTAAGATTCGTTAACTACCACCGGCTAGGTAGGATCGGTGTTTGACAAAACTACTACTTGTATTTTTTAATTTTATATTTTTATTTTTATTTTTAAATTATAAATTTTTTTAAACACTCATAATTATTTTTTTTTAAACTTCAGTTATATACTACAATCTTTAACAAATAATTATAACTTTTACTATAAATTATAATCTATAATCTCTTTATCCTAACAGTGCGCACACAAATGCTTGCCCCACCTACACTAACCGCATCTTTCAATGGCAACTGGATTCCGAAACCACTAACCAGACCACATGAATCCTAACCTGCGTTTGAGATTTCTTTTATTCATTTTTAATTAAAAAAAGATAACGTTTAAATTCTGTCCTCAAGTATCAAACATATTTTAAAAAAATTCATTGTCACAATAATTCAAAAAAGTAAAAAATAACTAAAAAGAAAAAATTAAATTAAATTAAAAATTCACTATTTGTTAATTTTGATTTTTCTTGTTGAAAAGAGTCAAAAAATTTAAAAAATAATTTAAAAAAAAAAACAAAAAACAAAAAATTCACTTTCGTAAAATTTACTTTTTCCTTGTGTGATTTTCAAAGTTTTAACCAAAACAGCCATACTATTCAAAACGATGGATTTAAAAACTAAAAATAAACAAGATATTCAAGTAGGGCAAAAAAGCCTTATAAAAAGCCTCAAAAGGCTTTTTCTTAATCTTAAACACAGGCTTAAAAGCATACTCTTCCCCAAGATCCGTAAAATTCTGATAGAAGAAAGCTCTCTCTCTCCAAGGCATCTTCAGCACCAACAAACCAATTAACAAAGAGAGAAATCTGCAGATCAACAAAATTCTAGAAAGCACCCAAAAAAATTGCACAAAGGTGATGTCCAAATGGTTACCCTGCTAACGTTTATCCATAACAATCCCTAATATGAGGGTTAGGGACAACTAGCGGAAGTGAGGAGGTTGGAATAAAGAGAGAAATGATTAGAGAGGAAAAGAGATTGATCCCCCTTATATTCCTCCCAAACAAGCAAGCATTTAGAGTAGAATAAAAAATAAATAAATAAAGTAATAAATATTTAAATCTGTAATTATTTGATATGAAAAATTCTATCCCTCTTAATTCTATCATTCCCTAAGAAATGATAAGGAAGTAATAATACCCATAAGTGGTGTACTGGTGTTGTTATTAATTACACGAATTTGGACCTAATATTCCACGTTTCGTCGAATTATCACATCCAATTCCAACGAGAAAACCACAGGATTGAGAGTCTAGAGGAGACAAACACTTAGGTCCGACCCAAGTAGGTTAAAAATTAATTTTTTTATTTTTTTATTTTTTTAGTTAAAAAAATTAAATTTAAAATAAATTATTTGATAACTTAATTTTTAAACTAATTTTCTTTAACTTAATTATTTAGATAAAAAATTAATTTTTTTACTTTGTTCAAGATTGACATTTTTACCATTTAATATATTTAATATTATCAATTATACAAAAATTTGATGAACAATTCAATTTATAAACCGTTTACTATTTTTCATCAAATATAAAAAAATTTAACAAGTAAAATCCATACTCATAAAAAAATTATCTGTCTTTTATTGAAAGTACGTATAAAGAACACAAATAAATTTATCTCTGTCTTTTAAAATATATATAAAAAATACAAATAAATTTATCTCTGTCTTTTAAAATATATATAAAAAATACAAATAAATTTATCTATTTGTATTATCTGTATTGACATATAAACAAATAAATTTATCTGTTAGACATAAATAAACAAATAAATAAATTTATCTATTTGCATTATCTGTGTTAATTTACAAAAAAAATAAATATCAAACAAATAAATTTATCTATTTATTATACAAATTAAATAAATTTATCTAATTACATTGTATTTTTAAAAAAAATCACGCAAGTAAACCTTCCGTGCTAAAATTTTTTTTGATAGACCATGAGCGTTAACTTATTTTTTAAATCTTTAACTAAAATCTAACAATTATATATAATTAATAGTGATAATAAATAAAATATGAATAAAAAATATTTTAATTTTTAATTTTTTTATTTTTTTACCAAACGAGCAAAATTTTAACTTTTTTTTTACGGTTTTAGCTAAACTAAAAAAGCCAAATTGCCAATCAGGGCCTTAGAAGAGGGGTTCGGCGTGTTTTTTAATTGATTTTTGATTGTCACTAGTTCTGCATAACAAACAAAACCTGAAGTTCAGATAAATATATCATTGCTAATAATAAAAATTCCACAAATCATTCAGTTGCAGGTAAGAGATGGAAGTAATAAGTCAAGACATAGTACACTCAGAAACATTAAACCCTAAGCAAAATTTGACAAAGATCCATTGTCTAGTGCGCAGCTTCTAGACAATGGAAGAAGATGAAGGCATATCAGGAGAAGCAACCTCCTTGTCAAAATGCATTATTGTCTACTTGGATCTTTGTCTCATCTTTCGGCGTTTCCTCTTCAACCTCCTCATGCGCTTCTTCTTCCACTGTAAAGAGTAGGGGATCACTACGTAAAATAAATCAAGAACAGCACGTTTAATAAATCAAGAACAGCATAGCATGATGAACACATTTGTTCTGCACACATAAGCTCAACTTCCAAACAACACAATGGCAACTGCTCACAAGGCCACAGTAAATATTAACATTTGCACAAAATAGTTCTGATAACTTCAGACTATCGAGTCTCCATTAATCTTTCCTATTTCAATTCAAATTGCCAGCTATATGGGTTTGCAGTTAACATACTGTAATAGTTTCTCCCGTAGAGACTAGAAAACAACATAAATTACACAGGAGTTGAATAATTGCTTATATTCCCTCTCTAACAGTCTGTTAGATTTGAGTAATTTGGAGAGAAAAAAAATAAAACTCTTTCCTTACTAATCACTGGTTTGGTTTATCAAAGAGAAAAGAAATCAAGAAAAAGGAATAGAAATGGAGTGAAAAGTGTTATCTCCTTTCAAACTTATGAATTTAAATCTCTCCAAATTGGAGATATTTAGAGAACAAAAAGTTGTAGATAACTAGTTACTTTTTATACTACTTAAATTGCCCATCTAAAAATAAAACAAGTACAAAAAATGAAAAGAAAGAGGTTTTTTCCATAAAATAATTAGTACATTTTATTTTTTTTTATTTTATCAAGTTTATCCAAACTAGATGGGATGGAAGTTATTTAACTCTCTCTCTCTCTCTCTCTCTCTCTCATTATTCCAATCAAAAAAAAAAGAGAAAACACACATTTAATTTCTTTTAATTTCTCTTACTAATAACCAAACGAGCTGTCAACAAATAATCAAAAATGCAAAACACAAACAATTAAATGCTGAGCGTTTTTTAGTTGAAGAGTCTGCTTTCCCCTTCGTTGCAATAGCAAAAAGCAAAATGACTGCTTTTGTTTGCGTGGAAAACAAAAACAAACTGTATTGCGAGTGAGTTTCGCTGGCTAAATGTTGCCAACCTGAAAGCAGTTTTGTATAATAGCCAAGCAAATGAAAGAGCTGCTAGAGATGGTAAAAGTGTATTGGGTTACCTATTTTAGCCTACAGGTCTCGTTTAGCGGACCTATTGGAGATGCTCTTACACAAGGATATGAGAGATGTAGGTGCATCATTGAATCAAAATATGTGTTTAAAATTCACGCGGAAGGTAAAAAAACCAACTTAACAATTCTAAAGTTCAAAGATAAGTGGAATGGTCATCAAATATGTCAAAATCACAACAACCATTCGAGTAAATAGCAATTAAACCATAGAGAATTCTCCAAACAAAGCGGATTCCATTGAGTCTGAAATGAAATCAGATATGGACAAAAAAAAAACCCACTATAGCTCTTTGTTTTCTTGTCAAGAGAGAGAAGTGCAATACATAATGATCATCAAAACGATAGATCGGATAAGGGAGGAGGAAAAAATAAACAAGGAAAGCAGATACTTTAAAGAAAAAAATTAAATTCAAGTCAGATAATGCTAGAACACAAATAAACTGTAAAGAATTTCAACATTGAATGCAAATCGCAACGATAGATCAAATCAGAACAACATACACAAACAATCCATTAAACTCCAGTGAAATCGTAGGTATATCGAAATAAAACAAAGGATTCGACGAAGATAACCTTAGCCCTCATCGTGACTCAGAGATTTCTTAAGCCCTTTCTTTTTCTCTCTCAAGCGGCTTCGTTCTAAGACCCCTGTAGATGAAAATCAGATCCAGCGGCAATAAGAACGTGTGAAGCTGTCGATTGGATTATATAGGACCAGGGTTTGCAATCTCTATACCCTAATCAGCGCGGGCCTAGGACTCCAAACTGAGCCGAGGCCTTTCTGTATTTATCAGCCTCGGCCCATTGATATTAGAAAAAGTACATGAGTACGATGCAACAGTATTTCAACTTACTAAAATTTGCAATTTATAAATTATAATTTATAATAAAAATTAAAAGTATTTAATAAAATTATAATTTATAATTAAAATAAAAAATAATTATAAATTATAACAAAAATTAATTTAGAACTAAAATTAATTACAATAAGCTAAAAGCTACGATGAGTATTTTTTCCAAACACTCCAAATATAAAAGTTATAAATATTATTATAATATTTATGTTAAATGAAAGTGTTTGTTGTAACTGAAAATATAAATTTATAGATTATATAAAAAGTATATGATTATGACTTTAAATAAAATTTATAAATATTTATTTAACTAATAAATTTATACTTTAAAATAATATAATTTGTGTTTATTAATTTTGACCAAAAAAATATAAATAAAAAATTATAAGTATATTTATTTGAATTCTTTATTTTTTTTAAAGAATTATGACCTAAAAACTATAATTTTAGTAGAATCAAATACTCCTAATATAGCTTAATATGTAAATCAAATAAAATGAGAATCTTATTTGTAAGTGTTCTATATTCGTGCAAAAGAACATTTATAAGCCAATCACTTTAGGAAAAAAGCTAATATTGAACTTTCTTTTAAGGACTTGTTTACGTACTAGCTTAAAACTAACTTATTAGGTATTTTATAAAAAGAAAAACTAATATGTTTTTAATGTAATAGGATTATGAATACTGGACATTAAAGAACTGGTTATATTTGTTTTATCTATTAGATATGAAAGAAAAATAGTTAAAAGTAATGAAAATACTAAGAAAAAGTGTACACTTAAATTAACATGTAATGTTGTATTAAAAAATATATGAATATATTAAAACTAATTAAAAATATGATTTTTAACAAAGTAAAATTATGTAAAAAAATTCTTATAACCGACTACAATTGATTAGGACAAAGATTTAGTTTAATTTAATTTTGTTTGATTTAAATATTAAAAATTAATAATATGAAATTTGACACTAATAATACTAAGAGATAAATTATTATTTTATTTAGCTCGTGTATTTAATACTGGCAATTCAAAATTCATTGAATTGTATACTTAATTTTGCAAAACAAAATGATGGGTGTCAAGGGATAAGGCTTAAGGGCATTAGAGACTAATTTGTGATGAGTAGGACCTATCCTTTTGTTCAATTACTTCAATGTGAGAGAGCTGGTTAAGCAAAATCTGATCATTTAGTTCACAAAATGACCGTATCATCTTATTGGCCTAAGAGAGGCCCAAATGTCTTTCGGAGCTACCTTAGGAAACAATTGTGTTAGCTCTCACAATTGTTTAAAAACCAATATAGGCGTTCTCAATACCAACTGTCAAGATTGCTCTAGGGCAAATGCCACCTACCGTCCACGAGAGGCACACAAAAGGGATAACAATTACTATACGATGATCGCTAGCCACACTACCTCTCTAGAATCCCAATGGGTACTCTGCCAACAATAATTGCATGGCCACTGGAAGGGACACCCATTAGTTGAGTATTTTTTCAAACTTTCCCATCATGCACATTGAGGTACACTAACCAAAGACCGAAGAACCACAATGGTGCACATAAAAAGGGCAAAAGTGTATTGTTGTGTACATTTTTTATCATTGTGCTCTTCGTGACGCACTGATCACGAATAAAAGACCATTAATGGGTGTAAGGCGATAAGGCATAAGCACATTAAAGGTTCAATTCGTGATGAGCATGACCCATCTTTCTGGTCAATGCAATAGAGCTAATAGGTAAAATTCGATCATTCATCTCACGAAACGATCGCATCATCTTATTGACATGGGAGAGGTCCAAATGTTTTACAAAGCCACCTAATTAGTGCATATCTTGCACGGAGCACGAGTTTTAAGAAGTAGTTAGAGTGGTACGATCTTAATGGCTTGCACATGACGTATCTGCCACTTGGATTGAGAATCAGATAAAATGCATAATCAAGGATTTAGGTATCATTTACTACTCTCTCTCTATTAGATTGTAGGTGAAATAAAAATAATAATTATAATTTGTAATAGAAATTATAAATATTTATTAAATATATTATATTGTAATTAAAATCGAAGAAAAAATAGTTATAACTTATAATAAAAGTTATGAGTATTTGATAAATATATTATATTATACTTAAAATGAAAAAAATAATTATAATTTATAACAGAAATTATGAATACTTGCAAAAGATTATAATACGATTTAGTCCTAAGTCCCATTTTTATGAGTAATTTAGAGTTAAGTTCCAATCTAAAATTTTTAATCTCGAAAGTCATATTTAGAGATGAATGTTTTAAATTGTCCACTTTCTCATTTAGTTTTCATCATGCACAAACCAAACATCAATTGTGCATGATTTATGTTATATTATCGTTATTATACGTGCAAAAGAGCAATATACACACATTTGATTTGGGTGTGCAAATACAATGGTTGCATTGTCATTACCTAAACAAAATGGATGCTCATTTTTTAGGGATTGAGGAACTTTTATGAAATGTACAATGACAAATAGGAAATAATTATCATTGCTTTTTTCTCAAATAAGAAGAAGGAATTTCAAGAATGAGAGATTTTGAAATAATTTGTTATTTTAGAAAATGAGAAATTCTTAGGAATAATAGATTTATGAGAAATTCATCAGGAATAATAGATTTATGAGAAATTCCACGGAACGATGGATTTTAGGAATTGAGACATTTTAGAAGTTAGAGAAATTTTTAAAGAACGTGAATAAACTTATTCTCATTTCAAAATAAGAAAAAGAAAAAGTTTTCATTTTGTCATTTGATACTAATATGTCATGAATTTATTTTGTCAATAAAATGAGAAAAAAATCAAATCGTGAGAATTTTTAATTTTATTGGTGTTCTCCTATGAGCCCTACACAATTAATCACAAATACTTTAGAAAACGATAAGATAACTATTTTTGGGTGAGATATGTGAATATTATCAATAGTGTAAAAATAGGAGATCAAATGATATAACAGCAAAATGAGAAAATATAAATAATGTGAGAATTTTCTCATTTTATTCGGTACATGACCTTGTGAGTGTGTTTTTAGTAAATAATAATATTCTTATTTTGATATTTCAAAAAAGAGAATTGTTCCGTTTTTGTTGTATTGAAGTATGTTAAGATGAGCACTCGTACCTGTCAAGATGATGAATTGATACATATTTGATTTATTTTTTCAACGTCAAGAAAGTTTACTTGGAACAATACGGAGAAAATTACATGTGTTGGATGATATCAATTTCCTAAAATTTGCAACAATACATGCAAAGATATGAAAAGAGAATTCCAAAATGAAATCAACTTATCTGCAATATGAAAACTATAGTGTGCATATCCCTAGCTTTTGATTTACTTTTAAAACGGGGTATAAAAATTTAAAATAAATAAAAAATTTAAAAATAAAATTTCATGAAATAATCAACTTATCAATAGACTTAACATAAAATAATTAGTAAAAATAGAATTTCCGACTAATTGACTCTATTAAAATTATTAGTAGCTAAAAACTAGCACGAGAAACAATGCCAAACAGTCCGCTATGTGATTATACATTTATCTGTATATTTTTGTTTATTTTTATTACACTGCCTTTTTCTCCGTTTTCCAATTTCAGGATCATGCATTATTTCAGAAAAAACAAATACTTTCTAAGAAGACTACGATTTACGAGCACATATATAATTGAATTGTTGTTATATTTTCCGATGAAACTCCTGAGTAGTAATGTCGGACGGAGCCCTAGAGAATCGCCACTGCGATTCCAGTGAGGACGCGAACGTAGTCATTCTCGCAGACCCCGAGCCTTCGAATGTCGCGGCCGACGCCGGTGCCGGTGCCGATGCCGGTGCCGGTGCCCGTGCGTCGACGACAGCGGATGATACGGATCAACCCAACACCACAACCGCTGGCGATGATGATGAGATCAAATCTAGCGATTCTTCCTCTGTGCTGGCCAAGGGACTCTCTTCTATGCTCTCTTCCGTGATTAGGGATTTCGATTCCAGAGCTGAAGATACCTTTCGAAGCCAAGATCAGCTCTCTTTTGCTATCGATCGTCTTACTCGAGGTTATTTCAGCTTTTGTTAATTAGGCTATTTGCTCTACTCTCTTTACGCTTAAGCAGGTTGAGGGTTTGCAGAGTCAAAAAGAAATTCGTTTTTTGTGTTCTGTAGAAGAGCTGTATTTTGCATTTCTAATTCACCTGGGGCTGGGGCATGAAATTGTGCAGTTTCTTTATATGAATTTGTACTACTCGTCATTTATGTGGTGCATTGCATTGTGACTCTCCTTGCGTGTTACCGGGTAGAACTAACAGAACATCAGAATGCTTATCAGCTTTAGAAGTAATTTTCATTTCAAATGTGTGTGATTGTGTGCGTGTGTGTGTGAGAGATTTACAACTGATTTTCTAGGTCGACTAAATAAAATGCACGGTTTGTTTTGGTCTAACGAAGACCAGCTGATGCGATATTAAAGAAAAGCAACAAGATGATGGTTAATGTAAATGCTAGACGCGGGGGTAGACGTAAATTGACATGAGATATTATACGAATAATTAAAAAAATGAAATGGTACTTTACCTAATTTGAAACAAAGTTACAGATGCACTCTGCCAGTAAGGTTGCTGCAAATGAATAGTAAAATACTAGTATGTTACTTCATCAGTTAACATCAGTTTGAAAACTCTAGAATGACTTTATAGACTCATCATCACGTGCCATTAAGTCAAATTCATGTAGTCTTACGAATTTCCTTGCCTTACAAGTGTTATATTCCTCTTACCAATGTTTAGTGAATTTAACCATCTTCCGTTATTGTTATCCACATTGGCAGAGCTTGACCAACTGCTGGAAGATGCACCATTGCCATTCATCATGCAGCATGCTGTCAAGATTTCTGGAGTTAGAAAAAGAGTTTCATCATTAAATACACTTCTGAAATCTATACAACGCCGTCTTGATAATATTGATCGAATGTTGTCTGTGGGCTTGCTACATGGTATTTATCTCTTAACAGTCTACACATTCTATTTGTGTTCTTTGATATGAATAGCTATTTCTTATGTTGGTACACATTTTTCCAGTTGATGAGATAATTGTTAAAACTGAAATTTGAGACAAAAACTTAATAATACGTGTACAAATCTAAAAGAGAAGAAAGGATTATTAGGTTTGGAATGTTTTGTATCTTTTCCCCTTTTCAATTGATGACTTTTGATGCAAGAAAGTGTATCGGCTAGAAGAACTCTAGTACTAAAATCTACAAGTCTGTTTGAAATAGAGATACTATCTGTAATAACAAACACAATAAAGAGCGCTCTCTCAATTCTTTAATTTAACAAACAACAACTCTTTAGTCCTAAGGCCTTTATAACTTATTTATAATAGTAAAACCCTAAATAAAAAAGAATTAATCTGCTAAGGAAGTTGAATCCTACCCATTCTCTAATTAATAGAAAGCTTCCAAAAAATTCAAATTTTGGATAAATTTAAATTTGACTACTAAAAATATATAAAACAAGCCAAGACAGGCGACACCGAAAATAAACTTACTAAAGAAAGTTATTACTAAAATTAAAGTTTCTTAAAATGTTGTCTACATCACTTTTACTAATTTCTATTAGATAAACAGCGTATACATATGTAATAGTGGTGAGTAGCGCATGATACTGGTAATGAGGTGTTAGAATTATGGATGAGTGCAAATATTTTTGTTAATTTTATATATTGCTTATACTGAATCCAGAATGTTACACTGAAATGCATCAGTACCTGTACCTATCATTACAATAGCCAAACCTTTTTGTACTGGAGTCATCTATATGCCCCTAAGAACATATTCTTGATAATACGTGATCATTTTGTGTTTCACTTGTTTTCATAACCTAAAATTTTAAGTATGCATTACTATCCTGTTAAAGTAATTACCCTTTTTTTTTTCATAAGTAAGATTGTATAAGAATGGCCTTAAGGGAATGCCTCCCGTACACCAGAACTTCCAGTCTTCTGCAAAAAAAGAAGTTGAGAAAAGAAGCTTTATACTGAGGCAAAAAAGAGCAACCTATGATGAGAACCTATATGCCTTGAAAGTACATATCTCCCAAAAGAACTATTAAAGAATCCAGTCAAAGTGGATACTCTCTGTGAAGCCCAAAAAAGTGTTGAGAACACTACTCCTTTCAAAGATGAAATGGAACGTTCAACACCCTTAAAAGATCCAACGGTTCCTCTCCCTTTAAAGACAATGGTACAATTCTACCTATTTTTTTATAAAAAAAATATATCCAGAGCTTACTGACAGCTATTGCAAATGTTTTTGTTTGGTGGTGTTGTTCTCTTTAGCTTTCTTTCTTCCTTTACCTTTCTCTCCCTCTAAATGAATCACACTTTCTTTCTTCCTTTAATCTATTGTTTCTTTTTTGATGCTGGTATCTTATTGACTTTGATGTGCTTCACAGAGAAAGCAGCTGCAGAAAGTGTGAGACAATTTTAGGACAAACTGTGTATCTGAGGTATTTCTTTTGTTGATTATCCTCGACTCCACATTCAACATAAAGATAACAAATCTCTTTTAAAAAGAGTGCTTTGTTAGCATGACAAGCCACAATTGTTTATATTACATAATTTGGTCATGAAGGAAGCAGTTTCCTAAGGAAGTATAAATTGGTTATAACTGCTGTAAAAGTGGTGTGTAAGTGTGGGTCAAGTGGCAAGAGTCTTCATATTCATACTCATGATCAGGGATCAAATCCTAGTGTTCCCTCCTTTTACCTATTAGAAAAAAATAAAAAATAAAAAAATTGCAGCAGAAGTGATAGGACTGTGGTCTAGTCCACATCTTGACGATGTCAAATAGTAAGTAAAACATAAGGCACTGGCTAGGTTAGTTTGCAAGTTCCTTTGTAATGGTATTGGAGGCCTGAGCTTTGAGTCTTCCCCTTTTTTAAATACCAAGTGTCATGCACATGCGTCGCATCTGCTGAGTGTTAATTTATAATATATATGTTTAATTTTAATCAATGATGAATTTTAATAATAGTTATCATATTATAAAAAAAATATCTTAAAAAATTAAAAATAAAATATATGTAATGATTTTTCACAAATAATTATCATCTCCAACGGAGAAAGGTCTTCAAATATAGCATTAGTGGGACATTGTTTTCTCGCTTTTATTATAGCTAGTGCCAAGCTTGTGCTATGCACTGGGGTGCACATGAGTCGATTTGATTCGATTTCGTACTAAATTTAGAACCGAACTAATTTTTATCGGTTTTAATTTTTTAGATCAAAAACTAACCCAATCATGTTGTAGAATCAAACTAAACTAAACTAATAAAAATCGGGTTGGTTCGGTTTGGAACTACGGTTCCATGAATTTTAAAAATTACTTTGCGTGCATGAAAAAAATTACTATGTATAAGTTTTAAAAATTTGAAATGAATAAAAAATAAAAGCTAGCACCCATATAGTATAATAAAAGCATGAAATAAAGTTTAAATAATTATTTTACAATCTATTTAGTGAAAGAAATAATAAATATCTAACAAAAGAATTCACAAAAATAAATGCCATATGAAAAATAAATAACAATTAATAATAATTATCTAATCTAGTGACTTTTTTTTTTAAATTTGTAAAGTTAGAAAGTTTTTTATTTTTTTCTATATTAATCTCACAATAATCATATATGTAATCTAATGGTTAATTTTTTTTTTTGTGTGTGTGTGTATTAATTGGATTGGTTCGGTTCGGTTCTCGGGGGTTCGAGTTAATCCCAAATTAATTCAGGAACCAAACCAATATTATCGGTTTGTCTTTTTTGGGACTCAGAACTAAACTAATGACTTGGAAAAATCGAATCAACCCAACTTATAGAGGCCGAATGAGTTCAATTTTCGGTTTTTCAAGTCTCTTGTGCACCCTTACTATGCATGTGCTAAGTATCTATTGTCATATTTATTTTTTTTGTCTATTAGTATTTCAAAATGATAAATCGTGTAAAAGAATTATTATTATTATTATTAGCAATTATTTATTTATGTACAATGACATTTGAGTTTAGAAAAAAAATCATTATTAGGATGTTTTATTTTGGCATTTTTATAATCACCTACCATTTTTTTTATCTTCCCATCGTTCTATAGAGAAAATTACAAATTTACCCTCACGTTGTTGTTTTCTCCTTCTATTGTTCAATAGAATGTTTGCTATCAAAATTTTACAACTTTGTTGATAATAATTATTAATAACATAATCAATCTCTGACATTATCGTTAGACTTGTGAGTATTGAATGTGATTTTTGCGAGATTGCAACATTTAATGCAATTTACAATATAAAATGCCATTATTAACTACAAATAGACTTGTTAGAATAAAAAATTTAATTATGAATATAATTTTTTTGCAAAATTTGATAAATGTTATGCGACACATGTCAAACTTTTTAAATCTATAAAGCTCGACTGGTGTGTAGATTACGAGAGAAAATTTAGATAAAGTGTGAAACATGATTTTTTTGTGTGTTTTTGTGAGACTTCTGACATTCAAACAGAGCCTTTCAAATATTTAATTAAAAAAACTGATTATTAGTTTTTTTTTGGTTCTAGACTCAATATATGTCAAGTCACGCTGACAAATAATCTATACTAATAGAGAAAAAAAGAACTCCCATTTGGCTATGACCTTTATAATAAAGTTGTGGGAATTTTTAGATACTAAAAATTTTCTTATTTAGTTTTTTGATACCAAAACACCCTCATTTAGTTTTACCCATTAAACTTATCTCAATAACCTAATTTTAAAATTATTAATGCTCACAATTTTAAAATTAAATCATTATACTATTTAATTTTTTTAATTTACTTTAATTCTTAAATACACACTGGCACCAACTGCTTAGTTGGTAATAATATCACACATTATTCATGTGGTTTATTATGTTCAAATGTTAACAAAACATGAAGTAAAAATATAAGAAGGCAACTAATTGCTTAAGTCTTGGAAAATAGGTAGACAAAAAAAAAAAAAAAAGTACAAGCAAACAAACAACCAAAAAGATGGAAAAATTGTTAATTGAGTTATTGATGTGCGGAGAAAAAGGCAGAGCTCTCCATTTTGTAGAGAAGACATTTGGGATTTTTATTTTTATTTTTTGTTAGATTATCATGCTTTTAGGTAATTTAGTAATTTGTCATGTAGCTAGGGGTGTTTAAGTAATTTAAGTAGTAGATAGGAGGAAAAAGATTTGGAACCTGCCGCCTTTTATATAGTAGTAGTAGAAGATATTTTCTTTGCGGAGGGGGTGTCCTCCAATCATAACCTGAAAAAACCATGGTGAATATGATGAAATGCTCACCTCTAAATAAGGAGAAAAATTTGAAGAGAACCATGATATGTGAAGTTTCTCTTTTTACTTCTTAATCTTCCTCGCATCTTACTTGGGGTCTGCAGTGTTGAAGCAATGCTTATGTTTTTTTTTTTTAAATTTAAATTAATAGACAATCACAAAATATCATTTTTATTTACAAATCTAAATTTCCCAGACATTAAGGCCTTTTTTTTTTCCTTTTGGGGTGGGGGCAATTATTGAACTTTCAGGTTTTTTGGGTCACGATGCAGATAGAAGATGTTTCATCACTAACCAATTTGTGAAAAGCGATTTCTTCAAGGCTGGAAGAGTGACGAGGTGGTTGAACCTTTGAATTGTGATGGGAAGGAAGTAGTTCCTTTTCTGGAACTTGGAAAATGGGAGTATAACCATTGGGAATGATTAGGAGGGTTCATTCAACTTCCAATCCTGATAATTGCTACTTAATTTTACAAGAAAAGGAAAAGTGAGTGTTTTTATTTTAGTTATTTGATTGATTCTCAATTCACCTTATAACCAATATAAAATTTGTAATGCAAGCTTGGTCGGAAAGATAAATACAAATCAGTGTTTTTCTTGTTTTCTCTCTTTTTTTTTTGTCTAAGTTGTGTGCGAGGGTGGGAACAAATATATCTCTCTGTCTCAAATGTTTTGTCTATTGGAAGAGGACGTTGAGACAAATTGGAATTAATTTCATTCCACCGATATAAATTTTTCCGACTTTTGCTTGTATGGTTGTATTATTAGCAAATTCTGTAAGTTCATTTGCTGTTGGAAGTTGTCAGGTTGATATTTTTTTATTCTCCATTTATGAATTTGTGATGGAACCCATGTTGCCTACATGTCCTGATAGCAGCCATTAATTAGCCTGGACTTGGATGATCGAAATGCAGGAAATAACAGTTTCTAATAGTATTTTACCTATATATATATATAAGAGTTTCATAATATTGGGTGAATATTGTTGTCACGAGAAATGGGAAATCCAAGTATGGTATTGTTGCACGTCGAGACTCATCTTTGTTAGTTGGGTGAGAGAAAATAATGACTCAATTATAGTATGATTGGCATCTAGTTTTAAAATTAGTATTTTTTTTGCTTACTTAGTAAAAAAGTTTGTTTCGATTGAAAATAAGTTGCTTGGTAAATTAATTTTTGAGTTATTTTTTTAAGTTGATTGATTAGATAAAAAGGTTTTTTTTTTTTGGTTCAATTGGGCCTTATATATTTTATTCTATATATAGTTAATTATAACAATTGTAATAGGATTGATACGTTATCAAACAAAGGTAATTATTGTTGTTTGAAATGGGGTGAGAACTTGAGTGCTCAAGGATTTAGTTTTTTGAATTATTTTATTTTGTTTTTTTGTTTTTAACTTTTTGATGAAATGAGTTATGTAAGTTTTTTTAGTGTACTGGCTAAAAAAGTAGGTATATACTTGCATCTGTGTGCGCCAACTGGCCGAATGCGTGCACAATTATAATTTTAAAATTAAGTTATAAAAAAAATTTACTTAATATTTTATACAAATTAACAAATTTATACAACTTAAAATGTAAAGTAACACCGAGTAGAGCTTTTCTTTTTATATATTAGTATAGATGTGCCTAAATTTTGAACCCAAGCCATACACCTATTGCCATTTTTTATAATAAATACAGGTGGGTAAAGGTCGGCAAATTGAAATATTATTTTGGTGGACTTGCTAATATTATGTTCGGTCTAGCAAAATTGAGGCAGACTGTTTGGACTATGAATCCCCCAAAATAGGTGTATTAACAAATCCATGGGGTTGATTTTTCTAATTCAATCTAAAGCTTCGTATGAGATTCCATTGTTGTGTCATGACCACATTTTTGTTTAGAAAATTCACTAGTATAAGTGTTCCGTACAAGTATCTCAACGTCCGATTAGTTAGTTGGTGAAAATAATTTATTTTTTTCACTCGCAGCTCGTAGGGCTCACATTCGATGATGGACAGAAAGTAAGTGATAATTAAAGTGATTGCCTGCCCAGCTCTATAAGATATTTCAAAAGAAATTTTTTAAATCAAGAGTGTCATGAGTGAGATAAAGAGTTGATAGAACTCTTCCTCTAGTTGACGATACTTTTTATCGACAAACTGTTCCTAGTATGGCATGCATTTCTTAGATATGAATAAGTATTTGTGTAACGGAAGATAAAATCAGTAAAACTTGTCTTCTTTTTTTTTATAGTTTGATTGCCTTTGTTTTTGGTGTACCCCTACTGGGGTTAGTGAACTGGCACAAACACTGAATAAAAATACGCCAACATGTATTCTTTTCATTAATCACTTGCTCGACTATTTATTTACTGGTTATTACTCATCTCAATCATAATTTCACTTCATTTTTCATTTAACAACTACGAGGCATTGAATCTATCATTAAATTCGTCTCTCATTGTTTTGTGGGATTGCGAATTGTTGGTACTGAATAAGTATAATAATAATAATATCATGTCTAGTGTTATTAGTTTGAGAGTTCGAATTAGTTTTTCTTCTTATTTAAAGATAAAAACTAAATTGTATAATTCTTTATAGTAATTTTTTTATTTCACTCTAATCCAATTTAAATACTGTTATAGTATAAAAAACTGTGGGTTTTCTATTATTATAATTTTCCTTTCTTATCTAATCTTATGTCCGAAACAGATTGTAATAATATATACCATATATTACCCGATGTAACACTGTGGCTGTTGTTTAGTGGTAAGAATCACACCTTGGACGTGGGCTCGAATCCCAAAAACCTTAGTTTTATTTACCTTTTTCCCAGTGGGGCCTCCATTTTATCAGGTGGGCCTCTATCCTGCCCAAGCGATTTCTCAAAACCCTAGTCTCCCTTCGACACATAAAACTCTCTCGCTCTTCCACTCTTCTAGATATTCTTTCAAGTGCAATTCTTAAATTTTTTTATAAAAAAAATTGTTGAATTATAAAAGGAGTAAAGTAATATTGGTTCATAGATAATTTTCAAAATCAAAAGTGTAACGATGAAAAAATAAAAAAAGTGGATAATGTGTCGTGTTATTCTTTTTTATTTACCCTTGCAGCTAAGAAGATTAATATTTATTATTATTTTTAAATATATAAAAAATATTATTTGTTGCGAGTAATTTTAAAAATCAAAAGTGTGAGTGGTTGCAATGTTGAGTTCACACTAGAGTGTTCTCTTTTAATAATAGTATATATATATATATATATATATATATAGCAACACCTC
>JAOTRH010000025.1:1243007-1261180 GCA_034768845.1 Heliamphora exappendiculata
ATATAGGAGAGAGAGATGGCAGAGAGGGAAGAGGGAGAGAGGGAGAGAGAGAGACAGTGGTATTGGTGGTGGTTTTAAGGGTAGTTTGGGACAATAGTTTTCATGGACGATTTTGGGGTAGTTTGGAGTGATTTTCGTTAAGTGTAACGGAATATTTAACGGTTGAACTTAATTGATTCAAAAATTAAATAAGAGGAGAGATTATTGATATTTTTAAAATTACATGAAAATTTTTGTTTTTGTCAGAAATCTCAGGGAAATTAGTGTGATTTATCATTTATTTTTTTGTACTTAAATATTTAAAATTATATATAATTTAAGGATCGTCAAAAGTCGTCGAAAGTAATTATCGAAAAATTGTTAGACAGTTATTTGAAGTAGTCGCTAGCAATTGCGAGTATAAACATTGGTGATCATGGAAGTCGTTGTTATCGATGACCGTAAAAAATAGTAGAAGTGATGTGATGGTAGAATAAATAAAGAGAGTAATAAGAGTATTTTTGTTCAGTTTAACCAAATAAATTTTAATATTAAAATTTTTGTGATAGACTTATGGATCCCACACTATATGCCTCCAATAAATAAATAGAAAAGAAAATTAAAATTCTTATCTAGATCGTGCCCCATTTGCCACCTGATTTTAAGTTGAATTTTTTGTTTTTTTACTTAGGACTAAAAAATAATTTAAGCCTCGTTTTGTAAACTCAATTTTTTGTCTTTTTGCTTATTAATTTTTTTTATATATAAAATATATTTATATATTTTTTAAAAATATCATAAATTTTACTATATACATTCGTATTTTATAAAAATTATATATTTAAAATCTACTCATTAAAATTTATTAAATAAAATCTATATTGAATATAAAATTATATAAAAATAAATTTAAAAAATTATAACAATTTATTTATGACTTATTACTTTTTAAAAATTTATTATTTACTAAATAAATTTTTTACTTATATGATTCAAAACAATTTTAAGAAAACAACTTAACTTAAAAGTTAAATTGACAAACGAGGCCCTAATTAAAAAAATCCTACCAATAAGTAACTATAAACGGATCAACAAACGAGGCTTCCGAGAAGGATCATAATTGCAAAAAGAGAGACCCCCGTTGCTCTAGTTATGCAGCTGTTGAAATTCTATTTGTTCAATGCGTCTTATTAAATTAATT
This sequence comes from Heliamphora exappendiculata, assembly GCA_034768845.1. NCBI lineage: Eukaryota > Viridiplantae > Streptophyta > Magnoliopsida > Ericales > Sarraceniaceae > Heliamphora > Heliamphora exappendiculata. Next base: position 1,244,188 of record JAOTRH010000025.1, read on the forward strand.
AATTTTTTAATAAATTCTATTCATATTCAATATTTATACTCCTATAATAGCATCATTTAATAAAATAATTAATTTTTTTTGTTTGTCGCTCCCAACCATTCCACTTTGGTACACTGCCAGCGTCTAAGATTTTTTCAAGCTAATTATGCAATATTTAAATATTCACGATCGACTCTTTATATGCGCTAAATAAGCCTATCGCTTAATAACTCAGAAAGATAAAAAAAAGATAGTAAGCACACAACTTTGAGAGAATAGAGAGTCTCACTAGAGAGTCAACGATTACATTTAAAACTTCGTTAGTAGGTTGAAAAGTGCCTTGGTCAAACGATGTCATCTCTTTATATTGACACATCTAAATACAATGGATAATTTAGATTTTTCTATGTGTTAACGATCTAATAGTTACGAGAGTTCTAGAACTTACTCTAGAACTTTTCAGCCTTCATACCAGAGCATTTTACCATATTCTAGAATTCTTTATATAACTCTAAGTATTTACAAGTGCTAAATATATTTTCAATGCTTTAGGCTTCTCTAGAATGTTTCGGATCCTTTCGAAATACTCTAGGCAGTTGAATGTTTTTTCGTGTTGTAGATCCTTCCATGACGATTTAGAGTCTTCCACAAGCTTCATTTGTCTGGCTTTAGCTATTCCCGTGCTTGAAGACTGGTGGTTCGTAACAAGGCGCTCTCTACACTACGAACAAGAATGACACCTATCGGCTATCACTAGCAAATCTAGTAATTTAGATAAAGATGTGCAATACTCCATCTCATATGTGTTAAAAAATGTGTTTGATGTATAATTAAACAAGTGAGCTACTACTAATAACTTGTGACTTAAATATTTTAGACTATGTTGTTTGACTCTTTATTCAAGTTGTTGGATCAATAGTACACGTGGGTTGTTACAAATGGTATAAGAGCTAACCCTGATCCCGTGATAGGTTTCGTGACAGTGTAGATAGACGAGTATAGGCTTCGAAAAGAGGTAGAAGTCCCGATGTTATATAGCTTAATGCACGCTAATGGACTGCTCTGAGTTCGCTAATGGGCTGTTATCCACATCCCAACCAGAAAAAGAACATAAATTACGGGACAAGGGCGTTGCTTATTTGAGTGGTGATATTGTGATATCTTATCCCACATCAGTGAGGTATAAAAAATGAGTTGGGTATATAAACCAACTTATGATCTACTACTAATAATTTAAATTTAAATTTTTAGATCGTATTATTAAGTTTTTTATTCAAATTATTGAATCAATAGTCCACCTAAGTCGTTATAGGATGAGTCATTTATTATATGATTATTGTGTAATATATAATTTAACGGTTGTATATTGTTTGAACACATAGCGTGTAATATATTGTGTAATGCATGATTATTGAATCGACACTTTGTATAGAATTTTGAATTTATTTTTATGAGTAAGCAATTAATATTACATCAAATAAAGATATTTTACAATATATATCACAAATACACCCTATAAAAATTATATTTTTAAAATTCATTTGTCAAAATCTATCAAACGATATATATTAAATATAAAATTATCTAAAAAAAATTATAAAAACTTTAAATTAAATTTTTTATTTTTTAACTTATAATCATTCTACGATTAAGCAAATAAATTTTTTATTAATTTAATTTAAATAAAATCTAAATAAATTTAATCTTAAAACCAAATTGCCAAATTAGTTCTAAATTTAAATATTTAATTTATTTTCTTAATGTGTAGATTATTTCTATAAAATTTAATTTGATCGATGATTATTAAATATATAAATAAATTACATTTATATTTAAAAACTAATAATAAAATTTAAATTCTGTTCATTTTTAAAACAAAAATATAATTTAGTTTAACACTTCAAGATATTTAATTAATTTATTTTTATATAGATAAATACAATAAAATAAAATAAATAATTTAAATTATTAAAATAAACTCATTTTAAGGTCTCATTTTGCAACGCAAAGACTTTTAACTTTTTAACATTTTTGTTTTCTATATAAATTTTTTAATATTTTTTTAAAAATATCATAATTTTTAATATATTTATTTATTTTTAAATAAAAATTATATTTTTAAAATTTATTCGTAAAAATTTATTAAACAAAATTAAATTGAATATAATATTATTTTAAAATAAAATTTAAAAAATTATAATAAAAATGTTTTACATTTTAACTTAAAATTACCTTGCCATTAGCCAAATCTTATTTATTTAATTTAAATAAAATTTAAATAAATTATCAAATTTAAAATTAAATTGCCAAACAAAATACAAATTTAAAATCGATCCAACTGAACGTGAGGAGGATTGCATCATGTCCATAGTCAGAGAGGAGCGTCTTTCTTTTATTTTATCCGGATAAAACGTGAATATAAAAAACTAGAGTCACGTGACCCTTTAGCTTTAGGCTTAGCTAAATGGCCGCTGGCACCTATAAAACCATTGCTAAGCTGGAGTCTGGGCCAACCTCCCTAGTCCCTCCCCACCTCGCTCCATCTCTCTCTCTCTCTCTCTCTCTCTCTCTCTCGCAGAAATCGCGTATTTTTTGGCAATGTGATTTCGGCAACTGTATCGTTTTTCGTTTTGACACCTGGTGCGTATAGAGAGTGTAGTACTCTTACATTTGTCGACGGCTGGTGCGTATTTTAGACGGAGATGGCATCCGCTTGCGTCAACAATATCGGAAGGGCGCCGGATAATTTCTTGGACTGTCCGACGGCTTTCCCGTCGTACGGTTGGTTGAGCCCCAGAATCTCATTCAGCCGAGAGCTTTCCGATAACGAATCGTCGAAGGCTCCAATTCCAACTCCTACTCCGGATCCGCCGGAAAAGCAAGAAGTTGCTCCGGAGCCATCAGATCCAGAAGTCTGTGGCAAGGACCTCGTCGATTTCGAGTTCAGACTCGAAGATACCGTCACCATGCTCCCCGCCGACGAGCTGTTCTCCGACGGGAAGCTAGTGCCTCTGCAACTGTCCATGATCCGACATGCTGCGACGTCGACAGTCTCGTCGGAGATCAGTTCGCCAGCGGATTCGCCGAAAACTCGTAGGAGAGCGGAGGTTTCCGGTAGGGATCCGTACTTGTTTTCGCCCAAGGCACCGAGGTGTTCGAGTCGGTGGAAAGAACTTCTCGGGCTGAAGAAACTTTACCTGAACAACAATGCCAAGCAAGAGAGCTCCAAGATGGCCTCGTCTTTCTCCTCGCATAACTGTAATACCTCTAAATCTCTGAAGCACTTCCTTCATCGAAGCTCAAAATCTTCGAACTCGGCTATTGACTCCTCTCTAAGCCTTCCTTTGCTAAGGGACTCGGATAACGAGTCGGTTTCGATATCGTCACGCTTATCCCTTTCGTCCTCTTCGTCTGGTCACGAGCACGATGACCTCCCGAGGCTGTCGCTCGATTCCGAGAAGCCTAATCCGTGTCAGAACCCAATCGCTCTCAGCAAGAATAATCCGAATCTAAATTCTAATCTCCCTAGAGTGAGACTGGTGAAACAGAGGGCGATATCGTCCGAAAACACCACCAGAAAGAGGGTTGGACGGAGCCCGATGCGTAGAGCACCGGACTCGGCGAGTGCCACAGTCCGAGGAGTTTCGGTTGATAGTCCGCGTATGAACTCATCGGGAAAGATCGTGTTCCATGGCTTAGAGAGAAGTTCAAGCGGTCCGAGTACCTTCAACGGCGGGCCTAGATTCAAACACAGAGGAATGGAGAGATCGTATTCTTCTAACGTTAGGGTAACTCCGGTACTAAACGTTCCCGTTTGTTCACTTAGGGGTTCTTCAAGGTCTAGCATCTTTGGGTTTCAGCTGTTTTCTAGTCCACAAAAGAGAGAAGGCGGCGGCGGTAGTAATGGAGGAGGAAACAGAGGCCAACAGAGTAACTGCAGAAACCGGACGGATCGAGTTTGATGCCGTCAATGCGTTGTTGGTAATAAACTTGACATTGATTTAGAAGTTTTAACATTGATTTACAAGTTTTAACATTGATTTTTAGAGGTTCTTCTGATGACTTGTCGTTTTTCCTTTTTCCTTCTTGGTGAGGATTCATTTCCTTTCTCCAGATCTTTAGCTCATGTACGTGTATATATATGAAGGAACTAGTTTAATTGTTCTCCGCTTTTACTGTTGGTGAATATCAGGCTTTTAGACTACTGAAAAGGAAAGGTGGGTAAACAATAATTTATTATACATACTGCAATACAGAATTTAATTAAATAATAATTATTGTTCATTTATTTTGTTTGGTGAATCAACAAAACCGCTATTAATTCGTATATTAGATAAGTTATTAAAATTATAAATTTAATTAAAATTTAAGTAGGCACTCAAAATATATGAGGTTACATAATAGTAGCGTAACCATGCTAACTCTAGCGGTGGAAGCTATTGTTGGATTTTTCTTAGCTAGGGTGGTTAGTGTTTTCTCATTCGTTACGGCGTCGTCGCCTGGAAGACATGGAATCTGATTTCTGAAAAGTGATACTGTGATGTGTGGGTACTGGGTATGTATGTGAGTGTGATGGGAGTATTGTTGTTGTATGGGTATGGGTATGGGTATGGGTATGGGCCTGGGCTTGGGCAGCATTTGTGTAGCTACAACGACACACGTGTGCGCGCACACACACAACACACCGCAACAGCCAACAGCATGTCGTTTGTCCGCTTGCGTGATTTGTTTTTACTTTTAAATTTTTATTTGAGAAAAGGGTTGGACTGGCGGTCCTTCAGCCCCGATGGGGTCTAGTTTGGCCGTAGCTTTCCTATTTCCTTTTGATCATACTGCAAAATTATTAGGTAGCGCTGTAGTACCAGCGATATTGTTTACGTGTTACAAAGTGTAATGTATATTAAATTAGTCATTTTATTTTTATTAAATAAAATTTATAAATAATTGATTTGTATAAATTATTTTTTTATTATATAATCAAATAAAAATACACGCCACATATCTTTTAAAATTATTAAATAATTACTTGATGATATTACAAATTTTATATATATATATATATATAGAGAGAGAGAGAGAGAGAGAGAGAGATATTTAGATTTTAATTGTGGAGTGTGGGAAATGATTCGAAGACAAATTTCAGATGCTGCAGCACTGCTGATTATTTCTATTTTGCAGGTACGACAGGCTGATCCCAAACTCTATTTTTTGTATGCATCTTATTTAAATTTTTTTTTTCTGTCATATTGAGCAAAATCGTTCCAAAGATTTGTTTGCCTGTCCTGATTTTTCACTGTTTGTTTGGTTTATTATAATTTGGCAGTTATTGTTCGGGATGGATATGTAGCTAGCATGTTCGTATTATTTTTAAGCATGCATGTTGTGTAGTCAATATATTTTTGTTAGAAATATGATTGTGTTCAAAATAGATGACAAACAGAATAGCAGAAAGCAACAAAAGCAACAAGAAAAAAAAAATAGAAATGCACTAAAACAGTATCTTTAAAATTGGAGATACCGAAAATTTAAAGAACCTACAGTAGGGTAAGGGGTGTTTGAATCCAACAAACGCAAGAGGTATTTGAATCTCTTTTTGGCAGAAATGACAAAAATGCAGAGACAATGCAAGACGCAGGGGAGGCACAGGAGGAAAACACAACAGGAGTTCAGTGATTGAAAATCTTTTAAAAAAGGCTTCAATGGTGACGGTTCGGTCAGGTATGAACATACACGAACCGGTTCGGCTTGGCAACCGCCCAACAGGTGCAAATCCTTTCACGACCCCAACACTCCATTTTTTACTCCAACTATCAGAAATGGTTAAAAACAAATGGTAACTTAATTTAAAATTTTAATTAATTAATTTTCTTAAAATTAAAAAATTTAAATAAATAAAATTTCTGTAAAAAATAAATGTTGATCCACAATCCACGAACTTGAACCTGACCCAATAGGCCAGTTGATGGCGCACATGTATAGGCCTTTGGGTCAAATTCATTATTTTCTTTTTACAAAATTAGGTATTCTCAAGAAGACACACCACTTAAGCTAAGATTAGCTTATATAAGCGACTCAATAATTATTCTCCTAATTAATGTGAGATTGAGAGTTATCCGGCTATTTGCCAAGGTAATGACACACTTTTGGTGTTAATTTTTATTAAGCTATTAATAGTTTTGAATATTATAAAATTTATGATTATTTTACTTTTGAAGATGAACATATTATGATTTAAAATTATTAAAAAAAAAAATATCCAAAATTAATTAAAAATTATATTCCACCAATTTCAAAACTCTATCAAATTCCAACAATTTTCTTATGCAAGTATTTCCACTCAATGGCCTGGTTCTATTCAAGAATCGACTGGATCATCCAATGTATCCCTTTCTTCTTTTCTTGTTATATTTCTATTCTTTATGGTCCGTCTCTATAAAATTTTTACCCAAAAGTTTTATAACTATTTTGATGAATAATTAGTTTAAAAGTTAATTTTTTATTTTTATATATTTTTAATTAAAAAATTAAATTAGATTTAAAGTAAATTGTTTGGTAATTTTTAATTTTTAAATTAATTTTTTAAAAGTTAATTATTTAAATAAAAAGTTAGTTTTTTTCTTTTTATTCGGAGTAAATAATTTTATTATTTTATATATTTAATATTAATTATTATATGTACTTGTTAGTGGTAGTAATAAGTTATGAATAAGGAGTATTATAATATTTTTAAAATGATAAAAATTTGAATAAAATATTTTTAAAATTTGTGTTTTTATTTAATTTTATAATTTTTTAATTTTTTAATTTTTTTACTTTTTTATCAAAAAAAAAATTAAAAAGTCAAAGTTGGGCCTTAGGCTAATTATTTTGTTTTATTATCTCGTGTTTATCTTTCTTTTCTTTTTTTTTTTGGGCCTAAATTGTACTGGTTAACAAGCAAGCCCAGTAATCTGGTTTATTTGTTTATTAATTTATAAAAAAAAAAGTCACATCATGTTTAGTTAATTAAATTAAAAATAAATAAATAAATAAATAAACTTATTTAAGTAGTTAAATAAGTAAATAAGTTAGCTTATAAGTTGATTTATAAACAAATAAGCTCTTTTTGGTAGCTAGTTTATAAGTAAATAAGCTACAAGCCATCCAAACGGATTAACTTAAATAAAATTTAATTTATTTATTAATAAATAAATAAATAAAATCTACTCAAACCGGACTATAATGCCCATTAAACTAGCATAATAAAGATATGTGAGATAATAAATAAAATTTAGCGAAAATATATGATTGTTGTAACATTACTTTTATGTCACACAAGTAGGTATGTAAAGTATGTGAAGTACGCTTATAAAAGTTAAATTTATTTGTTTTTTTAATAATAAAAAATTATTAATTATTTAATTATGTCATATAAGTAGAGATGTAAACTAAATTTAAATATCATTTCCTTAGATTTATATGCTTCTTTGGCAATAACTTTAATTTTTGATTTCTTTAGAAAAGGTGTGGCGTGCTAAAAACATTTGCCCCTTTTGTAATATCAAAACATAATTTGTTTTTATTAGTAGTTATGCGTCTAAAGATATTTTAAATATAATATTATAATATAAATAAATAAAAATAGTAAATATTTTTTAAATTATTTAGAGTAATAATGTATTAAAAATATTTTACCAATAAGCAACAACAAAATATATGTATATCGATATTAAAAGAGTAATTTTAGTATAAGTCATATTATCAACTGTTAATAGAATTTTAATCTCGTAGTAATTTTTTTATAATTTTAATCATATATAATAAGTGATACATTAATCAGTTATAAAAAAGAACTATTAGTTAAATAAAAATATATCACTTTTTATTCTCAACAGTTATGATGATTTGATTAGTGTATTATTTGAATTTTTTCTCTTATCCAAAACGAAAAAGATTAACTTTTAAATAAGAACAAACTAAATATAATATAATTATTCTAAATTTGATAGGATTAAATTTCTTAAAATAAAAATTGTGAGACTAAATTTTGTATGAGATCTAAAAAAAAAATTAATTTAAAAATTTTTCAAATTAAAATACATTCATCTTAACTATTTATTTTTTAGATATGTATATATCCATGCATATTAAAAATATATGTTTTATACTTTTATTATTGCTATTTTTGTAGGACAGAAAAATGTTGAATTTCAAATAAAGAGATAAACTAAATTAGAAATGAAAAGAAATGGGAGGTTTGGTTAGTGAGAGAAATTACGAAAAACAGTGTAAATAAATATGATTTTTAAAAATATCACATAAATAATGTCACAACAAAAATCAATTTTTATGCCATATCGTGGCCAGATCCTTTTTTTTTTCTTTCATTCATATATAATTATTATTTGGGTCATGTCTTAGTAGGCTGCCGTAAAACTTAGTTTAACGAGGACAAAAGGTACAAATATTAATACTTTTAAGGGTAAATTTCACTGACTATCTATGAGATTTCTGACAAAAATAAAATTTTTTATGTGGTTTTAAAAATAAAACTAACCTCCATTCAGATTTAATTTTAACATCACATACATCTAACCGTTAAGATTTTTAACGAAAATTACTTATTCCACAAAAAAATTATCCTTAAAACCACCATCACCTCAAAACCACCCCTTAAACCACCATCACCCCAAACCCACCCAACCGGAAACCACCCCCCAAATCACCATAACCTCAAAACCACCGCCGACCCCTACACCCTCAGCGCCACTGCCTGCCTCCCTCATTGCCGTCGCAGTCGACCCCTGCCACAACCGTCGCGCAGACACCATCTCTGCCCTCTCTACCCCCCCTCTCTCTGTTATATCATCCCCCTCTCTCTCTCTCTCTCTCTCTGTTATATATATATAAAACAGTGACCACCTCCATTCCCAAATGACCGGCGCAACCATCGATCGCTCACACCCGCTGCCGATCGCCCCATACACCGCCGGCAGAAAGGAGAGACAGAGATGACAGAGGGAGAGAGAAAGAGGGCAGAGAGCAGCGACCGATTGCCGACTGCCCCACACACCGCCCACATCGCCGACTGCCCCCCACACCGACCACCGACCACCGACCGCCTCCCTCACCGCCGCCACTACCGACCTTAGACCGACAGTGAAACGGTAGAGGAGAGAGAGACGGCAGAGGGACAGAGAGATGGGGCAGAGAGCAGAGAGAGAGAGAGTAGAGAGAGGGGCGGCGGTGGCGGGGTCGGCGGCGATGGCAGCGTGGGGGTCGGCAGTGAGGGAGACGGGCGGCGGCGCTGAGGGTGTGGGGGTCGACGGTGGTTTTGAGGTTATGGTGGGTTTGGGGTGATGATGATTTTGAGGGCAGTTTTGTGGTGAGGTAAGCGATTTTCGTTAAAAATCTTAACGGTTGGGTGTATGTAATGTTAAAATTAAATTTGGAAGGAGGTTAGTATCATTTTTGAAATCACATGAAAATTTTTTATTTTTGTCAAAAATTTCAGGGATGGTTAATGAAATTTACCTTACTTTTAAAAGTAAAATTTAATACTTTATAAAATTTTAACTGTATTCATTAAACAATGTGTTTGGTAGATACGAAAATAGTGTAATTTATGGTGATTCATGGTTAATTTGGAAAACATTATTTAAGTACTTTCGTAGTTGTATATTACATTAACTATGTAATATTTTGATAAATAAAAACATGCAATGTGTATTAATTTTTTATTTTACAAATAAAAAATAAATAAAATTTTATGAAGAATTAGTTGCATATTTTATGAATAAATAAAATTTTATGAATATTAATACATAAAATTTTATGTATTACTATTTTTTACTATATTATTAAATAAATTAAATAAAAATATCATAAAAATATGTTATATAGTAGTCAAAATTTATGAATAATTAATTGCTATTTTTGAGGTTGGTAGGTGGGGTTGGGGGGGTGGGTGGGTGCGTGGGTGAGTAGTTTTGCCAAGGAAAATAAGAATATTTCATTCATTTTACCTACCCATTGTTGATTTGGGGAGATTGGGCGGCGTGCACGGTGAAATTTATGGTGATTCGCGGTTAATTTTGAGGTTGGTGAAGGTGGGTACGTGTGGCCTTGCTATGGGTAATAATTACTTGCTATTTATGTTTATACGTGTTATTAAATTTAAAAAATTTAAATGCACTAACTTAAAGCAGATTCCAACCATTAATGAAAAACTGAAACCGACTAAGAAAATAAATTTTATTAGTAATTTTCTCAGAATAATAATAATAGGGTCCGTTAACAAGTGTTCTTGATGCACAAATTAAAGGCACAAGTTTAGATTTTTTTAATATTTTAATTATATTTTTTATTAATTATTTTAATATTTATTAATAATAATTTGTGAGTATTCATAAATACAACTAATAAATTTATAAATACTTATAAATTATTATTAATAAATATTAAAATAAATAACAAAAAATATAACTAAAATATTTAAAAAATCTTAAATTTGTGTCCTTAATTTGTGCAATAGGACCAACAGGACACCTGTTAGCATTTGTATTTGCGATAATATTAATAATGTAGATTACCCAATAAGTGTGGCCATGTGCGCCAGCGAGCTGGGGAATTGAAAATTCTCAGATGCCCGTGTCCGCGATGCACGAGTAATTATTTGATATTTTTAAAATATTATATAATAAGTTTATAATATAAATATAATTATTTATTTTTTTGAATATATTTTTATAATTGAATTCGTCTATTATGTACAGTTCGTTGAGTTTATTATTTATGTAAAAATTCAACTTAATTCGCTACCTGTAACTAAGTGATTGAATAATATTAATTTATAAATAAATAAATAAAAATTATAATTTTGAGAACAAATTATTAAATAAATATCATTTAATCACTTAATTATATATATCAAATTAATTTAATCTTTTACATGAATAACAAAATCTTGAAACTCTACGTAATGAATGCATCTAATTATAAAAATATATTTAAAAAAATACTGTACTTAAAAAGCACAGTACAATGCTACATTATTAGGAACAACACCCACCCCTCGTTCCTTCGTTTGAAGGCAGGTTTGGTTATTTGACGGGAGCTACATTTTCCTCTTTCGCCGTTGTATTATAAGGTGATGGGACCAGTTTTGTCGGGACAAGGTTTGGTTATTGTCAGTTTTTTATCGCGGTTTTTTATCTCCCTTTCTAAAAAGGGAATTTTAGTCAAAAATTTTTAAAAATAAATTTTATTGTATAAAATTTATAAATAAAAAGTTTAATACATATGATTTAGTTGCGCAATTTTTTTAAAAAATATCATGTAAATAGATAAATTTATCTATTTTATATAATAAATAAATAAATTTATTTATTTAATATTCATCTGTTTAATATTTAAATAAATAACTTTATCTGTCTCTTTATTTGTGCATAACAAATAAATTTATCTGTTTGTATATTAACAAAAATAATACAAATAGATAAATTTTTATGTATTTTTTATACGCACTTTCAATAAGACAGATAAATTTATCTGTATTTTTTACACGTGCTTTTAATAAAAAATAGACAAATTTATCTGTGTTCTTTATACATGTTTTGAAAATATACAGATAAATTTATCTGTATTCTTTACACGTATTTTCAATAAAAGACAGATAAATTTATCTATATTTTTTATACATATTAAAAAAAATTACAGATAAATTTATCTGTATTCTAAATAAAAAATATTAAACAACCTATAAATTAAACGGTTTACCAATTTTCCCTTTTAAAAAATACTAATTGGTAAGTTTGAGGCAAAAATGCTAATTGGTAAGTTCGACGCATAACAGATTTTGGCCCCTTCAAAACTTTGATTTTTTGTCTTTTTAAGTAAAAATGTTAAAAGATTAAAATTATTTGTTTAGCAAAATAACATAAAAAAATCAAAAATTAAATTAAAACACATCATATTAAAATATTCTATTTAGATTTTTATAATTTATAAAATATAATAATACTTTTTATTCATAATTTATTTATTATCGCTACTAACTACAAATAATTATTAATATCAAATAATAGAAAGGTAAAATTGTATACTTTAAACAAAAAAATAAAAAAAATTAACTTTTTACTCAAACAATTAATTTTAAAAACACTAGCTTAAAAGTTAAGTTATTGAATAATTTACTTTAAACCCAATTTAATTTTTGGGATAAAAATACAAAAAAAGCTGAAAGCCTAACTTAAGGCCATGATTGGCAAGCATAACTTTTTAGCTTTTTGACTAAAAATGCCAAAAAAGCAAGATTGCTCGTTTGACAAAAAAATTAAAAAATCAAATTAAAATATAAAATTTTAAAATATTATATTCAAACTTCCACAACTCTTAAAATAGAATAATATCATTTATTTACAAATTATTTATTATCACTACCAACTACATATAATTTTTAATATCAAATATAAGGGAGAGTAAAATTGTTCACTTTGAACAAAAAGTAAAAAAATTAGTTTTTTATTCAAATAACATATTTCAAAAAAATTAACTTAAAAGTTAAATTATCAAACAATCTACTTAAATCAATTTAGCTTTTTAGCTAAAAATAAAAAAAGCAAAAAATTAACTTTTAAGCTAATTACTAATCGAAGGATGTTTGATTGAGAGTAGGATTACGTACAAATAAATAATACATTTGGCATAAAAAAAATTTAGTGGAATTAAATTCTTTATGTACAAAAATAATAAAAATAGTTACGGGACTAAACAAATTATTCCTCCTATGGGTTTATGATAGTCTATAAGGGTATTAAGTTAATTGAAGGGTTTCTTAACCCCACTCTAAATGGTTGTCAAACATATCTATATGAAGGACAATTAGTGAAATAAAGCAATTTCAAGCCTTAATCTTGCAACCAAACAAGACCTAACAGTCTTTAACTGGTAACGTGAGATTTTATCCCCTACATTATCCCCAAACGTATAAGTCTACATGGTAAAACTAGATTCCTATAAACAACACCAAATGAAGGAATAAGCTCTCGGAGTCCGCACAAAAATATTATTTATTTTTCGTTAAGAAGCACACATTGTTTTGTTATTTTTATTTGAAAAAAATCTCTTGGTGAGTTAATGACATCAACACCTTACAAAAATAAGTCAAAATCCGTAGTTAGGTGAGGGTAAAAGTATCGGACCTAAGGCCCAAACTAAATAGTTGGGGCCATGGGCCCAAAAGAAAGACCAGTCCGAAACGAACTTGTCCAAATATTCGAAGAAGCCCAGATCCATTACTGTTCGGGCCTTGCTAAGTTTGGCCCTCTAGATAGGGGCAGCCCGGACCAGGGGTAGCCCGTGTCGACCCCTCAATAGGAATGATATCTCAAAGAGATACCTACCTCAATGCGGCTTTGATCGGATAAAAAGGATAGAAACAAATCAAAATCAAATCACATCAAGATAGGAAACAAATCCTAATTGATAGGAGGCGAAATCCTAAGAGGATTCAGCCTCCATCAATCTTGATCCCTATAAAAAAGAGAGGCACCACCACACTGCCAGGTACGCAATTCTTAAGCCCAAAACTCTTGCTTAGAAACCTCTCAGAGAGATAGCTAACTTGAGCGTCGGAGTGTCTCCCGGTCATAAGCGGCCGGTAGGCGCTAACGGTGTTCTTGGTGGTTGTAGGTGTTCGGCGACGGAGTAAGGAGCGTCCATTGAGTTCGATGGAGAGAAGTCCGACCTATATCCTGTTCGGGATCATTAGTGTTGGGCTAGCCTGCCTGGTCTTAATTGTGCCAAACAAGCCCAAACAGTTTGTACCGCACACATGTAGCCATGTAAAATTCTATTAACCTACATAACAGTAATATTAACTACAGCCAACTAAATAGCAAATAATAAAATAGTAAAATAATAAAAATAAATTTTTTTAATAAATAGTTGCATAGACAAATATTTTTTACCACCAGTGGTGATCATGTTTGTCTTGGAGAATATGATTAAAAAAATTTAAATATTCATTACATTGTTTACCTCTTTGTTATTTACTCTTATGTTTTTGTTTATTTGGATTAAATTAAGAAAAATTAAAATTTTCATGACTAGTCTTTTTTTCTCACTAATTCTTTTTCTTTTTGTCTCCCCTCCCACTAGTAATATCTCATATAAGGGATTGTATATTGAATTTGGATTATTTGTTCAAATTGCTATTTTGCAATCTAGCATAAAATATAAAGATTATTTTGTACTAATAATTTAATTTCACCTTTGAATCCTTTAATATACAATATTGCTAATATTAATCACCTAATGTGTGATCGCACATTTGCGGAACAGGTTTAGGACCACGACCTTACCTTTGGGGACTGGGATCACTTGAAAGGGAAAGGATATTTTAGGAGTTGGGCAAAAGTAGCGTTCAACGATCTGGATAAGAACACATTTGATGTTTTCTGTATGATCAATTGAAGACTTTAGATGAAAAGGAACTCACGAATGATAGGCGATATGAGTGTGCGCCCAAAAATGTCCCACAAAATCACCCATCTAGCAGGTTAAATTTTGGCAGACTTCGGCACTATGGAGTCCACCACCAGCGACAGATCCCTACAGATTCAAAAAACGGTGAAGTGGACGCCGTTGGCTAAGGAATTCGTAAAGATAAATTTTGATGGTTTTCATTGCATGGATGGGAGAACAGGTCTAGGATTCATTGCCAGGGATGATTTGGGCTGTCCTTTAGAAACTCGTTGGATCCAGACCATGCAGAGACAGCAGGGGCAATATTTACAATTCATAAGGGTATAAGGAAATACCACCGAAAAGGATATTCCCTCAAAAGTGATTAATGCTCTTAACTTGGATGAAGAAAACATTCCCCAGATTGGCAATATCATTGATGCAGGACGCGTGAGTTTATCCGCTCTCTTCCTACATTCGTATGTTTTCATATAAAGAGACAAAGAAATGAGGTAATCCATGCTCTAGCTGGACTGAAGCAAAACTTGGTTCACAGATATGCCAACCCATATTCGTGATGTAATCTGTAAGGATAGAATGCCTGGTTAAAATTTTTCATGTATTTACTTTTGATAAAAAAAAAAAAAATTTTTATATTAATTATAATAACATTTTTGTCTATATTAATTTTTTGTTTGTTTTTTATGTGTGTTTTTTTTTTCTTTTCGAAAAGTGAAATGGTTGTGTCGTTTGACCTCTCTCTCACGAGTATTCCTTCGTTAAAAACAAGAACATGAAATGCTAAAATCATTCTTTGAAGGAAAATATAAGAGAAGCGAAATATGTTTGAATAGATTTGTAACACGGAACGAAAAAAAAAAATAAACAATCGGGTAACAGGTAAAAGTATATATCTAATATCAGGGTAGATGGCTGCAGTATGCCAGTATGGGCACATAAGATTCGGATTGAATTCAAGTGAGTTGAATAATTTCAAAATTAATGAATTAATGAGTCAATAGGCCCCATTTGATAACTTGAATTTCTTGTATACTGTAAACAAAAATATACTTAATAATTATTTTTTTTTCAAAATAGTATAAATAATTTTTAAAATTTTCTAAATTCAGGTAAATAGAAAAAAATATATTTTCACATGTTTTGTACACAAATTTTTATTCTATTTTTTTTTTCCTCACCACCTTCAGCCATTACTTCTGATCACTCTATTCGGTCACCACTTTCGACCACCATCGTTATCTTTTGCTAGCACTTTTAGTCACCACCTCCGACAACCATTGCTATCTCTTGCTAGCATCTTTAGTTACCACCTCCGATCACTGTATTTGGGCATTACCTTCTACGACTACATTTGTGTACAACATCCGACCACCGGTTTTTAAATATGTATATGCAAAATGGGCTTTTATTTTAGTTTTTTTTTATAAAAATAAACAAAAACATGATTTCTGTTTATTGTATACGAAAAACAAAAAACTGTAAATGTTACCAAATGGGCCTAAACATCTATGTGCTAAATATGTGTTTGTTTTTGTTTTTATAAAACTAAACAAAAATATATTTTTTGTTTATTGTAAACAAAAAATAAAAAATTGTAAACCTTAGTAAACATGGGCTAATTAAGAGTACGACCATTTCTTTTATTTATAATTTTTTGATAAAACTATTAGGCTTGAGATGAGAATCTTAAAAGATATCTTCAAATCATGAATAATCTTATTGAATTATTCGGAATTAGTATTCTATTTCCAATTGACTAAGTTAATTTATAGTCGATCAAGAGAGTAGTTGACCCACTTTGTCGAGTGACTTCAAGTCACTCAAATGAGTGGGCCTAGGATCTCCTACGATTTGACAGAATCCTTATTCTGTAGCCACTAAGTCACATATCCCTTAATGCCCCGTAGCAAACTTAATACAGTGCCATTGATTGTATTCATTGTCTCTTGAACATGTTAATTCTCTATGGAGCCTTTAATGATATAGTCTGTGCTATATTATATTTACCACAAAATCAATGCTATGATTTTTCACCTCATAGTCTGTCCTATGATCACATAGTCTTTGCTATGAACATATAATCTGTGTTTTGATTTTAGCATCATAGTTTATGCTATGTCCACATAGTCTGTTTTATATTTATCACGTATACACATGTTATAACCATTTCCAGTATAATCTATGCAGTAAAAAAATGGAATAACCCGAAATCAAGTCAGGTGCCTCGATCCAAGGCACTCTAGCTATTTGACTTGCTCTAGCTATTCGAGTCACTCAAGCTACTCGAGTTGCTCCAGCGACCCGTATCAAGGAGCCCAGTCTCGAGTGACTTTTACAAAATGACGTAGGCACGAGTGACTTAATCGAGTGGTCATCATAGGTTGCGTAATGATTCTATGTGAGGAGGAGTAGAAATAGCTCGAGTGGCTGGATTTAGTAGTTTGGCTCGAGTGACTTTGACAAAACGATGTAGGCATGAGTGACTTAATCGAGTGGTCATCATAGGTCGCGTAATGATTCTATGTGATGAGGAGTAGAAATAGCAATG
>JAOTRH010000025.1:1261280-1314430 GCA_034768845.1 Heliamphora exappendiculata
TATTTAGTCTTACAAGTGCAATCTCTGTTTGTTCTCTATATTTGGTTGTATGATTTATATTTGTTAGTACCTATATTAAAGGTTTTCTTTTAAAGGAGTTTTGTGGAGTGTGATGAAGTTAAAGCAGTGGTTAGCATTGGTTGTTGTTACAACTTGCTGTCTGAGGGAGGAGCTGAAAATGTTGATTCTCAGTCTGGTTTTCCCATGAGTAAAGGTGTTAAACATGCTGGTTTGTTACTTGGAAAAAGTTCACGTGATCTTGCCTGTCAGGTATGTGCAAGTCATGCCTCCTTTCCCAATTGGCAATTAGTATGTTTTTTTGGGTATTAGTTGGCTTGATGTTGTCCTCTATGGGAAGCCCCAGTGGCTTCAGTTGCATTCACCGAGTAAATAGACTCGTGTTCGAGTATCCTTACCTTACCTATCAAAAATATTTAGTTTGGATGTCTGCCTAGATAATTCAAGGGAATACATTTATAAGGTGCTCAAAGCCCTTATTATCCAATTTCCAATCCTAGTTGTGGTTTATTATCGGGAACTATTTATTTTTGGGGGAACCCATAAATCTGTCTTTGCATCCATAGTTTTAGCCTTGCTTTTTTTCTTTTTTTTTTTTTTTTGTTCAGAGTGCAGAGAGATGGAGAGCTCTCGAAAGAGATGCTGGTCTTCATAATTTTGAGTTGCATGCTTTCAGCGCTGCCTTCCAGATGGTATTTGCTGCTATACTTTTTGTTCTCCTGTTGCATCATATTATTCATTTATATATCTCAAAATTTGTCTTTTTTTTTTTACCCTTGTCATTATTACTCATTTTATTAAGTTCCACTAACCAGTCATTCAGTATTTTGAAAGTTCTTTTTCGATATTATCCAGAAGTTTTGATAACTAGCCCTGCCATAGGGCGTCAAGGGAAAGCTTTGCGTCGCCAACAGAATCAGAGGATCCTAGAGTCTTCTATGCAACATGCGAGCAGAGACTCTGCTGATTGCTTATCTGAAAAAAATTGTACGAAGAAAGGAAATCGTCTAACCAATAATTTTTCTGGAAGAGGAACAGAAAAGAACAAAGGTAATCTAGTTTGCATCATTATTTAATAATTCAAAAGTAGACCTTCTATAAGGTCTACCAACTGCAGTGTAGAATGAGCAGCGTGCTTTCAAAGGGGACCAGGCTCAGTTTTGATGATTCCCAGCTTAAAATGCTATTGTTTGTATTCCATTAGCTCATAGATGCAATCTATGACCATGCTGTTGGTTGATTATTCATGGGCCATCTTAACAGGCACTAGCAAAATAGATCCTTCCGATTCTACTCTTAAATCTTGTGGCACTGCTGATTCTGTGGGGTCACCCTGGGGCACTGATGGCTTGTTTCATGGGTTTACTTCTTATCATAGTTCCAAATGTGAAGAGGCTAAACTCGTTGACAAATATTCACTTTTTGAGAAGTTCAGCCGGTCTGGACTACAACGCCTTGGTCTCCATTACTCAAAGGAAACTGATTTTGCTAGGTTATGGAAGGAAACTGAACCCTTTTCTGTAAGCTACTTTCATACCTTTCATTTCCTTTTCCGAATGTTCTGTATATGTATGTACTTTACTTTTGCTTATGAAATAGGAAAATAGTGGGTCCTTTTGTATTATTGAGGCTTTTTCTTTCTTTTTTTTAAAAATCTAGACCATGTACCAAAACTACCACCCATGCTAAAAAATAGAGTCCATGGTTACCAAATTTATGAGACCTAATGACATTGATTGACATAAGAAAAATGGTTATTACCATCCAATACATGTTACATATACAACTTACATTTATGTTATTTGAAAAATGACCTCTCTGGGGTTGAGGGTGCAACTTGGGCGGGCCCAACCTAGGCCTAAGTTATAAAATTTTAGGACTTGACCAATATGAATTGAAATAGAGTGTGGGCTTGGTAAAAAGTTTTTGAGCCAGATTTAAATTTGAGCTGGGCTTGTGCAATTTTTTTGAGCTGGAATTAAAATTGGGCTAGCTTGGGCAAAGGTCTCGGTTAACCATAAACGAGGACGTAAAGAAAACCATTAGGTGCGTTGAATTGAAAGGTTATGAAAATTTTCATATTAGATTACAAAATAAAGATGAAAAAAATAAAGTTTATAAACTTATTAAGTCGAGAGAGAAAAATAAGTGACTTTACTCAAGTGTATTAAAAGTGAGGATTCAAGGGTATTGGTAAAGGATGGGGAGATAAGGAAAGATGAAAGACTTATTTTGAGAATCTAATAAACAAGAAACATTTAGAAAGCTCACGAGAAGAGGAATTTGGTAATTTTGATGAAACTAGAGAATACATTTTCTATTGTAGAATAAGGAAGTCTGAAGTTGAAACGGTAGTAAAAAATGATGAAATTAGATAAGATTTTAAGATCAGATGGTATTTCTATTGAGAGAAGTATGGGTGTCTTAGTAACAAAGTTATTTAATAATATCATACTGATTAGGAAAATGTCCGAAGAGTGGAGAAAGAGTATTTTAGTGTGTGTATATATATATATATATATATATATATATAAATAACGGAGATATCTAAAATTGCAACAACTATAAAAGTAAAAAGAGATAAAAGAATATCTATAAACTCGCTAAGTGAAGAGAAAATAAAATAAGAGATCTTATTCAAGTTAAATGCATAAAAATCGAGGAATCAAGGGTGTTAGTGAAGGATGAGGAGATTAAGGAAAGATGGAAAATCTATTTTGAGAAATTATTAAATGAAAAATATGTAGCAAGATCTGGATGAGAGAAATTTGCTATCTTGGATGAAATTAGAGAATGTAAGTTCTATCGGAGAATAAAAAAGTTTGAAGTAAAAACTACAATGATGAAAATGAAGTCAGGTAAAACTTTAGAACCAGATGGCATCCTGTAGAGGTGTGGAAATGCCTAGATAAAGTGGAAGTTTCTTAGTTAATAAGGTTATTTAATAAAATCATAATGATTATAAAAGTGTTAGAAGAGTGGAGAAAGAGTATTCTAGTATCTATATATATATATATTAAAATAAAAAATATATTCTAAATTATTAAGTTGATTAGTCATATGATGAAGTTACAGGAAAGAGTGATTGAACATCGTTTAAGATTAACAATAGTGTCACAAAATCTGTTTGGTTTTATACCCGGTAGATAACTATGGAAGCAATCCACCTACTGAGAAAATTAATAGAAAAGTATAGAGAAAAGAAAGAAATCTTTATATGGTTTTTATAAACTTAGAAAATGCCTATGATAGATATCATATGATGGGCGTTAGAAAGAAAGGGAATGAAAAACGATACATTGATGTGATAAGAGATTTCTATGATGGAGTTGCCACGACAATTAGATCACCTGGAAAAAAAATGAATTCTCGATTATAGTAGGATTACATTAAGGATCGGTTTGAGTCCTTATCTCTTTCCTTAGTTATAGACGAGCTGACTAAATATATTTAGGATTTAAGATGATGTTTTACGGTCTATGTTGTTTGCTGATGATATTGTCTTAATGGATAAAATTAAGAGTGGAGTTAATATTAAGTTGAAAATGTGAAGAAAAACTTTAGAGTCAACAAGGTTCTGAGTATGCAGAAGCAAAACTAAATATATGGAATATAATATTAGTAATAATAAGAGTATTATTAGTGAAAAGTAAATATTCAAAACCAAAAGATATCTAAGAACGAATATTTTCGTTATCTAGATTCAATTATTAACAAAAATGGAGAGATTGCAAATGATGTGACCTTTATAATCACAGTTGGTTGGCTCAAGTAGAGGGGTGCTTCCAACATTTTATGTGATCGGCTGATACCTACAAGATTAAAAGAAAAACTTTATAGGATAACTATTAGACCAAATATTCTATATGAGATCGAATGTTGGGTTGCTAAAAAAATCATACAAATAAGATGAGTGCTATTGAAATGAGAACGTTAAGGTGGATGTGTGGTAAGACTAGAAAAGATAAAATTAGGAATAAAGAGATTTGTAAAATGGTAGGAGTTGTACCAATTAAGGATAAGCTGAGAAAAAATAGATTAAGGTGATTTAGACAAATACAACGTAGGCCAGTTGATGCAGTAGTAAAGAAAAATGGCAAGATTGTGTGTAATAAAAACACTATAGGGAGGGATAAACCTAAATTGACATGTGATGCTGTATTAAGCAAAATATGAACTTGTTTAAACTACCTGAAGATATGACCCTTAACAGAACAAAATAACGTAAAAAGATTCATGTAACCGACCGCAATTAATTGAGACAATGGCTTAGTTTGGATTGGTTGGTTGGTAGTTGAGCATCGTCTATCAGTAGGAACAACAGTGCTATAAAATCAGTTTGAATTTGTGCTTGGTAAATCAATTGGAGAATCAATTCACCTACTAAGAAAGCTAAAAGAGAAGTATAGAAAGGAGAACATAGTCTTTTATCCAAATCAGTTTGGATTTGTACCAAAGCTGTACCCAAAACATATTGAGCCGTATTGAAATATCAAAATTAAATTCGTACTTGGTACACGTACAACATGTTTGAAGTACTTGTGTTTATAGGTGTCTTGAGATATAATATGGCCGGTGTTGAAGAGAAATGTAGTGATGAAATGGTTCATTGATGCGATAGAAAGACAAATGATGGAACTGTTACTATAGTTAGATTGCCTATAGGAGAAACAAGTAAGTTACTAATTACAGTAGTACTCCACCCCAATAGTCAACTTGGAGCCCTTATCTTTTTGTTTAAGTTATGGATGAATTGACTACAAATATTTAGCATGGTATTCCTAAGGAAGATAATGGCGATGAAGTTATGATCAATCTCAAGAATGTTACTTTTGCATGAAATAGATGACTTGCAATTTATTGTGTTACGTTATTAGTTATTTTCCTTAGGAAAGAAGGTATTATTGTACTTCGCACTCATTCTATATAAATACGAGAGAAAGAACCTTAAATTGCTCTCTCATTCTTTACCGCATATCATCTCTCTTTATTTCTCCTCTATCTTCTATTCTCTTCTCACTAGTGATTCTAACTTGGTATCAGAGCACGATCTTGTGAAGAGGTCCTCTGGTTCTCTGTGTTTTTTCCTTTTTATTTTTTTTCGTTGTGATGTAAAAAAAAATAAACACCAAGATGATGGACCTTATAAGGAAATACTTGCTAGTGATTTTTCCAGTTCGGTTGATGTAGTTTTTCTATTTTTCTTTCCTCTTTTGGAGATCTTGACCTCTTATTTGGAAATCGACTATTGGGGCTTGGTTGGAGTAGGTTGTTGGCTGGAATGGTTTCTATAGGTGTTGACTAGGGTTGAAGGAGTCCCCTCCAGGTGAGTCCCATCCAGGTTTGATTTTCAATCTTTGGTTATTTTTGAGTTCTAACAGGTGGCAACTATGGTTTGTGGTTTTTTTTCACGACACACTCTCGGTATATAAGCAAAATCCTTGCAGTATACAAGCATGAAGGTGCCTTCACTTTAATAGAACTTTTGGAGTCAAGTTCTACCCAAGACTGTGTAACATGACATTAGAGCTAGAGTACTGGGTATTATGAGTTCTTGGCTTGCATGCGGCAGCTACTGTCGAACCAGCACGTTGCGTGTGAGGGAGGGTATGAAGCGAAATCCCACAGTGCCTAATATGCAGTATATAAGTGTGAGGTTGTGATAACACCTTAATAACTACTTTGGGGTTGAGTTCTACCAAAGATCGTGTAGATGTTTCTGCATGGGCTTTGATCTGTGAGAGTTGATTTGAGTCTCCATCTATCATCTATTTGATCCGAATCTTTCGAAGGGTTGTCTATCATGTGTCGGTTTTGTGAACTGTTTTTGCTTGCTTTTCATAGCTATTGGCCATGTTAGATGCTAACAAGTCTTTTGTTAGTAATGAGGAGAATGGGTTGAGTCGCCCAAGGATTCTTAGTGATAGCTCATGTGAAAGAGATTAGTGCTATTAAGTTGGCTGGCTGTAATTGTTTGAGTTGGTTGCACCATTGTAGTTTGGCCATTGCTGATTGTAGAGTGTCTGGGCATACATTTGGTGAAACTAAGCAACGGATTGCACATGGATGTGCTTGCAGACAGTGGATTGAAGACAATACCCTTGTTATTTTCATCGTGTCTCTGTATTTCTCTTCCCTCTGGTGATTCTAACTTTGTGCATTCTGGTTGGCAACAACTTTTTTGTTTTTTTTGGGCTTCAACGAAAAAATCTCAACATCTGAAGTGTCAATGGCACAATGTTGAAACTGCTAAATAATATACTACATTCTATCCTTGATAGATGCTAGTGATAGAGCATTACACACCAAGACTCACTTATCCTCAAGTCGGTTCGGTTTTAAGGAAAAATATAGGCAAGAGTCTATGCACCTCAATGACATAAACTCTTCCCCAGAGTGATGGCTAAATTTTTTAAAATACTTCTGCAAAGTAAGTAGAGCAAGGAACAACAATGAATTGGCCCTCAAGTGTTCACATTATTTGATGATGAGATTGTAATATGAATGATTTTATCAATAAACTAACCACATTTGGGGTCCACACTAAATATTGATTTGTGCCAGGATTTCTGCTGTAGGATTGGCCATTTTCAGGCAGTTTGGCTGATTGGCACGTGCTTTATGTTGGTTTTGTGTTTGCATGTGTTGAATGTCTAGACTTTTCTAGAAATGATCAGAAGATGATTCTGTAAATTATACTATGTTTTAGAGTTGCTTTGCATGGCAGCGACATTCAATAGTTTCGTTCAAGCTGTACAATTATTCCCTTTCAAGTACTGATATAGATAACAATCTGACGCAGGATCTCATTGGGCCCTATTGGTTTCTTCGGGTTGCTCTGGGGCCTGTTTTGGAAACAATTATTCTGCTCGATAGATTATTGTTCCTCCAGGAACATGACAATTCTCTGGAAGCAGTCATGTTACCGATTTTTGATCCTACATTATCACCAAGAAATGTAGCTTTGATTGCTAAGAAATTTTGATGCAAGCTTTATATGTAGCTTTGATCCTACATGACAATTTTGTATCCTACATTATTATGAGAAATATTGTTTGATCTGAAACTCACCTACACTCTACCCCAAGCTTGGTTTAAAAATTATGAAACTTGAAGGTGACGCTGATTTAGCTTTTTACTTTTTCGGTTTTCTTTGTAATATGGTTAAAACAATACACTGTTTGACATTCTAAATGGTAAACAATGTGCATTCTGTGGTTACTATAGAAGTATTAACTCCACCGCCCTTACCGTTGCTATTCACATATATATTGATATTCTGTGGTCACAGAGCAAGGTTTAATTTGTACTGATAGCATCACATAGAGCAAGGCAATAGTAATCAAGTGCACTGATGACAATTACTGGAATTGCATCACACAGAGCATAGGATGGTGGCAAACTTTTTATTGCACTCGGACGTGGCTGAGATGGACAACAGTAAGTTTCTTATTATTCTTCCAAACCTAGTTCAACCAACCTTGCATGTTAGTGATGTTATATTCTTCCCATATATAATTTCATAATTTGCTGATGTTGTGATAAACATGTTTTGAAGCATCTCTATACACCTACATGTTTTCACTGTGGATCGTAATAAACAATTATTGATCTATTCACATTTGCAATTTGAATACTTTCCCCTCCCATCCAACCTTGTGCAACTTGCATGCTGATTATACTTTATTCTGTTAAGTAATAATGGTGCTCACGTGTAATTTTAAGTTCTTTAGATCTCTAATTTCATTGCTGATCGTTGATCAACATGTGAATGCCAACTTCCCCGGGTAGAATAGGACCAAGAATACTTCGAAAAGCACATGCCATGTCTGTGAACCTGGGGTGTGTGTTGTGCCGATATGCACACCATGCTGCTGTGCATCTCAATGGGATCAGTTCTTGGACATGTTCTTGGACTTGTTCAACTGCTGTTTCTTAACTTATATTTATTATTAATTCATTTGTAGATAAATGTAATTTAATTATAGAGCTATTGATGTTCAGTTGTTTGATTTTTTGCATGACTTATTAACTCAACGAGTTTTACATAATGAATAAATCCGATTATAAAAATATATCCGGTAACCAAGCCCCTTTTAATACATAGTAGTGTGTTGTGCATTGGTGCACACAGTTTTCAAAACTTTACGATTCACGATTCAGTTCATGGTTCGACTCACGATTCAAGCATAAATTAATACAAGTCAATGGGTAACTCTATTTTGTGAGATATTCATGATGAATTTTACGATTTACGGTTTGCTAGTTGATTCACTATTTACGATTCATGTGATTATTAAAATTATCATATTCAAAAAATCTTGAATTTTTTTTTACCACTTTTGTTTTATTTTGAAAATAATACAACTTAGTGAGTTTATGGTAAAATTAAGTTATAATCACGCATGGTTCATTACTCATTTGGTGATTTATGTGAAAATTTTATTAGCAATAAACACACAAAACACGTTTGAAAGTGTATTATGTTTAATTTAAAGAGTTTTCACTCTGTCTCTTATATTATTTTCTACTCCCTTTGAGATTTTTTGGTCCATTTATGAATTTCAAAAGAAAAGATACTATGATTTTAAGAAATCTTATTGTGAAATAGATTTGAGCCAAAATCTTTTGTGATGAAGATAAATGTTATTCCAATCAGATTATGTAATCATGCTTTTATTGTATAATTTGTGTCAATATTAATTTAATTTATTTTATTTTAGACATATGAAGTGTTTAACATCATATTTAAGTTTATGCTGAATCTTACGATTCTCGATCCGATTCAATTCAATTTACGATTTGCAAAACCAAGATTTTGCTTCACGATTCGATTCATGATTTGGCAACTACTGTCCCACAACATGCACTTTGGTTCCCATGTATGCTCGGACGGCATCCAATTAAAAGTACCAAATTAGAAAAACGTTGAGATTTTAAAATGGGCTGGTTTGTCTCTGTTCCTCATTTGTAGCTTGTTGTAGTGTGCTTTCGACTTTCTTGGTTTTTTCATTGATGTAGTTTTACATGTGTTGAGTACTTGAGTTGTTGATTAGTTGTTGATTCCATTGGAGCATATTGATTGGATGGTTCCATGATTTATTTGCTTTGAAGATACAGTATTTGTTCGTTCATGAACTGAAGTTTTCAGTGCTTTTCCGAGTGAGTTTATTTATTTCTCTGTTTTTATCAATTGTTAGGAGTGAATTTCTGGAACAATATAGAAACTACCACATAATTGTTCCCTTGAATAACATGCTATTGTGATTTTGTAATTTCTTCGAAACTTCTGTTTTAGATCTTGAATGATGTGAACACATTTTTTAATATTTCTATTTATTCCCCCTACCAAAGTCTTCTCAAAATGTCCTTGTTGGCATGCTGGAATGAGAAAGACAGTTCTGTCTGTATTGATTCTGATGCTTATGTATCTTCTTGACCCATTCTTAATATTATTATTCTTTACCTCCATGGGCATGGGATTTAATTATTGTACATGAATATCAACTTGGTACTTCATTCTAATTGTATAATGATCCATTAGAATATTGACAACGCTAGAGTTTGACATGGTAAGTATTTTCCTTTCTTTAATAGGTTTTGAGAGAGGGGAGTAACAACTGACAAGACGGGTTAGATGGAAAGTACTGTAACTGCCCTCGCTTGGAAGTTGAGATATCAACATTGAAGTGAGATCAACATCAAAGTGAGATAAGGCATTTTGTCTTCTTGGATAGGGTTGTGTGACAAATAGCAGCAACTTAGATATCATTTTACACAGATGTTAAAGAATTTTTTTACGTACACAGATTCAAGCACAGATTCACATACATTCCTTGCACGTAAAGTGGGTTCCACAATTGTGGGAGACGGCTCCATGAGAGATGGGTGTGTCCGAATCTGTATTACATGTATGTAAACGTAGCATTTTCGGGTGTTAAAACCCCTGGCATTTCAAGAGGGGATGAAATGAAAATTTTCAGAAGTTGGCAGGGTGTTTCATAATTGAATTTATTACTCAAGACTGATTGTATTGGGTTAATATAAATTGAGTTGGTTTGATAATTAAATTTTATATTACTTAAAATTTAAGTGCATTAAAATATTTTCTTAATGAATGCGCATCTAATAATGCAGAAATATCTGTGACGTGTACTCTTATAATTCCACCATTTTCTGCACTCCTACCCCACCCGATTCCACACCAGCCACAACCATGCCGCCATCACGCTTACCATAATCCTACCACTACCATGGCCATCATAACTGCACCATGGCCCCCACTATCACCACCGTGCCAATGCTATTTTTGCAGTGGCCTCCACCCATCCTCCACCACCACTACCATGTTAGCCACCATCATTCCTCCACACCGGAGACTGTATCACATTATCATGTTCACTGCAACTACCTCTACACTCCTAGATGTTGGAT
This sequence comes from Heliamphora exappendiculata, assembly GCA_034768845.1. Lineage (NCBI taxonomy): Eukaryota > Viridiplantae > Streptophyta > Magnoliopsida > Ericales > Sarraceniaceae > Heliamphora > Heliamphora exappendiculata. Next base: position 1,271,733 of record JAOTRH010000025.1, read on the forward strand.
CCGACTATACAGATGTTATCTTTATCTCTTGATTCTTTTGATTCTTCCGTTGAATCTCGATCTAATACAACAATTCATCCTTTTTACCACCCTTAAAACATCACCCCCACCACCATTTCTATTACTGTAATGGCTAACATTGTTATTTCACACAACCACCACCACCACTGCCCGCAGGACATCTGCGACTGCCATTCATTTACCCAACGCTACTATTTTTCTTCTGTCACACCATTGTCATTGTTACTATAACAATCACAGATCCAGATCCTCTTAGATTCTCCAATCTGCCACTACCATTCTTTTACCCCACTACCATTCTACCATTCTTTTACCCCACTGCTACTATTTTTTTCTTTCACACCATTGTCATTGTTATTATAACAATCACGGATCCAGATCCTCTTAAATTCTCCAGTAAACGGAGAGATTTCTATTTTTATTTTATAGTGTTTATTGTAGTTCACTTTGATAAATTCAACCGTTCATGTGATAGAGCTGATTGATAAAATCAATCACACACACACACACACATATAATTAAATTGATATGTCAATAAGAACTATATGATTGAAACAATAAATATTACAATATAATGTGATCTCATGTGATTTAATCATTTAAGTTTTCGATCGTCAATCAATTTAATTTCTTGTGGATAATCTTAGTAATTATTGCAATGTAAATGGTTTAGATCATCAAAGTGGATACACATACACTATAAGATGGAAATGGAGATGCCTCCATTTCTTTGGCAAACAGAGTGAATCCAAATCCAACCATCACCATTATTCCACTATCAAAACAATTGCTACATCCTAACATCAACCACCCGCAACTACCCCGACACTGCCGCCTCCACCTTCAGCACCATTGCCACGGCTAAAACTCCACCTGCCACTATACCACCACTATCACTATCACCTTGCCAAAACTATAAAAAAAAATTTAAATAATTAAATTTTATACTTAGCTTGTTGCACATATTAAATTACGTGTGTTTTAATTAAGCAATTAAATTTATATCAAATAGTTTATTAATTTCAAGAATTCAACCTTCAATTTTTAACACTTAAATTTTTTTTTAAATTTTTAGTTTTATTAAAAAACTAGGTTTATAGCTAGCAAACATATAAGATGGGAATATCAAAACATGGGTTAGGAATTTTCTATTTTAACATTTCTCTATCTTATCATCCCAATCTACCACCGTTTATGGAACATGTAAAAATCTCAAAATATAAAAAAATCTTGATATATAATGAAATAGCTATGAGTGAATTGGACTGATGAACAAAGACATTTAGAAATAAATGATCTCCCTTTTATAATTAAACCAAATCAAATCAAAATAAACTAAATTTGTGTCAATCAATTATGGTTAGTTATATAAATTTTTTTATGCCATTCAGCCATGTTAAAAGTCATGTATTCAGTTATGTTTAATAAATTTATATATTTTCTTAATACGGCAGCCAATGTTAATTTAGGTTTATCCCTCTAGTGTTCTCATTATTCATGATTTTATTATTTTTATTACTGTATCAATTGGTCTACGTTGTATATGTCCAGACCGCTTTAATCTATTTTCTTTCAGCATGTCCTCAGTTGGTACGACCTCCCTTCCATTCCACAAATTTCTTCATTCATAATTTTTGCTTTTCTAGTCTTACTATACATCCATTTTAAGATTCTTATTTTAGTAATACTCATTTTATTTATGTGATATTTCTAACAGATTCACATTATGTCCCACATAGAATCGCTGGTCTAATAGCTGTCTTGTAAAATTTTTCTTTTAATATTGTATGTATCTGTTAATCACATAGAATGCCAGACACACTCATTCACTTAAGCCAACTAACTTTAATTTTAAGAGTTATATCCTTCACAACCTCTCTAACTTTATCATAAAATTGAGTCTTTTGTGGGTCCATCTCAAATTACTTTTGTAATTCGAATTATTAACCTTTTAAGGTATGTTGAAAAAATTATTAGTATAAAAAATCAAGTGAATTGAACTTTAGTAGTTACATTATTAAAACACATTTGTCTAAAAGAAAAATAGATGGTGTAATCTGAAGAAAAAAAAATGCCTTCTAAATAAATTCTATGAGATAGTGTATTTACTAATATTTAATCAATTTAATTGTTCACATTGATAATTTTCTTAACAGTCCCTACAGACCAAACTATTCAAATCATGAATGAGCTCGAATTAGTTTACAATAGTCTTAAGTTTAAGATAAAATTGAGATTCTCAACTTTAGAGAAGGGTTGTTTAGGACATCACAACATGAAATATCTCCATCACAAAAAAGAAAAGAAAGAAGTGAAAGTGAAATGAAATGTTTCAATACCATTCAAAGTACTTGGAGCAAAAAACAAAAAGACCTCTCTGCTTCAGCAGCAAATCAGTTTGTGTTCTTTCTTGAGAGTTGATTAAAAGTTTTACTAATGGTTTGAAATTTAAAAGTTGTTGGGTGATAGCTCCCTTTTTCTTATCAAAACTAAACATGTGGAACACTGGCATTGCATTTTGACTGGTGAGCCTGTTGCAATTCTGCTGTGGATTACCATTAGAAAAGGAAAAGAGAAAAAAAAAAATCATTATTTGAAGTTGATCTTTCATTGTCAATAGCTTTTGTGGTTTGGCAACACAGTCATTTCTTTGCAATTTGGATATAATTGTAGGAATAATTTGTGCTGTTGAATTTTGAATCTCTTTGTTTTGGCTAAATGGGACTCTCAATTTCTTTCTAATCGAGGAGCTTGACAGTTCAGTGGTCTTAACTTTATAAGCTCCTCATTCGGTCAGCGGTTCGAACTCCTTCAACTCCCTTCCCTCCCATCCCCGTTGCCCCCGTACTCTCCGTAAAAATGAAATCTCTTTCTAATCTTGCAATTGTCTTTGATTTAAAATAGTTTTTCTACAAACACATAAAAATGCCACAAATTTATTGTAGAAAATGATTTCAGTCATCTATATACATGTGAGACCTACATCTTCATGTGATCCCACGTGTCTATGAATGGTTGAGATTATTTTTATGTGATTATGTATTACTATTTTTCGGTGTTTTTAGTTTTTTTTCGATATAATTGTTTTTCCCACCATTGATCAGCTTTATTAAGTGGCCTACACACCCTCCCTTTTGTCTTGTTCAGTTCCAATGGGTTGTGGAGTCTTGTAAATGTTTACTGATAGGGACATACCCACAAAAAGCAGAAGTTGCTCAAACTTCGCAAATTAGGAATAAATTTTCCTGAAGTCTATCTTGATTTAATCTCATTTTTTTCCAGATATCGTGAAAAATGAAAACATTATTTGCATATATATATATATATATATATATATTTGTTTTTAGTGATTTTTTTAATCTTTTCATTAAATTTTACTATTAATTTCATAGAGATAAATTAAAAAGTAAAAAAATCTTAATCAAAAGATGAAAAAAAAATAGAAAAGAAATAAGGCAAAATAAACCAATAAGCATTTTTTGTATTTACTAAATTTTTTTGTCACCAAAATTTTGATGAGAAAATTTAAAAAATCCAAAAAGATAAAAATAAATTAAATTTTATAAAATTATCCCAAACTAGTCCTAGCAATGACAATGGGGCTGGACAGGGCATGTACGTCCCCATTTCCTATATCATTGGGGCGAGAATAAGAAGAGAACATTAGAAAAGAAACGTGAGCGGCGAAAATTTAAAAACTCTAAGAGGGATATTTTAGTGAGTGTCAAAGACAAATGGTATGTAAAAAATAATAGTCGATAAATAATTAAAATTAAAAATATAAAAAATAAGAAATTTGGATAAAGATGATTGATAAATATAAATATAATATTCTTATGTTTTAAACCTGTTATATTTTTAAAAATATATTTATAATTCCGTTCAAATTTATTCTTCGGAGAGATTGGTTGATATGGGATGGACCACACCTAAGGGTGTAATTTTAGCCTGAGAGCCGTGGGTGGCTCGACGCCCGACATTGTATTGGTCGAGCCTAACCCAGACAAGGCCCGAGCTAAGCCCGAGTTTGGATATAGAATATTTGAGCTTGGGCCTACCCCTCGAAGTCCAAGGCCTAGCCCGTTGGCCCGTTATTTTGTAAATTAATATATTATTAATTTATTATAAACTTATAATAAATAATAAACTAGTAAATTAATAATACATTATAAACTTATAAGTTTATAATAATATAAAGTATAAACTTACAAATTAATAATAAACTCATAGAAAATAAACTATTAAACTTATAATAAATTAATAATATAAAGTTATAAACTATAAACTTGTAAAATAATAATAAACTTATAAACTATATACTTAAAAATTAATAAATAAATAAAGTATAAACTTATATGATAAACTAATAAGTTAATAACTTAATAACCAATAATAAAGTATAAATTATAAAAATTAATAAAATATAACATCATAATAATAAGTAAATAATAAACTAATAAGTAATAACTAATAACTAATAATAAACTATATATTTATAACCTATAACATTAGTTTATAAGTTTACTTCTTTATTAATTTACTATAAAAATTATAAACTTATATAATATAATAAGCTAGTAAATTATTAGTTATTAAGTTTATAGTTTAATAACTAATAAACTAATATAATATAATAAATTAATAACTAATTTATAATTTAACTTAAAAACTCATTATTATAAGTTTAATACATTCGTTTATAATATAATAAATTAGCAATAGTTATGAACTTCTATAATATAATAAACTTTAAGTTTATAATTTTTAAGTTAGTATATTAACTACTACTAACAAGTAGTAAACTAATATTATATTATAAATTTATAAATTAAATAACTATAAACATAATAAAAATATAAACATATATAACCAATTAAACAAAAAAATCAAAAAAAAAAGAAGAAAAAAAAAAAAAAAACAACCCAAGCCCCGCCCAAAGTATAGGCTTGAGGCCAGTACCCTAGGGTTTGAGCCGACCCCTTAACGAAAATACCCGACCTGATTCGACTCAAAAATTTGATACAAGCTCACCAGGTCAAAATTACGATAGGACCAAATCAAAATTACTCTAGGATTTGGGCCAACTCCTTAAGGAAAATGCCCGACCTGACTCTCAAAACACGATCGGACCAAGTCAAAATTACAATCCTAACCACACACTTGACTTGACTGGGTTACAAATTTGTTTAAATTTTTTAAACTTTTTGACTATTTGTAAAGAATATTCTTAGCATCGAATGTGGTTTCTACAGGATTTTTTAGGAAGCAAAAACTGTTAAGAATATGAAAATTTTGAAAACAAAGTTGGCCGCTTTTTAGACATCAACTGAGGTATCGTTTGATTGAAGTGAGCTCACCTACATGTGCACTTATTTTATTTTTTTGAGGTGTAGGTCATTGTAGCTTAAATCTGTTTAATTAAAAGTCAAAATTAAAATAATTAAAATATTAAAATTAAATAAATAACTGAGTCTAAATTTGCATAACTAAAATAAAAATAAAAATAAAAATAAATAAATGAAAAGCATACTTTACCTAAATTGAGTACATATAGTAATTGCCTAAATTTAAATAACCAAACCCTAAATTTTAAAATATAAAACCTCCCCCCCCTCTCTCTCTCTCTCTCTCTTAACTTGTTGTCTCCCTCAGCAAAAGGGAGGCGGCGACCATTCCTTGATCTCCTCCATCTATCGGTCTCTTTTCTCCACTTTTTCCATCTCCCTTTGTTTTTTTTATTCCCCCTTTTCTTCTCCTTTTTACCTTTTTTTTCCTTTCTATCTCTCTCTCTTTTCTCAACTTTTTTCTCTCATCTTATTTTCTATCTCTAGCTTTTGACAACTATCTCTATCTTTTGACAACAAAGATCTATCGATGACAAAACTTACCATTCAACTTGCATTTATTTTTTAATAACAAATCTTGGTGTTCTTCAAGACGAAGGTTAAAAAGTCATTTTTCTTATTCGTTTCCCACTATGTCCGCCAACATTTCTTTTAGATATGTTCAGAGATCAAAGTTCAATGCCATTTACCATACTTTTTTTAGATTTAATTACACTAGGTTCTTATTTTTTGAACATGTTTGAGGATAAATTCTATTTATTTTTTAATCATTTCAGAAGATTTTATTTTTAAAAATTATTAAGGATATAAACAATTTTACCCATCTCTCATAAGATGCATTGAGTAGTAATTAAAGAAAATAATAAATACACTCTTGGTGACACGGTATTAATATTTTTATTTTATGTTTTAAATTTTAAAATTCTAAATTTTTGTTATATACACTTATTTTTTTAAATATTTATATTTTTAGAACCTACACATTGTAAACTATAAAACAAAATTCATATTAAGTATAAAAGTTTTAAAAAAAATAAAAATGAGAAATTTCTCTTTAAACTTTCTCAATTAACATTTAAAATTTTAAAATCAGTATTAATAGTACAAATGTGATATAAATTTTGAAATTCTTCATTTGTTAAAAATGAGAAATAGTGTTCAATGTACTAATATTACATAAATAATAAAAATGTAATAGAAAATTTACAAATCAGATAATGAGAAATTCTCGTGTTTACATGTAAAAAATGAGAATAATTTTATTTTTTACAACAATTTATCATTAAAAAACTTGCACCGACAAAAGTGATAACATTGTTAAATATAAAGACAAAAAAATATGGGAATAAAAAATAAAATTTTGGCTCAATTAGTATTCATACAAATTAAGTTTCAATTATGAATGATTAAAATAATAATAAAAATATGATTATATATATATACTTTAACTAGTATCACCACTTAAAAAGTAAGAGAAAAATTTAAAATAAAATATACATTCACATAATAAAAATATTATAATTTAAAATGTCAAAGAAAACTTTAACAAATAAAAATATGATAAATTACACTGACCCCCCCCCCCCCCTTAAGGTTTAACAAAACATTAGCTATCTCCCATGTAGTTTCGAAAATATTATTAACTTTTCCTCATGTTTAATTTTTGAATCAATTAAATCAAACCGTTAAAATCTTTAACAGAAATCATCCAGCCACTCCAAAACCATCACTCGAGCCACTCCCCTCACAAAACCCATCCCAAAACCAAAACCACTACCAACACTATCCTCAAAACCAAAACCACTACCCAAAACAAAACCCACCACTACTGTCGCCGCAACACGCCATCGCCGCCGTCGCACGCTACTGCCGTCGCATGCTCTCATCTCTCCGTTCCTCTTTCTCTGCTCTCTTCCCTCTGCCCTCTCTCTCTCTCCCTCTGCCGTCTCTCTCTCTTTCCTCTCTGTCGTCCCTCTCTCGGTGGTGATAGTGGCGGCGGTGTGGGGGGCCGACGGTCGGCGACACTGGCGGTGAGGGGTTGGTGGTGGTCGGCGGTGTGGTTGTCGTCTCTCTCTCTCTCTCTCTCTCTCTCTCTCTCTCTCTCTTTCTCTCTTTCTCTCTCTCTTATATATATATATATTACCCGTACGCCACCGACCACCACCAACCTCTCACTGCCAAAGTTGTTGACCGCCGACTCTCCACACCGCCACTACCGCTACCGTCGAGAGAGGGACGGCAAAGAGGAGAGAGAGAGAGAGATGGCAGAGGGAGAGAGGGAGGGCAGAGAGCAGAGAAAGAGGGACGGAGAGAGGAGAGCGTGCGACGGCAGTAGTGGCGTGCGGTGTGCGGCGTGGACCGGCGGTGGCGTGGGGTTTTGGGGGTGGTATTGGTAGTGGTTTTGGTTTTGGTTTTTTTGGGTGGTATTGGGAGTTGTTTTGGTTTTGGGGTGAGTATTGGGAGTAGTTTTGAGGGTGGGTTTTGGGGAAGAGTGGTTTTGGGATAGTTGAATGGTTTCCGTTAAAAATTTAAATGGTTGGACTTAATTGATTTAAAAATTAAATCTGATAAGAAATTAATGACATTTTTAAAATTACAAGTAAGGTAATTGATGTTTTGTTAAACCTCAAGGGAGATCAGTGTAATTTACCCATAAAAATATTATATATATATATATATATATATAGAGAGTTACACGTTAATTAAGGTTAAAAATGTTCAAAATATTAATAACTTTCAAAAATAAAATTTGATGAAAAAGTCAAAAAGTAAACAGAATTTATTCCTAAAACACACTTAAAATAGAACCCACACTAAATTTTCCTTTTTTTACAATAAGCCACCACTTCCGATCAAGAAAGGTCTGTCTTATAAATCAAAAGTAAGTGCTATGGCACCATTAAAGAAGGTTGCAGAGAAGTGGGGACTTAGAATGTTTTTATTTTCTATTTTCTTTATGATGTTTTTGTGTGATGTTCTATAATACTCTCTGCGTGATGGTTTTCTATCCTCCTTAAATGGACGTCTTTCCTTCCCCAAGTATGGAGGATTTTCTCTTCTTTCCTCCTGGACTGAGATTTTTTGGGTAATTTTTTCTGTACTTCATGACACAGATCTATTCTATTGGGATTTAAACAAATAATTCTCCAAAAAAACTAAAAGTACAATTATGTGCATACTCCGGAAAAAAAAAATTATACAATGATTTATATGGATTGGTACAGTCGGTCTGTGTCTACGGTGAAAAACATAATTTACTATAACCGTAAAATATACAATTTTAAATTTAAAAATATCTCAAAACTCGATACCACTATTAAGATTTAAACATCAATCTCTAAACGCAAACAGAAATATAATTATGCACACATTAAAAAAAAATTACACAAAAATTTACGTGGTTCGGTAAAACTTGCTTACGTTTACAAATAAAGGAGATAATCCATTATAACCGTAAAATTTAAAATTACAAGACCAAAAAATATCTTAAAATTCGACACACACAACTCAAGTCCTCAAACAAAACCTCGTTTTTCTGTTCATGAGTCTCTCCAGTGCCCTTGGTATTTTTTCGTCTCTCCCTACATATTTACCATTTGATTTAACGTCTCCACATAACAACTATAATGACAAGGTTTTTATTTATAAACAAATCTTAAAATTTTATTCTCCATATAATTATAAAATCCTACATATATTAGACTTCTTATCGATTTTACTGTCGTTGTCTATCCGTCATACTCAAACCAATATTGACCGCACCTCTTCACCAAAATATTCAACACTTATTCGTTGAGATCAATAATATTTTGAAAAAAAATATTGGTCCTGTTTAGGATAATTGCTTTTTTGCTTATTTAATTTTATTTATTTTCATCTTTAATAAAAAAAAATTATCATTTAGTCAAACTATTATAATTTTTGACTGGTCTCACTAAGACGAGTTAGAAAAATAAATTTTTTTATCAAAATATAAAAAAAATTTAGAAAAGTCAAAAATAAGGCAAAATAAGTCAATAAGCCAAATTTTATGTTGCGTATTTTTGTCTTTAGCGGATTTTTTTTTATTTTTATATCAATTTTTTTTACTTTTTGAATTTATTTTAGCGAGACAATTCGAAAAAAGTAAATAAAATTAATCAAAAAATAAAAAATTTAAAAATAATAAAAATAAATAAAATTCTCAATATTTAGCCAAACAAGGCCATTATTTATATTTATTTGTTATTAAAAAAAGTATCTCCAACACAGACAACTTATAAATTTTGTTTCTATTATATATTCTTGTTGATATGCTTCATTGCATCGGAATGCTTCGGATAAACATGCACATTTTTCTTTTTTATTTATAAGCTGTTTATTTATTTATTTTTTTAAAAAAAGGAACAAATTGTGATGACATGTACAGTGTGAAAGAATTGGGGTTCAATAAAATTATTCTTCCTTCTTTTTTTTTTTATAATTGGAGAGGGGTACGGGAGACTGGTTAATTTTGGTGGCAGATCCATCTGAGGAAAGAGAGGTGGAGAGAAGCAACGACCAGTGACCTTCTCAATCACTGTACACGTCATCCGGTTGGCAGTTATCGGTGATTCCACGTCTCTCTCCTCACAAGTCACAAGTGTAGAAATAATCCCTTCCTAACCAACATTTTTTAAGTGAAAACAAGCTACAATTTGACATGGCACGTGATATTTTATATTAATTATCAACTGTTAAATGTTTTTTTTTTAATTACCAATATAAAAGTGTTCGCCCACTTCATTTAAAGAAAAGTCCCTTGTGCCAAATATTCTAGTTGTATATAAAAATTGCTAGTAATTATTGGATAGTCTCGTTGCAACTAATCATTCGATATAAAAGTTATCAGTAATTCTTGTTAAATAAGTACAAGATAAAAAGTAAGTTATTTAATAAATATTAATATATTTTTTATTTATTAAAAATACTACGTATAAACAATGATACCACGTAATAATTAATAATTTTCCAAAAATTTATTCTCTCTGCCTCTCTTACACGGAATTACAGGTTCACTTAATTAAACTCTTATTCTTTTGAAGTTAATTTTTAATTCTTTAAATATTATTATTTTGACAAAAGAACTGCCAACTTCCATTTGCTTATAAATATTGTATTCAACAAATTTGGGTTTCTTCGTTGGGATTTCTCATCATCATCGAGCTCGCTAGCTATACATACATATATATATATATATATATACAAATCTCGATCCGTCTCTATATATCCTATCGATTCCTGATCTATCTGTAGAATCGATCGAATTTAATGAGTAATCTAAGCATGGTGGAGGCAAAGTTGCCTCCAGGGTTCAGGTTTCATCCTCGAGATGAAGAACTCATATGTGACTACTTGATGAAGAAGGTGACCTCCTCTCATGGCTGCCCTCTCTTGATTCAAGTTGACCTCAACAAGTGCGAACCTTGGGATCTTCCTGGTGAGTACTTAATTTACCGCCTCCACCACCATTATCACTACCACCCTTCATCATGTCTATATATATATATATATATACACAATATTTGCGGCTACTACTAATATAGATAATCTGCAATATTTTGTAGAGATTATAAATATGACAGTTAAAATATTTAAAAACTCGACACACATAATTTGAGTTTTTAAACAAATTCTATTTTTCTACTCGAGAGTCACCCTGGTGTGATAATATTTTTCACGCTACTTATTTACTCTTTAAATATTTACTCTCACACATCTCACATCGACTAAAACTTCTAAAATCTCTACTTAAAGACAAATATTAAAAATTTCTAATTTTCATATATATAATTAATAAATCCTACACATACAACTCACCATGACTCTAATTTCACTCAAATAATGTAAATAAAATTTTAATCATATTAGTGTCTCAAAACACAAACATTATCCACCACCACCACCACCACCACCTTGAGAGATACAAAAAAAAAACTCTCACATGTAAAGAAATTTATAAATTACTACTATTCATAAATCCCTTGAATTCTTTATTTATCTTATTAAATTAATAGTTTATTTAAGTGGTTACAAATTAGATTCCTTTAGCATGGGAATAGAATCAATAATATTCTTCAGAGACTTCGCTTTAGTCTCTGGCCCACCGGCCCACAGTGGTTAAATACAGCATATTGTATTTTTAAAAATTAAGGATTTATATGTAATTTATATATTTATCTGATAGCTTGTGTGAAGTCACAGGACATCAAATTGCATCACTTATGTAGTTTCTATTACTTAGAGGTTTTTTCATTCTTGCACATGTGCACATGCATCATGATTCATGCATGCATATATAGAAATATATGTTTATGTATGTGGCCCTTATATAGTGTGTTTAGTGGATGAGAAATGCTATTTAATCAAAAAATTACTTAAATTTATTATGATTTTAAAATGAAGAATGGTTCAAATTCAATTTGTGTGAGTCACAATTTAAATACATTTGAATATTTTTTTTGGAATTTTGAATAAGTCTTTCAAGTAAATTTTCTTGGTATGTGATATAAATGCTAGTGGATTGCACAGTTTGAATAATAATTTATTTGTTTATTTTATTTTATTTATTTTTGTTTTTATAAAAAAAAAATTCAGTGTTTGGTAAAACTAATATACTATTTCAACTTCTCTCACTGGAAGAGACAAAAAAATAAAATATTTTAATTAAAATATGAAAATATTAAAAAAAAAGATAAAAATAAACTAAAATAAGATGATAAAATAGATTTTATGGTCCTTATATTTCATATTTAGTAAGATTTTTTTATTTTTTTTAAAAAAATTCTTTTATTTTTTTACTTCTCTTATCTAGATGATTTAAAAAAATAAAACATTTTAAGTAAAAAAACTTAAAAAGTTCAGAAAAAAAAATAATAAAAACCTCAAAATTTATCTAAAAGAGGCCAGATATATGTTACGTCTTTTTCTCGGAATTTCTCGTTCGTTATTTCCCGAAAAGAAAAAATTGACATCTTTACAAATTTATCGTTCATTACTTTCCTGAAAAATTGACAGTTTTGGCGTTATCTCAACCGATGTTTTAAAAATTAGATCGTTTGAGCAAATCAAAAAAGATAATAGGTGAACGACTTACCGTTTTAATCGGAATTGAATTAGAATTGAACCGTTATTTTATAATTATATTATTAATAATTTTTAAATTATAAATATTAAATAAAAATAACTTTTAACTTATAATCTAAATAAAAAAAAAAGAATATCTCATGATTTATGCATAATTAAATAATTAAAATTTTTAACAAAAATAATTAAAATTTAAAACATCTTTGATCTTCAAATTAAAATAAAATAAATATAAATAACAAATATAATAAAATATAAATTAAGTCTCATTAATGGATGTTCACAAGCAATGAAGAAACAACGCTGCAACAAGCCAACTAGTCAAGGAAGAAGGAACAGCTGCCGCCAAACACACAGCACAGGAACTGAAAAGTTACGTGAAACTGAAAAGTTTATTGAGGGAGGGTTGGGAGTGAAAAGTTTCAGAATTTTTAATTTGAAATATTCAAAAAATTAGAATTTTAAGTTAAAATTTGAAAAAATTTGAATTCACGAGAACTGAACAGTTTTGTTGAATTGGGACCGGTTCAACCGAGTCACCGATTTAATCGTGAGTTTGACCAATTTTTACTAAAAACAATTAATGTAGAGTATTTTTTGATAAAATGTTTTATCTATTTTTTATTATTTGGTTTGATGAAAATTACTTAAAATATTTTTTTAGTAAAATTTGTTACACCAAAATGACAAAATTAATTTTCTTGAAAAAAAGAGTAAATTATTTTTAGTGCCAGGAAAAGTAGTGATAGCGACGATATGAGTGATGAAAACTATTACAGCGACGGCGATAGTGGTGATCGTGGCAGCAACGACGACAACGTGAATTGTGGACTTAACTCTGTCCCCCTGTGATGGTGGTGGTAGAAATACCGGTGGTGGTGAGAATTGTAGTGGCGATAAATTATATTAAAATAATAGTGTATATTGATTAAAAATTTTATTTTTTATAAAAAATATTTTTAAAGTACCAACTAAATACCAAAAATAAAATTAGAAAATTAATTTTTATTAATTTATTTTAAATAAAAATATTTTATAACAAAATAAAAGAAGCCTAAAAAACTCATTTCATTTGACTTGTTAAACTTTTAGCTTTAATTTTGATAACACATGGAGTTTTCTTTTCTTTTTGGCCCAAATTTGGTATTTGATTGTTAATGCATTTGAGCTTAAAAAGTCAATCAGCCTAAAAGACTGTTAGCCAGATGGAGCCTTATGTTCATGTTTGGACTAAACTAAATGATATATTTTTTTTCTACTTTCCTTATGAAATAAGGGCTGTCAATGATATCAAGCTCCAAATTTCTCTGGTTCTTAGGAGGAAATTGTTGGCATGGGTTTCAGTCAGTTTCCTGTTGTGGCAAAAGTTTGGAATTGAGTGAGTCACAATCTACTTATGACGCTTAGCGCTGTACCTTTTAAAAAAATAAATTTGTGCTTTTATTACTATTTGAAAATTTTAATCAGATGGTAAACGCTTGATCCAATAATTAGTATCAGATGAGGTCTAAAGTTCGATTCTGCTGAATAGCATACTGCTTGCGGGCAGGTGCTGGGAGGAAATTGTTACTCTGGATTTGAGCCAACATCTTGCTGTGATAGAGGTCCGAGTTTGGACTCATTGTACTCTTTAATAAAAAAGATTGTGCATTCACCATCACCTTATGCTAGCGTACAATTACTATTATTTTGTATTGAATAAACCCGAAAAATGACCCTAACTTGGAGTATTGGACCAAAAAAAAATTTTAATTTTAATTTTTGCCCAGTTAACCACCGAAAATAACATTTGTTTTATGGGAATAACCTTTACTTAGAGTATAATATTGAGCTTCTACATTTTAAGTAGGCCATTTGCAAAATAATATATATTAATGTCTAAACTTATAAAAAGTGTTCAAAAACTTTGAAATCATAAAAATCAATCTAAAACTTAAGGCTTAAAAGAATAATTTTACGAGTTTTAACCTACGACCAGCCTTTATCATCTCAGTGATATTCACAATCTACCCAATAATTTATCCATGTATAACCCGTTTCACACGGACGGAAGGAAACGTATCAACATTTGTCAGCTTTCCAATCATCGCTAGTTATTTTTATAATTTATTCAACTTTTAAAAGAAAGTTGCGTAATTGAGTACTTGATAAGATGGTAACCGGCTAAGGGCCAAAATTGGTGTGGCCCCAATATTAATTCATATCATGCATATTAGTAATAAAAGTAAAAGAGGTACATTAGTAGTTTAGCCAAAAACAATTTATATGTTCTTTTATAAAATTATATAGTAAAAAATATTTTATATAAAATAATATTAATTTATTTTATTAAATAAGTAAAAAACAAGAGTAATTTACTCTTAATGTAAATTAAATATTTTTATTTATTAAGAGTACCGCGTAAGTAATGCTAAATGATTTTCTTGAAATAACTAATAATTTTTTTAACTTTATGGCTAGATTATTTTTTTTCCTTAATTATTAGTTAGGTTTGTGAATCGACTTAAAAAAATTTATTCTTTTTTAATTTAAAGTTATAAAAAAATTAATTATTAAATTATAATTCTTTCTTTTTATATGGTGGCTTAAAATCACTTTTTTTTTATCAATTTAAATTTTTATTTATTTGATTTAAAATTATATAAAAAACGAATAATCTGGATTTAAGAAAAATTACTAAATAAAGGGATTGCTTGACTTTCTTGTTTTATCATTGGTACTGAATTTCCTCGAAATTTCTACGTCCAATAAAAGGAACATAATTTCATGGAATGATGAAACGACTTTATACATAAACAAGTATAATACCACATGCATATCTAAAGCCTTGGATAACTTAAAATGACATTTCTTTTCTATTAAAAAAAAAGTTTTCTGAGTTATGTTGTATTAATTCATCTAAAAGTTTAAATTGGTCACATAAATCAAGTTGTTTTAGTACGCGTAAAGCGAATTAAACACGTAGTGAGTAATTTTTTTTTTTTGAGTTCGTATAGATATAAGTATTTCCATTATTAAGTAGTAAATTTTAAACAGGGGTTCTATTATATGTTTTGATATTAAATTAAATTGACAAAATTGTTAATAATTAAACATTTGTGTGCGTGCTTCATAGAAATGGCATGTGTGGGAGGCAAGGAGTGGTATTTTTATAGCCGGCGTGACCGAAAATATGCAACCGGACTCCGAACAAATCGGGCCACCGTGTCCGGGTATTGGAAGGCGACTGGAAAAGACAGACCGATAATGCACCGAGGAGCTCTTGTCGGTATGAGAAAAACCTTGGTGTTCTATCAAGGGAGAGCTCCCAAGGGAACAAAAACCAATTGGGTCATGCACGAGTTTCGGCTTGAAGGACCTCTCGGCCCCCCTCTAACCTCTTCTCTCAAGGTTTTTCTAATACTCATTATATTTCTCTTGTGATTTTTATATATATGTTTGGTGCTTATTTAACTTGCCTAGATTAGGGATTTGAACCCAGTTTGGGATAATCATAATTTATTAGCTTTTATTTTTTAGTAAATTCAATACATGTCAATTTGGTGAAGTATAGGTATGGAACTGTGATGTTCCTATTACACATTTTGAATGAGAATTGCAAAAAAATATTTTTTGTCATATAAAAATTTATAACATTTTTTTTACGAATTTTTTATTTTTTATTTAAAAGAAAAAAAAGTTGCTCGCTCACTAAAAGTGGACAGTTGAATAAACAAGATGTGAGTACGTATACTTTGCGTAACAAGCGAAACGGAAGAAATGTTATATTGGGCAAAAATATTATGTTGGGCAAAAAAAAAAAGTGATTTTTTTGTTAACAAGATTGTTAAGATAAGATAAATATATGTGTAGGTTCTGTTTGAAATATTTAAAACCTTTGTTTATTTGACTTTTTATCAAAATAGTAAAAAAAAAATTACACGTGTTTAGAATGATATAAAAAAGTGAGATTATAAAAAAAATAGACATAAAATAATGAACAAATGAACAAATTTATGTGACTTAATGAACAAATTGCCGGTCACCAACCTTTCCGTTCACTGTAGGGACACTGTTGGATTGGATGTGCAACTGTTCAAAGAGATATTTACGGCCGCCTTCTTTTTGTCTGGACGTCTGAAAAGCCGAGCCCAATCGCTATCCCAAACTGCCAGCTTTTAAGCTAGGAATTTTGGGAAAAAAAGCCAAAACTTTTAGTTAGCCCAAACAGGGCTTAATATCATTTTGTTTAACTAAATATCTCAATAAATAACTTAGGCTTCATATATGTGATAGTTTTTTATATTATTTATTTTATTTTATTTATTTTTATCATTAGGGAACCCTAAATGCTATCCAAAATAGTGAAAGGTGCTTAATATTTAGAAAGCCAAATTAGTAAATTTTTTTAATTAAAATATTAAAAAAATTTATAAAAGACAAAATTAAACTACAATAAGCCAATAATTAAATTTTATATTGCTTATTTACATATTTTTATATTGTTTATTTTTATTATTAATAATTTTGTTATTATTTAGTTAAATTATTGTATTTTTTGATTTATTTCATGTAAATTAATCATTAAAGTATTTATTTTAATCAAAATATAAAAAACATTTTTAAAAAAGCTAAAATAAGTTAATAGGTTAAATTTTAATTTACTTATTTTTTCATTTTTAATAAACTTTTTTTGATTTTTTGATTAAAAAAAATTTATTTTTTCGATTCATTTTATCCAAATTATTTGAAAAATAAAAAATTTTAATTAAAAGATAAAAAAAAAAAGTAAAAATCTAAAATTAAACGGGTACTAGTTTCAGTTGATTGCAAAAGGTTTCTGATGCCGTTTTTTTTTTTTTCTTTGGTTTTTTTTCCTTTTTTTTTTTTTTGGGTACGGCTACGAACAGGAAGATTGGGTATTATGTAGAATGTTTTGCAAAAACAGAGAAGTTACTGGCAAACAAGGCATGTCGAGAAGCAGCTACGACAACACAAGCTCTTCATCTCTTCTTCCTCCATTAATGGATTCCTACATCAACTTCGACCAAACTCAGTCCACGTCCATCCCAAACCAGTGTGAGCAAGTGCCCTGCTTCTCCATCTCCACCATTCCAAACCCAAACCAAACCCAAACCCAAACCCAAATAAACCCAACTTTCTCACACAGTAATATTATCGACCACTTGGTGGACCCAAAACTACTCCCTCTCCCAACCAAAACACCAGTAACCACAACCAAATCGTTATCCACCTTTGATAGATCAGCAGCTATGGTCCCAGATCTTGGCGCACGCTCAAGCTCATTTTCCTGTGAAAACACGGTCTTGAAAGCTGTTCTAAATCACCTCACGGAGATGGAGGTCAATAACCCTAGCATCAAAGTGTCTCCCAGTTTTCGGGAAGGATGTTCGGAGAGTTTCTTGTCTGATCTGGGTTTCCCAACCTTTTGGAACCAGTATTGATTTTCAGGCCTAAAAATCGTGGGATTTGGAGTCGGGTTTTTTGAACTAAGATTCTCTACCCTTATGTAATGCATGGTTCTAGAGTTCACCAATGCTATCAACTCACAAAAAAAAAAACTCAAAAAATTGTTCCGAAAGTAATTTAGATGCTTAAAGATTCATTTAAAATGTATTTTACATTTTATTAAATATGAATTTTAACTATCTAAATTATTTTTTAAATAATTTTTAATTTTTTTTTTTAATTCATAATATTGTTGTTTAAAGTTATGTATTGTCCAAGTGCAATACATATTTGTGCTGTACATAATTGTTGAATTAACCATCTTGTATTGTACAACAATTACATAAGGTAGAATCCATTCTCGGCTTTTTAATTCTTCCAACAGGTTGTAGAAAGATAAAGAAGTTAATTTTAAGTAATATCTATGTAAACACTTTTAATACGTTTAACACTTTATTTGGAATTAATTAGTTTGGGTATTTTGTGAATAATATTATTATTTTTATATTTTTATTGAATGAAATTGATGATAGATTATTTGTTAGATGGAATTGATGGTTGATTATTTGTTGAAAATTGTTTATGAATGATATAGATTTTTGTATTTATAGGTAAATAAAATATTTCAAAAATTAAAATGAATGTTTTGCTTTTTTGAGTACCTTTAGCGACGAGTGGTATCGTAGGCAAATGTGGTGGTAGTTTGTCTTGATTGATTCATTTTTGCGATGAGTATTTCGTTGGCAAAGGATAGTCATTTGTGACAATAACAGCTTGTCGGTGATGATTATATCTTTAGCGACGAGTTGCATCGTAAGCAAATGTGGTAACAGATTGTTTGATTGGTTCTTTTTGCGACAATTATATCGTCTGTAAAAAAGTAGTTATTGGCGACGATTAATGCTTGTCGGTGATGAGTAATCATCCCGGCAACCATTTCATAGAGGAAAGAAAACAATCCGCATCTATACAACTTTTGTTGAGTATGTCTTTCTGCGATGACGGCTAGTTTCGTCGAGTAGACCTTGCCAAAAAATGAAGGATGCATGACGATTGCTCTAATCGTCGGTAAAGATAAATAGCGACAGATGATATGTTTTTCCCGTCGGTAGCACGAAGAGCTTTTTGTGCTAGCTTAAAGCCTGTTTTCAGCCTTTTTACCAAAAAAAATCAATAGTAAAAAAGCAACCACTGGCAAAGCGACTTAAACTCGTTTTTTAATCAAACTAATTTTTAATTATTTAATTTTAAATAAAAAATAAAAAATCCAATTTGAATCCCAATTGCGAAGCGAAAGCAATCTTTTGATATTGTCAATAAAATTACAGAGACAATTTGATTATGTTGACATCTATCTAAACTTGTAGGTCTATCATATTGGTCATAAAAGAACAAGTGGTTTATACCAACGAGATGAACTGGACAACGAAATGGAAAGAAAAAACAAATAAATTAGGATAACATTTTTAAAGGAAAATCTTGTTTCCAGAAAATGATGGGTGAGGTGACGTTTGGAGCATCTTCCTCAATTCCAAAGAAATTTAATATTTTTCTTGGATAAATTATAATATTATATAGAAGGAATTGAACAAGAAAGAGAGGAACTGTGCGATGCCAAACAAAACGCAACAAGACGGTGAATCAGCTATGGTTTGAAAAGTTCTGACTATCACTTTCACCATTTAGCTAATAGCAAATATGGTAAATAATTAAATAAAAAAAATCAGATGAGCTCATGCCCAATAATTAGGGTGTGTTAGAAAATAATTTTTAACTTTTAATTTATAAATCAATAAAAAAATTCAAATATGTATGTTTTTAGTTTTTTAATTTTGAATTAATAAATATTAAATTTAAAGATTGAAACAATAAGTTTATAACTATAACAAGTATTTATAATTTATATTTGAAGTTATAGTTACATCTTTTAATTATAGTTTATAAATTTATAATGTCATCTATACTATACACGTACCCTATATGCATGATTTTATAAAAAAACAAAAAAAAATACCGAGATATGATCGACCTCATTAAGAGATATGATTAACCTCATATATGATCTTATTATTAGAAAAGATTTCTAAATAATAGAGAATTGTATCAAGAAGTGACTTCTTCTTTTATAAAGAATATTCCATAACATGATTGGAGTTTTTGTGAAAGAAAGAGTCTTACTCAATAAATAAGCTATATTTTCTAATTCAAGTTTCTACGAATGTGGTAGATTTAAATAGAGTGCTCTTGATCTATTGATCATCACTGATAGAATAATATTAACGGTGTTTTTTTTTTAAATTCTAAAATTGTAGATGACGGTCGATTCGTGGAGACCACTATAACTCCTCTCTTCTTGAGAATCCATACATTCTATAGGTCTTGAAAGGAAAAAGAAGGCTAGAATGCCAACAAACATCTAAACCAAAATACCCAAGAAACAGTAGCTCTCATGCCTCTGCAATTTCAGGATCTTCCTATTAAATGGTCTAAACGCGTTAGCTCTCTATTTTCAGATTGAGCACTAAGAGAGCTCGGATCGAATTAGTATATCCTAAAATTGCATATGATGCTTTTATTTTTATTTTATATTTTTATTTTTAAGCTTTCTTCATCATTAGGTTTCATTTTTTTCCTTCCATTAAATTAACAAAAAAAATATGATGGAATCAGTTATCTTTATGTGTTCAAAGAAATGATTAATGTTTTTCTTCTCTCTCTCTCTTCCACAAGAGTGCCAGCGACTGAAACCTTTTCAACTCTAATTAGGCTTAGATCCAACCAAATAATTAATAGGGACATAACTATTGCTATAATCACGATTAGTAATTTAGTATATATAATAATTCCAATACATAGTCTGAATGACACCCATAAAAGAAATAATTAAGTTAGTTGTGGAGCCAAAAAGTCTAATTAGAATCCTAGTTATAACCTCAAGAGTAGGGATCTCCGAAAGCAACGTGAGACCAAACTCCCATCCAATGATATATCCAATTGTTGAATTTGTTTTTGTTTTTTGTTTTTCAGAGATTGAAGATTTAAAATCAATATTATAGCGAAATTTTCCATATCTTGCATGAACTAATTTTGTTATCTTGTGGTCTACTATTCTAAGCTTGTGTTTGGTTTATCTTTTTTTTAGATTTTTTGGTTTTTTAGTTTTTTAGTTTTTTTTTATAAAAAAATAATTGTAAAAAAATATTTTAAAAAAAAGCTAATTAATTATAATGGGAGCCCAAATAAGTTTGTTTTGTAAAAAGTTTTTAAGCAAAAAAAAATTAAAAAAACTAAGCCAAAGGCTAATTCTTGCATAGGAATGGTAATGAGTGGAATGGGACTGAACGTAATAGTCCATTCTCTCCTCGTATTTTATCGGAACGTCGGAAAACTAGCTGGAAGAAGGCCGAAAACAGTAATAGGGTGGGAAATGCGGTAATATTTATCAATCTTAGAAGAAGTTGATTTTAGTGAGAGTGAGATGGGATTTATGTTGTGCAAGAATGTTCAGAATAATTATAAATAAATTCAAAATGATAGATTTTATGTAGTTGGGTAATTTGTCTACGTTCACAGGTAGAAAAATTCAATATATGAAGAAAGAATTACAAATCACTTGACTTTTACAAATTATTTTTCTCTAAAATAAAATTTGTATATAAATAATCTGATACTATATTTATATTTATAGAAGAGAGAAGAAAACCAAATCTAATCCTAATTGTGCTAATCGACTTTAAAACTAATTAAAATTGTGAAAATTCACATTCTTCAAAACTCTTCAAAAAAATCAAATTGATGTAGTTAAAATTTAATAACATGATGGACTAAAAACTTATCCTAAGTCAAATATGATTTGAGTCAAAATTTTTAAGAATCTTCACTTTGATGAGAATCCATCTTCCAAACAAATCAGCATACCAATGTCGCCACCAAATACACTAAAAGTACTCAAATTTTTGAATTGAACAAATCGAAAGATTTAACTCAACCTCCAAATGCGCTATGTGGTGCCAAATCCACCTAAGGTGATCAAAACTTCAAATTCAACATATTGGCAGATTGATACTACCACCAAATGAGTCTTGAAACGCTAAATTACACACAAAGGTACTAAATTTTAAAATTTGAATAAAATATGGACAAATGCACATATCACGTCCAAACCAAACGTGAACCGAGTGGAACGGCTATTTAAATTATCAAATTTTGTCAAATTCACGCCGTTTTGAAATTTAACGCAAATGGCATATCTTGTCATCCAATCTGTCAATATATCCTCCACCAACAAATCCATCTGAATAACCGATATGAAATTCATCTATTGACAAATTTCATCTGAGAACAAATTCCACCTGAAAATCGAACTCCTCATGATGAACAAAATAGATTCCTCCAAACTAACAAAACATACTACATCTGCTACAAAGTTCTCAAACCTTTGACTTCTTCAAATGATTCAAATAGATAATCATTCGAATATAAATCAAATATACAAATAAATAATCTGAATCCAACAAACAAAACCATCAGTAGCTTTGGCCATCAGAATTTTCAAATTCCACCACAAATAATATTCGGCGCTTGAAAACGGCTAAAACAACAGTTTTTATGCTCCAATAATGAAAAATAAAATTTTAAAAGATGAACTAATTAAATATGATGTTGCAGTTGAATTCAGAACGACAAAAAACGATGAGAACCTCTCTTATCTGATCAAAAAAAAATTGTTAAGATATACTAACAAATCGAACAAGATAGAGCAAAAAAATGTAAAAACCGAGATAATGGCAAAAAATTCGAAACAGATCTGGAAAACGAATTGGTGCGCACAAATTATGGAGCAATCAACCGGTGTTATTATCTTTGCTAAATCAAATTAGTAGCACTTATTCAATAATAGACTAAGGACCCATTTGGCATACCATAAATATTGCAGAGATTTAATTGGAGTGTGCAGGAGCGTCTGAACTCGATTTTTGACGTATTATATACCGTTAAAATTGTTTTAACGAGATGAAACTTCTGATATATTCAAAAGCAATTTTTGATCACTTCAAATTCTGGACAGAGAGCAAAAGACTAGTTTTAACCAAAAGTTTTGATATCACTTGTTGTGAAAAAAGATCCAAAATAATCACAAACAAATTCAACGAGATAGATTTTATGTGATTCGATAATTTGCCTACGTTCACATGTGGTAAAATTCAATATATAGATAATGAATTACAAATCACTCAACTTTCGTAAATTTTTTTTCTCTTAAACAAAATTTATACACAAATAATCTAAAACTACATTCATATTTATAAGAGAGAAAAAAAAAATTCAAATCTAATCATACTTGTGCTAGTCGAATTTAAAACTAATCAAATTTGTGTAAATTCGCATTCTTCAAAACTCTTCAAAAAAGTCAAATTGATGTGACTAAAATTTGATAACATAATAGACTAGATGTCTATCCCAATTCAAATAAAATTTGAGTTAAATTTTTCAATAATTTAGTATAAGAAATACAGTATTAGATGAAAGATCATGATAAAAGAAAATGATAAATAAAAATTAAATATAAAAAATAAAATATAAAGATGATATTCTTGCATTATAGTTTTAATTATATTTATTAAAAAAATAACTTTTTATATGTATTTAAATATAAAATATGTTTAATAATTATAATCGGGATTAGACTAGACTAGAAAATAACAAGGTGGGAAAAACAAATTTCATTTTCACTTCATATTGAAAGTTAAAAAAAAAAAAATCGGGGCTAGGTAGTCCTCACAAGAGGGAGCAGTCTGAAATATCGTGCGATGTCCAACGAGACCAATATAGAGATCACTTGACAGAATAAGAGCGGGGGACAGACTTTCACTTTTTCTAAGGACTACGTGAGTCAACCCTATAGTATTAGTTAGAAAATTATGTCAAGTATCATCAGCTGTTTTTTGACACTGAACAACACATTTTAAAACTAAAGTGCAAGCTAAAAAAAAGTTTCGAAAGGTGTCAATAAGTGCGTGAAGCCGGAGCTTGGCATGTTCACCCGCTGGGCCGAGTGTTTGCCAAACCAATAAAAAATGGAACGATTATACAAATGCCCAACGAAAATGACAAAAATTGTCATTTCTACTCTAGAATGCTGTATTGCAAAGAAGATTGAAGTAAACAAGTTAAGTTAGCCCAAGTCATAGTAATCCCATCTGACCGTTCAATCAGGCACTTATGGGCCTGGGGGAACTTGGCCCAACAAAAATCACAAGTTCATGGCCAAAGTCGGGCTCATTTATCTAGAACTGTGATCTGGCCTTAATAGCACGGCCCGTAACTGTGATCGGGCATAAACGTATAAAAAAAAAAAAAGGGGTTAGTCTCATTTTTATTTTCTAAATTATCATAATTTTTTTCATTTCTGTCTCTCAATTATCAATATTCACAAATTAGTTAATAGTAAGAAGACGAAAATTCATTTGTTCTAACCAAGTGTAATGACTAATAATTAAAAGGTGAGTGAAAATCATCTTCCTCTTTTTTTCTTTCTCTGCTGTCTTTGTTTTGTTGGCATCAAAGTAGTTAATTCTCCCACCACAACTCCGCGAGCCGCAAAATAACTATTTTATTCACACAAAAAAAAATGTGTTAAAATAATTTCAGGGTTATTTTTTGTCAATTAAGTAAAAGATAGTTTTCAATCTGACTGAATATAAGTTGGTTTCCTTTCTTCTTGTCTCTATCTAAATCTTTTTTTGCCGCGTTCATTCGAGTGCATGTGTAGTGTTTGATTCATTGCTTGTTCCAGAAAATCTCAAGTTTAGGTGCAGATATCAATCATTTAATTAATCACAAGCCAAACTAATAAGATTAATATCACGCATCAACATTTTTTACAGGCACGAGTACACCCAAACCCAAACCCAAACCATATATATAATACAGATTACAGATTAGTTTCGAAAGCATAGAGTAGGTTTCTAATATAATAATATATTGCTGGTTTAATAGAACAGTAGGATACACCAATTACCAAGGGTCTCCAACTCTCTACTGTGCCAAAGAACTTGTATTGTAAACAAGGAGCGCACCCCCAGCAAGAATGTCCAACAGAGTCACTGCCCATATCGCCAACCCAGTGGAACCTGCACTTCAAATACTTTTTTGTTTTGTGCGAATATAATTTGTAGATGGAGAGGTAATTATTCATCAATAATACTACAATGACAATGTTTTGCTGACCGTATTTGATTACCGACGTAACATCTTATTTGTGAAGTTTAAAAATAATTTGTGAGTCTATAAAATAATATAAATATCACACATGAAATGTCACATCACGTGGTCATAAATATTGTCACCATAGTATTATTTTTTATTCATTGACCGAAGGGCAACGGCTTAGGATTCATGCGGTGTTCCAATGTTCCTCATATTCACGCAATCACGTTGGGTTCATGCGGTGCCCCAATGCTTTTGAGAGTCACACAATTATGGCTTACTCTTAAACACAAGGGCAGAAGGACACAATATGGATCTCATAAACATTATAACACGTGGCTCTGAGAGACATTAGAACACGTGGCCTTGCCTGGGATAATGAATAATTTTGAGAGACGGATAAGGAGATCGTTTTTCTTACCACCAGCATAGACATCACCACTTGGAGACCAATCATCGGTATCATAGATGGGACTGGAAATCAATCATTGGGAACAAATGATTAGATATTTGCAAGATTTGGCTGAACTTGTCTCCGGTCCCTAAGGGGACTGGACTGTGTTGTTGGACTCAATTGCGAGCTCACGTCGAGTTGTTGTCGATTAATTCTGGACTCACATTGAATTCATCTGGATGATTCGAAATGTTCATTGTAGTAATTGTTGAGAAGATCGTTCATGTAAACATTAAATTGCTCAGATATTAATAATCAAATGATTAGATTATATTGACCCTAGAAAAAAAAATAACATTTATACTTTTAACAATGGATATATCATTTGTTTTTTCATGATTAAGGTGATCTAATCATATAATTATTGATATCTAATCAACTAAAAACATCAGCATAATTGAGGAGAATTTAGAGCCCGGTCAGAAACACACTAAGAATATCAAAAGTTGTGTTTGAGTAGGGTATAAGGTGGCAGGAGCATGGGAAAAGAATGCTTTTTTAGCCTAAAATTATTCAGCACTTTCAGAGTGCTATATGACATTGTTTAAGTGGTAAATGTTCAATATGCACTAAGTAGGCCATTTTTTTGTCTTCCATTTACTTAACAAACAATGTCATGTAATGTTTCGAGACTACGGAATAATTACCAAGTACCTGTATCCATCGACATTAGCAGCGTATTTGACTACAAATTGGTAAACACCCTTCCCCTGGATATGAACATTGAAGGGTGAATATATGCTATTTATTACAGAAGCTGGTTAATTAAGAAAACAGCAGTCACCGCTAATTAATCTTCATGCATGCAATTCGATCTGTATTAGAGCTATATGCTATTTTTTATTTCTTCTTTCTTCTTCTTCTTTAGCTTCTATATATGCACCTTACCAAGAAATTAAAAGTACCAATGTTATTGGGAAAAATGAGTTCTTGCATGAAGATTATAATTACTTGTCATTTTCTATGAAAAAGACACCAATTAAGTCCCCAACCTTGCCCTTCCTGCCAGATGCATCCACTCCTTCCCTCAAGTTCATGCCGCCGTTTATTCCTGATAATGTACAGTATATTCCATCACACTAGCAATTAACTTCTTTTTTTTTTGGACGGTATGTATGTACGGGTATTAAAATTTAAAACTTTGGATTTAAAATTAAAAAAAAAAGAAAGCGGAAACAGTTACAGTTTGAAATAAAGAGTTTCTTTATTATAATATATGTATGTATGGAAATACTAACCATAAGGCTTGTCAGTCTTGATCTTCTTCTTGACACCACTGGCCTGAACCCTGAGGGAGGAAGTTCTTGCCAGGGAGGGAAGGCCTCTCACACTTATAGCTGCTGTGAGTGGAGAAGGTTTCAGGCTCAGTGAACCCATCACTACTGAAGCTGCCATTCCCTTCTAATTCTGTCTTCTTCTTCTTCTTCTTCTTCTTCTTCTTTTTTTTTTTTCCTTTTTTCTGGGTATGAGATGAATGATGATAATCTCTTTCTCCGCCTTCTCAACTAATCTATGTGGTCTTCTCTGGCTACCAATAACCATTTGTTGGTGATTGCAAAGTTCCACGTGGCGCTGACCCCGTGGCTGCATTCTGGATATCAGGATATGGTGTTCCAACATTATCCCAAAACCGGCAGAAATTATGAAATTCGGATTTATCTCCCT
Source organism: Heliamphora exappendiculata (assembly GCA_034768845.1). NCBI lineage: Eukaryota > Viridiplantae > Streptophyta > Magnoliopsida > Ericales > Sarraceniaceae > Heliamphora > Heliamphora exappendiculata. Next base: position 1,298,979 of record JAOTRH010000025.1, read on the forward strand.
CTATAATCTTGAAATCTCATTCTATTTTTAAGGGGCTTTTCATTAAAGACCTATAATCAATATTTTATAGAAAAATTAGTCCCATAAAAAATATCTTATTAACTCTTAAAGTATTAGGTCAAATAAAACCAAGATACTTCTCCTAATATTTTTTACACTCGTCTCTCTACCTTAACATTTATTACCTTCGGCGACCTGTGACCGGTGACGATTATCTCCGATCTCTCTTTTATACCCCTTAAAATAGAGGTAATTTTAATGGTTTGAATATATAATAAAAAAAGTTAACATTTACATGTAGTGGTAGCAAAAGAGGTAGTAGTATATATAGTACAACTCTTATAAACATAGTTAAATTTTATTGTTCGAATATAAAGAATAATAAAATTTATAATCTTTATGAGTTGGTTAACCAACTCATCTATAGTGAATTGGTTACTTTATCTCTTATGTTTGGTCGGTACTAGAGCCATAAATAAAATGTATTTATTTTGTATGTAGATGAAAATTGTTAAAAAAGTCATCAGAAATCTTTGAAAAACTTGCTGAAAAGTCACCAAAAAAATAGTCAACGACAACTGCCAAAAATAAAAATGCTAATGACGTGACAAGGAGCTAGTATTAAGTAATTGGAATAATGTAAGTAATAATGATAATTTTTTATCCATAAAATTACTTAGATATTAAATTAGAGGACTTGGTCATATAAAATTTTAAAACCATTGGACTTGAGAAGTTTAAAAATATTAAAGTGGATTAAATATACTATAAGGTTCAAGAATTAAACCTGTGATTAATTATTTATTTTTTTATCCCACATTTATCACATATAATACAATTAATCCAGAATATATATATTCAAGCATCCGTCGCACACGTTATACATGCACAATATTTAATTTCTTATAACAAAATTTAAATTAAAAAAAGTTAAATGCAATATTTAGAAGTAAGATTTGAAAGAGAAGAAAGTTGAGAAAAAATTGAAACAGTTACATAAATTGTTTTTCACTTTAATCTTCTTATATAGTTATTGAATGATTAGTTATAGTAACAAAGGACAACAATGTAAATAAAAAATAATACAAATTCTTTAGAGGCTAATTTTGGAATCATAAAAGTTTTGGTGTTCACATCAAAGTGGCATGTTACATTTATGAAATAGTATATATATATACCAAGCACTACATAATCACGAGAACTGTATTGATTTTTGAAAATGTCTGGCAACGTTTGACAATCGACAGTGGACATTGATGGATATTTTTTAAAGTTTGAAAAAAATGACGAATGAATATTGACATCTGATCAGCATCTTTGAAATTTGAAATTGTTTTTTGCTTTTGAAAAAATATTACTATTATGTCTTCTGCCTTCATTCTCAATCAAAATTAATTTTAAAATAATTGTCTTCATTGTTTTGACTGTAATCAATAAGACTAATTGGAGATAATATTTTTCTAAAAAGATCATCATCATCTAGCTATTTTGTCATTGAAGAATAGTTTTTTTGAGCTCTAATTGGGTCATATTAGAGAATTGTGAAAGAATTTTAATTTTTATAAATGTTAAATTGATATTAACAAAATCAAAAGAGAATGCTAAGGATTTTGAAGAAGGATTTGGTTGAGAGGGTAATAATTGAAATTTTGATGCATAAAAAGGTTTAGGGAAAAAGAATTTTAAATAATAAGATTTTAAAAAATCAAGATAATATTCGTTAGAATTTCAAAAAAATTTCCCCATTTTGAAGTACATTGGCGAGATAAATAAATAATATCATTTTGAATAGTAACAGTAAATTGCCATGTAAGTAACCATGGCAAGCTAAAATCAGCAAAAAAATATAATAAAGTTGGTTTCAAAGGATTAGTAAATTGAGAATAATTATGATAAGATTTTTGAAGTAAATGAGAAAGAATATTAAAATTGGGACCAAATTCGTGCCACTAATTGAGAATTAAAGAATTAAAATTTTGACAAAATTTTATGAAGTAAGAAAGTTTCATCAAATGATTTTGAAAATAAAAAATATAATGAAACGCATCTTAACAATCATAATAGTTATAATGAGTTGGACGAATAACATCATTTTAAAATTTTTTATTAAAATCATTATTTCGTCCCCAATCTTGCTTGGAAACAATTTTTTAAATAACACATTTTGTATAATTAATAGTTTTGTCATTATTATTCGAATTGCATTGAATTTTAATATAAGCAATTTCTAAAAGGATTGTTTCATCAAAAAAGTCTTGAGGGTGAGCTTACTTTTGGTTGATAAAACCAGTTTGATGGTAAATAATTACAAATAATTCTGGTTAATATCAAAGGTTTTTCCTAATTAGATTTTAATTAAAAAAATATTTGGAATCCTCTTCTTCAAGAGATAAAATAAGAAAAAGAGTTTCATTAGAAATATACTGAGGTTATACTTTTGAAACTTCGCTTAGGGAGTTTTACCCTTAGCAAGTTGTGCGTATGTAAAATTGCGAGGGGTCATTATCTCTAATATTTTGAACATATTGATGCTTTGATTCATGCAAAAACTCGCAAGTAAAAAAGTTAGAAAGAGAATTTGAGTCATCTTTAATGTATTTAATATCAAAATCAAAGATACTCAATATATAGCTTGCCATCGAAAAAAAATTTATTTTAAAGTAATATTTTTGACATCTTTTTCTAAAATTTATATTGCCGCTTTACAATTAATTTTTATTAAAAAATTTTAATTTAAAAGGTTACTATCAAATTTTGTAATACAAAAACAATTCATAAAATTTCTTTTTTAATTATAAATAACTTTTTAAGTGGGTTTCCACACTCCACTGGTAAATCGAACTAATTATTATTTATCTTGATATTTTTGTTTGTGAATTCCACTGTATCCTATTTTCGATATATCTGTCTTAACAATTTTAAATACACTAAGAATATGAAAACATAAATATGGTAATTATTTAGCATGTTGTTTTATTTTTTGAACAGCTTTTGTATGTTGTAATATCTAAAGTTTTGGATTATTTCTTAATCTTTGATATATTAATTTTGTATTTTTATATAAATTCTTATAAAATTCTGAAATATAATTTAAATTACCTAAAAAAATTTGTAATTGAGTTTAATTTATAATTTCATCAGAAAATTTATTTACAAATTTTATAGATCTATCTATAAGAATTATTGTACCTTTATTAATTTGATGATCTAAAAATTTTACATTTATTTAAAATAATTTCATTTTTGATGCGCTTAAAACTAATTCATTAGTTTTAATAATATTATAAAATTTATAAAGATGTTTTATATGTTGTGATATTAAAAGATAAAAAATCAATACATCATCAATATATACTATACAAACTTGTGTATAAGGATTAAAAATATCATTCATTATTCTTTGAAATTCTGATTGAGTATTTTTTAATTCAAATAATAGTACATTCCATTTATAATGGCCAAATGGTACTGTTAATGTAATTTGGTATCTTTTTTTTTTTTTTTTTTATCAATTTGTATTTGTCAAAATTCAGATTTCATGTCAGATTTGAAAAATTTTTTTGCTTGATATAATATATTGAGTAAATATTTTTTATTTAGAATTGCATATCTAATTCATTGTAAAATTTTGTTTAATAGTTTATAATTAATTACTAATAGAGATATATCTCTTTCTAATTTAGTATTTTTGTCCATATAAAATGCTGCACATGACTAAAGAGATTTACTTGGTCTTATGAGGTTTTTTGTCAATAAATCTTGATTTTTTTTTGCAATATGCAAATTGATTTTGATCCATTTGTGATGGCCTAGGTTTGTAGTGATAAATTTTTCTTGAAAATCCTATTTATTTAGTAATTGTATTACATGTTATTTACTATACCAAAAAGCATGGGAGAGATCCGATTACAGATCTTTTTTATAAAAATATTTTGTTATCTAACTTAACAATTGATTTTGATTCATTTGTAATTGTCTAGTTTTTGTACGGATAAATTTTTCTTGAAAATTTAATTCATATAATAATTGTACTATATGTTTCTTACGATGCCAAAAAGTATATAAGAGATATGTATACAGATCTTTTTCATAAAAAATTTTAAAATATTCAATTTGTTGTTGTGTAAAAAAAAATTTGATTTATTGATATTTCCTCTTGTAAAAAACAAATTAGTTTTTGTTTATCCCTACAAAAGCTAGACAACAAATTGAATATTTTAAAAATCTTTATGAAAAAAATTTGTGTTCGCCCCCATGCTTTTTGGTATAGGAAGAGTACAATTATCATACGAATAAGATTTTCAAAAAAATTTTTATCACTACTAAAGGTAGGCCATCACAAATGGATCAAAATCAATTAGAATATTACAAAAAATAATCAAGATTTATTGGCAAAAAATCTCATAGGACCAAGTAAATTTCTTTGGTCCTATGCAGTCTTTTATGTGAATAAAAATACTGAATTAAAAAGAGTTACACATCGATTAGTAATTAATTATAAGTCATTAAACAAAGTTTTACAATAGATTAAATATCCAATTCTAAATTAAAAAAATTTACTGAATATATTAAATTAAGCAAAAATCTTTTTCAAATTTGACATGAAATTTAGATTTTAGCAAATACAAATTGATGAAAAAGATGGATACAAAATTGCATTCACAGTATTATTTGGCCATTATGAATGGAATGTAATGTCATTTGGATTAAAAAATACTCTATCAAAATTTCAAAGAATAATAAATGACATTTTTAATCCTTATACGCAATTTTATATAGTATATATTGATGATATATTAGTTTTTTCTCCTTCAATATCACAACATATAAAACATCTTCATAAATTTTATAGTATTATTAAAATTAATGGATTAGTTTTAAACGCATTAAAAATGAAATTATTTCAAATAAATGTCAGATTTTTAGGTCATCAAATTAATAAAGGCACAATAATTCTTATAGATAGATCTATAAAATTTATAAATAAATTTTCTAATAAAATTATAAATAAAACTCAATTACGAAAATTTTTAGGTAATTTAAATTATATTTCAGAGTTTTATAAAAATTTATATAAAGACACAAAATTAATATATTAAAGATTAAGAAATAATCCAAAACCTTTGACATTACAACATACAAAAACTGTTCAAAATCTCAAACAGCATGTTAAACAATTACCACGTTTATATCTTTCTATCCCTAGTGCATTTAAAATTATTGAGACAGATTCATCGAAAATAGGATATGGTGAAATTCTCAAACAAAAATATCAAGCTTGATTTAATTACCAGTGAAATATGGAAACTCACTCCACAAAATTATTCTACAATTAAAAAAAAATTATCAATTGTTTTATGTATTACAAAATTTGAGAGTGACTTTTTAAATCAAATTTTTTTATTAAAAATTAATTGTAAAGTGGCAAAAGAAATTTTAGAAAAAAATATTAAAAATATTACTTTAAAATAAATTTTTGCTCAATGGCAAACTATATTTGAGTATCTTTGATTTTGATATTGAATACATTAATAGTGACTCAAATTCGCTTTATGATTTTTTTACTCACAAGTTTTTGCGGAGATCAAAGTATGTTCAAAATATTAAAAGTAATGACCCCTTGCAATTCTACCTGCACACAATTTGTTAAGGACAAAACCTCCTAAGTAAGGTCTCAAAAGTACAGTTTTAATATATTTCTAATGAAACTATTTTCCTTATTTTACCTCTTAAATGAAGGATTTCAAACTTTTTCAATCAAAGTCTTGATTAGGAAAAACATTTGGTATTAACCAAAATTATTGGTAATTCTTTATCATCAAACTAGTTTTATCAACTAAAAGCAAACTTACCCTTAAGACTTTTTTATAAAACAATTTTTTTAAAAACTATTTCTATTAAAATTCAACACAATTCGAATGATAATGACAAAATCATTAATTATTCAAAATGCGTTATTTAAAAAATAATTTTCAAGCAACATTTGGGGACGAAGTAATGATTTTGATAAAGTTTTTAAAAATGATGCCATTCGTCCAACCCGTTATAATTATTATGATTATCAATATCTATTTTATCATGTTTTTTATTTTCAAAATCATTTGATGAAGCATTCTTGCTTCATAAAATTTTGTTAAAATTTTAATTTTTCAATTTCTAATTGGTTGCACAATTGGTGGAACAAATTTGGTCTCAATTTTAATATTCTTCCTCATTTACTTAAAATTTTTTATGATAATTACTCTCAATACACCAATCATTTGAAACCAATTTCATTATATTTCTTTGTTGGTTTTAACTTGCCATTGTTGCTTACATGACAATTTACTGTTGCTATTTAAAATAATATTTCTTATTTATCTCATCAATATGTTTAAAAATGGTGGAAAAAATTTAAAATTCTAAGGAATATTATCCTAATTTTTTAAAAATTTATTATTTAAAATCTTTTTCCCCTAAGCCTTCTTATGCATCAAAAGTTCAATCATTATTCTCTCAATCAAATTCTTCTTCAAAATTCTCAACATCCTTTTCTGATTTTGTTAATGTCAATTTGACATACATAAAAATCAAAATTCTTTCACAATTTCTTGATATAACCCAATCAGAACTCAAAAAAGCTATTATTCAATAAATGGCAAAGAAACTAGATGATAATGATCTTCTTGAAGAAATGTTATCTTCAATTAGTCATATTAATCACAGTTAAGACAAAGAAGACAATTGTTTTGGAATTAATTTTGATTATGCTTCTCTTTAATTGAAAATGAAAACATAAGACATGATACCTTTCCAAAAGCAAAAGATAATTTCAAAGATGCCCATCAAATGTCAATATATGTTTGTCATTTTTTCAAGAATAACAATATTTTTTTAAAAGCCAATTTCAAAGATGCCCATCAAATGTCAATATTTGTTTGTCATTTTTTCAAAAATAGCAATACTTTTTCAAAAGCGAAAAACAATTTCAAAGATGCCCATCATATGCCAATATAAATTAGCAATACTTTTTCAGAAGCGAAAGACAATTTCAAAGATGCCCATCATATGCCAATATTTGTTTGTCATTTTCCTAAGTTTTTAAAGATGTCCATCAATGTCCACTATTAATTGTCAACAGTTGCCAGTCATTTTTAAAAATTAACACAGCTCTCGTGATTCAACAGTGCTCAAAAAGAATATTCGCATTCAAATTGTCAAAAGATTTAGAGTAGTCAGAATTATTGTTTACTATTCATGATTGTAAATTTTAATTTCATTTTAAATATAAATTGAGTTTCATCAGTCTATTTAAATGGTGCTTTTCCCCTTGTGAAGGCAGAAGCCAATTTCCCACCTCTTTCTGTAATTCCATTCTTTCCATCTTTGATAAATTTCCTTCAATTTTTTACCAGTATTTAGTATGTCTTTGCTTCAAAAGTTTGTATCAGCGTATTCAAAATAAATAAAAGTGTTTATTTCTGAGGGCTTGTAATATTTTATATTTGTATATGCATGGTTAAATTTGATTAACATAATCCGAAGTTATCTATGTTTGGGCTTAGTCATGGTATATATATATAAATGAAAACAAAATAATCCCACTATTTGACTTAATCTCCTTGTCCCTCTTAATCCTATTCCCATAACCAAAACAAACTAGGCCTAGAAACTTTCCGTAGAGTTTTACGCCTGGGATGAAATAAAATTCTCATTTGTCGCTTATTTTTGCCTTCGAGAATTTTCTATTTTATTTTTATCATGCTTTTTGTACTTTTAATAAGAGGAATTTTAAAAATATCAAAAATTTTAAAAAATTACAAAAAACAAAATAGGCTACATAAATCTAAATTTTAGTTTTATTAACTTATTTTTATCGGTTCTGTAATTATAGGAAGACACTTTTTAAAAAATAAATAAATAATTAAGCCTATCACAAATTTTTTTTTTATCAATGCTTTTAAATTTTCTAATTCTTTCTGTTGAGATGAATCTAAAATATGAAAATAAAATAAAATCTGATCAAATCTGACCCAAAAAAAAGGTTAAAATGACAAAAACAATTTTAAAAAAAAACTTATAAAACATCTCAAATAATAAATATGGCCTTGGTCCCAATAACATGAAAAGACTATTTAATGTTGCATCAAACAGTAACCCGTAAAAGTTCATACGGTTGGTTGTTAAAAACAGAAATTCCAAACCCATCCCCGTGTGAACAAGAACAAGTACAAGTACAAGTACAAGTACATTATAACCCAGGATGAAGTGGTTGTAAATTGTAATGTTTCACTACTATAAACAACTACTACTAATAAGGATCTCAGTGACTTTTGAGGCTGCGGCCAAGCCACTAAGCACCGCACCTTCAACATTTGGACCAACACAAAAGTCTCCACAAATACCCACTCTCTTCTTCCCATCCCACAGGCATTTCTCCTCCCTCGCGATGCTTGCCGCTGGAAAAGCACTACCCCTGCAAAGCAGCACAATCCGATACGCATATAAAACCAATGGCAGATACAAAATATATTATAAAATGATACAACTTTCGAAGTTTTCAAGATGAACATCGTTTGAAGATTGAGCTAGGGATAAAACACGTAAAAATTTACAAGACCAACTACATGAGCCTGACTCCCAAGAGAAGGGAGTCTAGTGTGGCCCGATTTTCAGGGCCTCTAAGATGAGCTAAAGGAAGAGCATGACTTGGACCAAAATTGCAAACTACAAGTTACCAGTGATGATATATTTTCCAGGTAAAATATGTAAAACCTGTCTACTCAAAGGCTTTTTAGTTCAGATTCAGATACTAACCACCTATGAGCTTTCTTGAAAAGTGGCTGAGGAATGTTGAGTCCCATGTCCTGGAACTCTTGAAATAAATCATCAGCTACTTTAGTCAATACTGTATTTGAAGGCTTTTGAAGTCCCGATTGAGCAATTACGCCATTTGCATACTTGTCTGTTGAGTGCAACACCCATTGTTCACTGCAAAGTAAAAACACAAATGGACAAAACTGTAAGTGGTGAACACCTATTTAAAACAAATCTTCATCCCTCCCCCCCAACAAAAAAGAAACCCAATTATTCAACTAATTTTAAACAGATACCTAATGGTAGAACGCTCTGGCTTGCTGCTGTTGCAAAATGCCCTGCTTAAAACTTCAGAATTGGTGAAGGTGAAGCCTTTTACAGGTATCTAAATGATGAAAATTATCAGAGAGAGAGAGAGAGAGAGAGAGAGAGAGAGAGTTTTGCATTAGACAGCAAAGCATTTTTGTATAAACCTCTAAGATTGGATGTTGGAAGAAAAATAATGAAATAGAATGGCATAAAAATTCATAAACTCTTGCATGCCCGCAAAGCCCATGATCACAGATACGCTAGAGAATCTAGACTAAAGAGTAGGAGTTGGTCCTGGAACCTCTGGGTTAATTCCAGAGCCAAACTGCCAAACTACGCCAGTGCGGGCCTCAATAGGATGGTTTGAACTTAAAATCAAACAGACCCAAGCAGATGGGGAAGACCAGAAGGAAGAAGGAAGAAGGAAGAAGGAAGAAGGAAGAAGGAAGAAGGAAGAGTAATGATACAGGGATTATGGATTGCCAATATTCACAAAGAGTGCATTTGTTGCAACTCAGAAATGTACAATAGATATCTTACCAAAGATAAGGGTTCTTCAAATGCCAGCATGAGCGCAAAACATGACATAACAGGGATTTCTTTCACCTTCAAGGCCAACTCCGGAACCAAACTTAAATCTGTATGAGATCCCAAGAATAGTTAAGAAACCAACCTGTGTGATTCTCCTAATTCATGGAAAATCAATAACCAGTAGTGCGACAATGGCACGATATACAGGAGTGAGCTGTAAAATCACCAACGGTGTTTCAAACAGCAAAAGGGAGGGGAAATCAGAATTTCAACAGAATGTGTGATCACTTCCCAGTACCACTTAAGAGATTTAACTTCTTCATTTAGGGTGGCTTATCACTTAACAAAAAGTGCTCCATACAGAACCTTTTATATGTTACTTGTAAGGTTAGAGTTTAAGAAGGAAAGCCCAAATTCCGGAGCTTGGTGCATCAGGAAAGGGGAAGGCCACCGTCCCATTTTCAGCAAAAACATCAAATTTGAATGCCATACTGATGTGTTAAAACCAAGTTCAAATATTTAAAAAGATTTTTGAGACTTGTGGTTGAAGGATAAGTCCGAAATTTGATGGCTGGCTTGGTCAAATCCAGCTAAATAAGCAGCCATTGGTCAATTGTATCATTTACATCGTACATGTAATCATACTTATCTTAAGCGAATTCCTCAAGTTCACCCATTCTTTTTTGTAAGTCAAAAGTCACATAGTGTCCCCAAGGGGAATGGTGATCTATTTTATAAGTTTCTAAACTTTATCTGCTTTCCAAGGGACTGAGTCACCAATATGGCTGATCAATCAAATCATGCAGTACCTTACCATAAGATAAACATAAATGAATCATAGAATTGAACTACTGTACAGGCATATCCATTTGACTTGGTAACCAACAAAAATAAGGAAAACTATCATACCAAGAGGTGGTGGTCGTCTCGTCACATTTGTGAACCTGGGTGAAACTATATTTTTGTCAGATGCCACGACACCCATAAAATGACCAAGATGTTGTCCATCTAAACCAGTCAATGACCATGAATCCTCATCCTCCAACCACTCTAGCCTCCCTACACCCACACCAAACTTTGTATCCACTCCTGAACAAGAGTAACATGATTAGATCAGGCAACTTTCTATCTTAATGTTGATCTCTTAAAAAAATATATTTCAAAAGTAACTAATAAGATCAGTATGTAACCTGGCTCGTGGCATAATGCACTGCAAATAGAATTCATTCCAGGGACACCAACGTATTTCTTGCTTAATCCTTCCTAAATTGAAAGTACATTAGCTCAGGAAAACAGAAATTACGTACACATATTCAAACAGCTATATATCACATCATTCTTGAAATACAGTATTTATGCAAATAAAATACACAAATTATTGAAGAGATAAAAAATGCCTTTGTCTAACAAGCTGAGGGTGTACCATAAATAGCATAAAGGGATAGGCAAAGCATTAATTTTTAGGATATTGAACATCCACACAGACAGATTAAAGCAAACCCAATATAGAGATAGATCAAAGCAATTTCACCACGCTTAAGGCATCAATGCTACCAAATTCAACATAGACGGATAAAAGAATAGACTAAGCAAGATCTCCAATTCAACATAAATTGCCTAAGGTGCTTTGGAATCATTATAAACGGCACGTATAAATGTCTGGGGTAGACTACTATGTGCACCCACTATTTGGGTGCTTGCCGTATGCACCTCGTCATTGAGCCTAAATTTATATAACCAAAAGTCAAAAGTTGAAATAACCACATAATTGAACCTTAAATTGCCAAAATCAAAGCTGAAGTTGAAGCAATCAAACATCAACGTTGACATACCAAAGTAAGTGCACACTATACCTGATTATGGGTACACACAGCAAGACCTAAAATTGTCACAACCAAAACTAAAATGAAAAGAACAAGAAATGTGCACACTATAAAATTTTCCACAAATTTCTCAGCACTAACAAGAAAAGAGTTCAAAGAAACAGAGGCAATAACAAGTTTCCACGAATTTGGAACTACTGTAAAACCTTTTCAATGTCAACAAATTTTTTAGAAACAAAATCAAAGGACCCAAAATTCTGTTTCCACTCTGCAACAAGACCTCTCGCTTCCCAATCGCTGACAAAGCCCAATACGTCAGTATTGCTGGTGGTGAAGTAAGGAGCACCATGGTCGAATAACAGCTCCTTTCCATCTTCGGCAATTTCCCTAGCAAGAGAGTTAGACGCAGTGAAACCAAACTCATCTGGTATTGAATTTCGCGGGAAACGCCATTGATAAGCAATTGGGAGTTTTCAGGGTTTCAAACATTGATTTGTGCGCATTTGAAATTAGGATTGTGCACATTGAAAAAGGCTAACCTTCTCTGGGACATTCGACCGCCGGGACCTCTAGCGGAGTCGAAGATGGTGACTGATACTCCATTCCTCGCCAGAGTAGATGCACAAACAGCTCCCGAAACTGACTCCACAAATTATCCGAAAATTTCAGCAAATTATTTCATTTATACATTAATCGTATATATCTGTACACGAGCATGAATGTGTGTATGTGTGTGTATATATATACATATATATATAGAGAGGGAGAGAGAGAGATGCTTACTTCCGCTACCAAGGACGGCAACCTTGGGGACAACGCGAGCCATGGTGCATCTACTTCCTCTGTCCGTATTGTTTTCCGAAAAAATAGCGTCAGAATTTTATTTAAAATTTTAAATAAATAAACTATATTTATTTATGCCCGTTTTGGATACTAGGTTTTTTTACTAAAATTATAAAAAAATCAACGCCCATTTGACAAAAAAAATTAAAAATTAAAAAATTAAAAAATTAAATTAAAAAATTAATTTTTAAAATATTTTACTTAAATTTTTATCATTTTTAAAAAATAATAATATTTTTTATTTATAAATTGTTTAATTATACTATCAACTACATATAATTATAATTTTAAATTATAAATAAAGATAAAAATGAACACATACAAATAATTAATTTTAAAAAATTTAACTTAAAAACTAATTTATCAAATAAATTATTTTAAATTTAATTTAATTTTAATTTAAAAACAAAAAATAATAATTTTTAATCTAATTGCCAATGGCCGCCATAGGTGCGTGGGTTTTACAACACTCAAATAATTGTGATTCATTTATTTCAAGTTTTAAATAAAATTCTGAATTTTTATAGGCATCTAACTTCTTCTTTTTTACGAGGAAATTTTTGGGTTTGAGTATAAATTGACCAGCGCGGTTCAAATAATAAAATTGTGAAAAAATTATTTCATGCCAATGTCGTAATGTTCTAAATTAATTTGAATCATATATTTATGTAAATTTTATTATTTTTTAATATAAAATTTATACAAATATATAGTCTAAATTAATTTAGAACATTACAACATAGAGCTGGAAATAACTCTTCAAAATTGTGTGGTATTAATCTTTTTTTTTTTAAAAGTAGTATTATAAATTTTGTTTATTTATTAAATTATCTGAATTCTATTTTATTTGGGTTGAATTTTTTTATTTAATTGAATAAATTTACAATTATTAATTTATAAAAAAAATTACTGCTTATTACACCCTCCTAATACCTTAACCGAAGACCCACTGTAAGGAAAATTGTAACATTCATTAGTTGAAAATATAAAAATGTCCACTACGGTATTACAAAAAATAGTAATATTATGAATTCAAAAAAAATACTCAAAAAATTACTTAAAATTAAAAGTAGATGGTTAAGATTCACTTGAAACGTATTTCATTTCTTATTAAATATGAATCTACATTCTACAAATTAATTTCAAGATAAGATTTTGGATATTTTTATTAAGTACATAGACTTTTCTTAGAAAAAGAACTCAGAGAGAGCGCCAGTCTAGATTTTTTGTGGTCCGGACCGTGCTATGCCTAAAAAGGATAGCATGGTACTGCGCCTTATTTGGGACGAATTTGTGAATAAATTTTTATAATCGAATCCATTTATTATGTTGAAGGACATCATGGTGTTATGCCTAAAAAGGAGTGATGAACATTTGTTTAACATTTTTTATTCAAAATTATAATTTTTATTTATTTATTTATAAAATAATATTAAGAGATCTTATTCAATTATTTAGTTACATGTATTAAATTAATCTGAATTTTCACATGAATAACAAACTCAACGAATTCTACGTAATGAACGAATTTAATCATAAAAATTTATTCCCAAGCTCACCTCAAACAACGCGCAACACCACTTTTTTAGGCGCAGCACGATCCCAACTCACTTTTTTGAGGTCTTAAGTGAACTTTTTAATATGAAATTTTTATAAATAAAAAAAATTGCTCAAATTTTATTTTTTAAAATAATTAATTTTAAGATGACATGAACTTAAAAAATTTGATTTGTTCAAATGTTATTTTGTGTATTTTAATTTTTATTATTTTTGTGTGAAAAGAGCAAAAATTTGATTGAACAAATTTGAGATGCTTGGCCTGGGCTCTGCGGCCCCCATTTTGCCACGGATCCTTTAATCAAAGCCCTAGGAACAGAACTAGCATCTGTTAGTTAAATTATTTAAGATATTTTTATATTTTATTAAATGGTCTAAGATATTCTTATTTTTTACTTTTAAATTATAGTATTTAAAATATTAACAAATTTTTTTTGATTTTTTAAAATAGAATTAACTTTTTAAATTAAAATTATGGTAAATTGCACTAATATCTTCTAAAGTTTTTAACAAAAATACAAACACTACTTTTACTTTTAAAATATCACTGGTCTTTCTTATTAATAAAAATAAATAAATTTAATTTTTTATAAAAATGCAAAAATACCCTTTATCTTCTAGACAAAAGTTTTGTGTCTACTCCAACAGAAATTGAAAGATAATCAGAGAAAAAAAAAGAAAGAAAGAAACCATTTTCCACATAGAGACGGAGAAAGGCCAATAAAAATTGAAACCCTTCATTAAAGATGGCAAAAAAATCCAAGAAAAAGTGTAAAAGAAACAAGTTCTTGTGAAACTCATTCTGGATCCAAAACCATCTATAGGATATCAGACAAATGGAGATTGAAAGATATCAGAGAAAGAACATAAAATCGAAAGAATGAAAAAACAGGAATTCAAAATTCGTTACAAGAATAGCTTCGGCATCCATCGTTACAAGAAATCAAGGAACGAAACAGCGGTGTTGGATCCTTGATTGATCATTGAAAATTTTGAGTCTCCTCCGAGAACAGATATTTGAAGTTGTTTTGTCTCGTTTTAGCCTTATCAAGTTCGTTCCCAAAGCCTTAAGTATTGCTGTACCTTTGTCTCTCAAATCAGCACCGAAGATTCGACATTGACGGCGAATGATCGTTTATGAAGTTGTCTTGGACGAAATCCCATCCACCGCTGCCATAATCTCTCAGCAGTCTCTCAGGCTTTCAGCTCTCCACTCAAACTCAAATTTCTGCGATTCCACACTAATAAACTTTGCTAAATCTGAATTGTTTCTCGTTCAACCCCTTTTCTGGTTGCCAAATTCCCTTAATATCAAAGAAACCTCTCTTCTGTTGGAATTTTGTGAATTCATTAGCCATTGAATTTCAGAATTCAATTGCCAATTGAATCCTGAAAATCAATACCATTCATAGCTATTGATTCTCCTATAAGCCCCTCCATAATGGAAGGTCTATATATACTGTCATCCCATTTAGAGAAGAGGCAGAGAAGAAGAGATAGAACTGAGAAAACCACAGTAGATGTGAGAAATGAGAGATACAATTCTCAGATTATATTGCAAGCTGTAAGAGAGAGAAAGACAGACGGAGTACG